>CM021106.1:221906276-221967303 GCA_007115665.2 Sequoiadendron giganteum
CACAAGCTATAAATTAGGGGCATACCAGTTGTCGACACCAAAAGGCGAACCTCTGTAGGAGCCCATGAATAGCTCTCATCTCAAAAAAATTATGCCTAAGAACTTGCAAGGTATGGAACCGAAAAATACAAAAACAATTTGAAAAAGTCCTGAACAGATGGTTACCTTGATGAAAACCTGGCAAACAGGTGTCTTGGTGACAACAAAAAAAATAAAAAAATGTAAAAATCTAAAAAAAATCAGAAAAAGTATTGAAAAATAGTAAAGAAAAAAATCATCCTCTACTGAAAACCACTTCGGTGGCGCTTTGGACAATTACCTTGGTGAAAACCTGGCAAACAGGTGCCAAGCATAAATAAAACACTCCCCATCCACTAGGATCTGCATGACTCACTCATCCATTCCATCACACTTCATTAACCATCCATCCACCCATCCGCTTGCAGCCATACCATAACTTGAGTTAATGTCCATATTATATTCCACCATAGTACTACTTGGCATATTCCTAAGGTCAGTTTGTCCTGCCTTTATCGAAGTAGTCTATCACACCATGCTGGGGGCATGTTCTTGTATCGACATTAGATCAAATTCATGTATATTCTCGGAATCTTCTCAAAACATCAGAAAAACCAAAAACATTCAAAAATTCATCAAAAATGCAAAAACATCCAAATCATTCAAAAAAACCAAAAACATGTCAAAATATCAGAAAATCTTCAAAAAAATTCATCATTGGGTCTTGTCAGTCTTTCACCTTGATCAAACTACATAGTCTCTGAGCTTGAACATAGGCAAGGTTGATCTTTGATCATCCCGCAAGACATTTAGGGTCAGTCCTTTAGGCATCCATCGCATTGGCAATCAGTTTGCCCATCTATTCTGCATCTTAAGTAAGTCCTTTAGGCAATAAAATGGCAATTTGTTTGACCATCTTATCATCAAGTCAGTCCATCATCAATCGAACTGTGTGGTCTCTGCGTGTATAATGTAGGCAAGGCTAATCTATGGATCAAATCCTGAGACCCCTAGGATAGGTCTTTAAGTTAGTCCTTCTGTCGTAAAACCTTGAAAATACCAAAAACATTGAAAAATGGGAAAATTTCAAAAACAGCCTCAAAATATCTAAAAATCCAAAATGGTGCATCCATTTCATCTCGCTATCACCCATGAATTTTATCACTCATAATAAAGTCAATCGTCGCCTTCACCCTTTAGTGAGTCAGTCAGAAGCAAGTCAAGCAGGTTTAAAAGTGAATGGTCTAATTGTCAGAGTCTTGAAAGTCTAAGTTAGTAAGCAAGAAAGTTGGTCAACTCGGAATATCAATAGCTTATCACCCAAATCAATCCCATCAAAACCCTGATCACAACATGTCCTAGGATGAATCTTTCCTGTGATGGACATAAAAATCAGGTACCCCATAGTAGTTAGTCTTGTCTAGCGGTATGAAGAACATTAGCTTATTTGGTATTCTTTATTTTAGTCTTTTATTGACTTATCTTATTTTGTGCTCATTCCAAGGGCCTCTCGATGATGCCTAAAAAAAATAGGTTTAGAGAGAAAGGAATGGGGCAGTGATCATTATCTTTTTATCTATTGTGCTTGTTGGATATTCTTGTAAAATAACTTCATCATGCATACTTTTTTTTGTTTGTAGGAATGATGTTTTAGGTATCTTGTTGACCACATAAGTTTTGACCTGAGATGTCTGGAATATATGAACTACATTCTGAATAAGGTTATGTTTGTCAAGTGTGAACAAGATTACTCCTATCTGTTTGACAAGTCAAAGTCCATCACACTAGGTACAAACACCATCCTGGTCCTTTATACCTTGATGCATCATACCTACATGTGTTATCAAACATAGTGCAATTGACCCTTTGAAAATCCCAATTCCTAGCAATGCAAATCACCATCACCATTCTAACTAATGCATTAATTCTAAATTCTTCTATCTTCCTTCCACACTAACATGGTATCATGACAGTAATCAAAACATCGCCAGTGCATACACTCTACATCTGTATAATCATTAGCACATTGCATCATACCATTATCTTAAGTTATGAGGAATAATATAAATTTGTTATTCTAAGCATCTTAAGAAAGCATTACATAATCATTTTCATCCATTACCATTTGCATATCATTATACCACTATTAACATGCATTACATCATTAAAACACAAAAAATATACAAAAAGAAATGCATCCATTACATACATTACATCACATAAGCATAAGAATAGAAACGTATCATAGCATCATACATTTGCATATCATACATGTGCACCATACATTTCATAAAGGGTGAATCATTTCATATATATCATCAAAAAATAATGTTATGATACAAGTCGGATCAAGTGTACATCGAATACATGGTACAATAAGGCCAGAATAGTGCAGCCCATGAATCAAAAATGTAGAACTGTCTGTGATCAAAAGGGCTAGCCTTGCTGGCTGCTGCCCTCCCCCACCTGTCTCTCACCGTGATCCTCTGTCGATCGCCTCCCTATCTGCTAGGAGAAATATGGCACTCTACTCGCTGATGGCACGACCTGCCGATAGTGTTGCCGATAGTACTCGGCCTCTCTGATAGCCTCTCTGTACTCCCGAATGTCAACTGATTGGCCCTGGGATGTGGACGATGTGCTCTCTAACTGTCTCCATTGGCCCATCTCCTAATCCCTCTTAGATTGTGCCTGGTCTCTCTTGGTTGTGACTGTAACAACCTACTATCGGGCCTCATCTCCCTCAGCTATCAGAACCTGTACTTGGCCCTGTAACTATTGAATCAATGTATCCCAGGGATCTGGCTGTCTCATTGGCTGTGTCGCTGGCTGATGTTGTGGTGCCACCTAGGGCTGCCCATCCGCTCCTACTACCTATTGTGTTGGGTCTCTCAGGGGTGACTACTGAGGAGGTGGTACACCTCCTTGACCTCTGCCTGCTGAACTACCTCTAGGCCTCCGACGTGGAAGCACTGTCCTGAGAACTGTCAATCTCACTAGCAGTTGAAACCATGCCCTGTATGCTCGAGTCACCCCTGCATCCACTGGCCCTTGATCATATGGCCATGGACAAGCCACTAACTATCTAAATGAGGACATTGTCTCCTCTACTAGAATCGGCTGCCCCCATGATGTCTCCCTCGTGCTACGGATAAAGAGAGCCATATACTGATCATCAGGTATATCCTGCACCTCACCAAACTGCCTGACTACCCTGTCAAGAAGGTACCTCTCTATCATAGTGTGCTCCCGGCCCTACATGAACCTGTCTTGGTGGGAAAAGAAGAGCTATTGTGTATCATCATACCATGGGTCTGTACCCATCCATGGCCTCCATATAAACACTGTCATCTCATCCAAAATCCACTGCCAATGGGCTATACCATCTGTACCCATGTGAGTGAAGTGAATCCTCGCCCCACTGTACTACCACACCATGGGGTCATCAATATCTATAACAATCAATGTCACAATAGGGCAAAGCATTGGGATCTGCTCCAATGCCCAAATATGTAAAAGAGTCAACCCAACCCCAAGAGCCCGACCATCCAAATAAGAAAACTCGTGCAAATTTCAATACAAAGAGGCCAGCAGTATTGGTCCCCAGGCAAAACACACTCGACGAGCGGACATCTGCTACCATGCCAATCCCCAACCTAGACTGAAATATCATCCACGTCAATCAAGAGCTACAAGACCAGAAATAATGGTGGCCACAATCAAGCTATAAGTAGGTGTTATACCCTGGTACCTCTCCAAATCTATCTGGCCATCACAAAGGATGAGCTTGTCAATACCCATAACACCAAAGAAGGCATCCCTACCCTCCTCCAAATCATAGATAACACGGGCTCCATGAATGGGTAGTCGTAGGATGCGCTAGACATCCTCAAGAGTAATGGTGGCCTCCCTGTAGGAAGATGAAAGGACGATGTCTCACTGTGCCACTGCTCGGCCAAGGCATGCATCATACCCAGATGTGCTCAAATAGGAAAGACATACACAACGTGCCATAGACCAATCATCCCAAGTTTCTCTTGAAGGAATACATGCATATCCTACAATCTCTCAAGTATTGGCCACCGGTGCTCTCTTGAATGAATGACATCATGACTCTCATGTGCAAGGAAAGAGGTCGCGTCAGTTTCCCTAAAAGAAATCCTTTGTCTGTATCGCATTTCGCTTTTGAAACAACAAAAATGGTGTTGTTCTCAAAAGTGGCATTGTTTGTAATGTTCCAAACTGCATCGCGCGATGGACTTTGACACCCAAATTTGACAAACTGGCCCGCGCAGCGCAATTTGTGCACGCGGTCGGGTTTGGTGACCGACAACCCTCAAACCTAAACTATGTTGCATGATGCTCTAGGAATAAGTGGTCCTATATAGGACCGCATGGCCCCATTTGTGAATTTTTCATGGTGCTATATCGCGTTGCGTCGCCTAAACCGTGCCTAAGCCCTAAATAACGAGAAAAATAAAAGTTGGATAGGGGTACATACCACGGGTCTTGCGATGACTGGTCGTTGATGTACTCGTACCCACTTTGACACGTACAGAGGAAGCTATCATTGTGCCATCGTGACCAAGTCTCAAAGCTCTAGGTGTCAAATTTTTCAAGGTTTAAGATTGCAAATGTATTGAAAGTGACCCCTTGAGGTCTATTTAAGCCTGAAAATTAGGGTTTTTGACCTAATTTGACCTTTCAGCTAGGGTTTTGGTTCCCCGATCCCGTTTTCATCCAACCAAGGGCCATGTTACATCTTTTTTGGGCGTCTTAACCTATTTTTAGGCATTTTGGGCCAGTTCTGGCCTGTTGAACACTTTGTCATCTTTTTTCGCGAGATCATCCAAAAAATCAAATTTTTTGTCTGATTTCTCGAGGGGGCAATATCCAACATTATCCTTCCACTGGGGCAGTAGTGGGGCATCTGAAATATCAAGAAATTTTGAACTTTGATCACAATAGTTTATTATTTGAATCAATGCAACAAGTGCATTGCTTCAAAGAGGGGAAAAATGTAGACATGGAAAATGTACAATTTCATTTTGGCATGCTTGATCCTGATCACTAACACCATTTCCTCTGGAATCACACTCTCAGCATTTCACCATATTCTGTCTCTTAATCTAACAAATCATTATTTATTTAATTAAGTCTTTCTCCTCCAATGATTAAATTAATCAATTTAATTTAATTAACCTTAAATTTCTATTTAATTAAATAAATCATTTTATTTGATTAAATTCTCTAAAGTCCTCTTATTAAATTAAATAAATTAAACCTTATTTGATTTAATCTAATATATTCCTCCTTTGTTAAACAAATCAAAATTATTTATTTAATAAATCATTTCCTCTCAACTCTGATTTAAAATAATTCACCTATTTGAGTCAAAATTGTCAAATCACCTAATTCTTCATTAAATTAATCAAAACCTTGATTAAGTTAATCCATCTCACTAAAATCCTCTAGAGAATGCAACTTGCACAATAAATCAATTACTTTGATTTATTTAACTCTCTATTTTCCCTCACAAAGCATCAAAAGGGAATATTCCCTCAATTTGAATTCAAAAAGGCCAAATGGACTTGGTCCTTCCAACAAGGCATTTAATGTCTCTTACATGTCCTTGTGCATTGAGCCAAGTGACATTAACTCCCCTCTTCTCTCCCCCCAACTTTCAAATTTGAATTTCAAATCTACCCCTCTTTGGCACATTGACCAAAATGTGTTCATTCCTCAACCATTCACATCTTGACAAGTGGCACTTGGCCATTGGATGTTGAATGATTCCACATTTCTTATTTTCACTCTCTCTTCCATTTTGGAAATCTATAAATGAGACTCTTTCTCTTATTTTATCATCCACAATTTGAGTAAACTTATTATACTCAAATCCACAATCTTCATGCAAAGTTACTCTCTTCATATTGAGAGCCAAATTTTCCCATTTCACTCAACCTATCACCATTTTCACAATTTGTAACAAGGTTATGCTCAAATCTCTTTGGAGATTTGACCATTTTCTCAATTAATCAACATTGCAACTTAGGAATTGGGAAAGGGCCAATTGCAACACTTCATTGGCACCAATTCCCCCATGGGATCACTAATCTATTGGCTTAATTAGGATTTTATTTCATTTTCTTGTGTTGTGTTCTTCATCTCCTAATTTTAGTTTGAATGCATGGATTTCATGGGGAATCTCTCGTACTTGTTTGCATGCATTTGATCTAACAATCTAATGTGTTTTGTTGCTCTTGTGCATTTGCAGGTTTAGGGTTCACAAAATAATGATATTGAGAATCGGGGGAGATCAATGAAAAATTAAAGTGAATGAAACATTGAAATGCCAACGTGTTGCTTGCAAAATACACAAATAGTACCTGATTGTCTTGCATTTATAGAATATTCTAAACCGTTGATCTTTGTAAATCTAATGGTTATAGGGTTACTTCAGAGGTTTAATTTTTCAAACCTAGTGCTCTCTGCATTTTATTTTAGAATGCAACTACAACCATACATCAAATGTTCATCAAACAGTTGAAACTTGAGTAATTTATGATATAAATAATTAATATGTGTTTAAAAGTTGTTTTAAACTTTAGTGTATTAGGATTGACATCAAGGCCAAGGGGTCAGTAACTTAATGTTGCAAAGGACTTAATAGAATGAATAATTATATCGTGAATCAGGGGAGAAGGTCATGAAAAACTATAAATCAATAACATTTCGGTAAACACTAACAAGAGTGACAAATTTTAGTGTTTATAATGTTTTTTTGTCTATTTGATGGTAAATTTATTTTTTCATTTGTATTACTTCATATTTTACTTTTAAATCTGCATGCAATTATTTCATAAATAGATAATACTTAATTTCTTAAAGGAAAAAAAATGATTTGAATAGATTCATAGACATTGAACTCAGAAAATAATTCTTTACTATAAATGAATAATGAAGAATAACACAACCATTTCTTTTATTACAACTAAATTACAAGGTCACATTATTACATATCTTTTTAAAAATGAGTAGAGCATGCTATTGGTTTTCTTAGATCAGATTATGCAACTGAAGGAACTTAAAAAATAATACAACACATAAGATAATGAACACAACAAGATACCCTGGGAAAACCCTCCTCTTGAGGGAGAAAAACCCAGCAAATAGTCTCTCTATATGATGAACAATAATAGCAGAATTCTGCTTACAACTCAAGCCTAACACATAGGCGAATCTGATACATAGAGAAATAGCACCTGCTGCTGGATGTAGTAAATACAGTTGATTATGTTTCTTCTTGAAATCGGATTGCAGCTAAAGTGCGAATTCCTTCTTGAATGCCAATCGCTTGAGAGTTTTTAATGAACACATTCGACCTTCTATATATACATATTGTGATCAACCTTGAAGTAGGTCGGCCCATCTTGAGAAACAAAATAATAATAAAGTCGGCCACAATATTAAATACAATATGATCTTAAGGAGAGTCGGCCACAATATTAAATAGCCATAAGGCTACTATTTAATATTCTTCAATCTTCTTGAAGTGCATGAGTGGAAGATGCAGCCCGACGCTGTTAACATCAACACTCCCTCTCAACTAGGGATGAACTTCCACCTGCACAAAACACATCATCTCAATGTGAAAACAAATAGGATATCACCTCATCGTGATATCAACCAACTTGGAACTTTTGTAAAGGAAGTGCAGCCCTAAGCTGCTATAACATCAACACTCCCTCTCAGCTAGGGATGAACTTCCATCTGCACAAGACACATTATATTAGAATGAAGACAAAATAGAATATCACCTCAACGTGACTTTACCATGGCTCTCCCAGAGAGTGATACATAAGCACAAAATAAAAATCATCACGGATTCCCTCACGTGATGCTGTCATGGAGTCACACACATGACATCCACCATAGCTTCTCCCAGAGGGTGGAAACAAGGGCTTTCACCTCAATTCTCTCTCAATAGAGAATTGCATTATCAAGGGCTTACACCTCAACTCTCTCTCAGCAAAGAATTGCATTATCAAGGGCTTGCACCTCAACTCTCTCTCAATAGAGAATTGCATTATCAAGGGCTTACACCTCAACTCTCTCTCAGTAGAGAATTGCATTATCAAGGGCTTACACCTCAACTCTCTCTCAACAGAGAATTGCATTATCAAGGGATTTCACCTCGAACTTCTCTCAAGGAAGAACTCATTAAACAAAGGAACACTGATATTGAGACTCCCTCTCGATCCTGGCTTCAGAGATTGCAAGGAAGACTTCTGGAGATGTACTCCCTCTAGCCACCAACTCAGTCCCTCTAGTGTTTACTCCCTCTTGATCATTTCTTTGGTTGACATGACTTCTTCACAAGATGCCTCAAGCTTTTCATCACTAAGTAATCTCTTATCATCTTCTTCCCCCTAAACCTATCCAAGAAGCATTTTAGATAAAGGTTACTAACAGTCCATAATTATCCAAAGAAATATCAAGATTAGAATCGTACAAGTTATATCATGAACGAAATTTTTCCAAAGATCTTATGCTAGTGAACACAACACAATTCAAGAGAATCTATTATCTCTCTTTATTACAAGATCCAAAGAATAAATAAATGATATAACTCAGCAACCAAAGAATACTTATCTTTTTTATCTATTCTAATAGGTCCAAATGCTGGACATAGTGTGATACGTTGTACTTGAGCTCAGATCAATCCGTACCCTTCATAGTTTGAACACAATGACGACCTGAAAGGTACATTGACTTCAAGAGATATCTCCAGCCATCAATGTAGTCCAATGATTGCAAGCTATGACTCCAAGCTTGATCATTTCTTCATTCCGTAAGACTTCGATATCATAATGAAGCAGTGGCTACAATAAGATTTTTCGACTGTATGTCAATATCTATGGGGCTGCCGCTATCAAAAACGTCTCCATCTGTATTCTTTTGAACACTCTTCACCTACTTTGCCATGATAGATCCCCTACTGCTTTGAAATGTGAACGACATAAGTCTGAATTGCCCAGCAAAGGAAATAGTGCTTTTTTTTAATTGAAATGACTTTCCAAATACCCAATGCACTTAGTTTGAGTCTCAATAGATTACGGCTCCCTTCCATGATAACTAAATCACCTGATACATCATGCCAAAGTGATCATATCCTGAATTCGGCCGCTGCTTTGAGTTATTTGACACTGAATTTCCTTCAGCTCTTTTTGAGGTGAATCGTGCCTGATATGAATGATCTATAGATCCTTGCGGTGGTCTTTAAATCTCTGACCAGTTTATCTTCATCAATTCCACTCTTGACAGCTATTGACTCCTTTAGTCATTCACGGCATTGATAATATATTTAATTCCTTTTACATTCCTCGGCCTATATATATTTGGGAAAATGACACAATATTCCTCAATTTTCTTCGACGATTCCGAGAAACACTTCTCAAATGGTATTCGTTTATTTCAACAGCTTCCTGAATACCATGGCAGGAGTATGAAGCAAGTTCGAATTCTTTCAGAATAGACTATTATAATGTGTTTCCCTTTATATTCACGGGCTCACGACAGACAGTAATACTTAGACGTGAGAGTGACGGAAGGCGTAATGAGGAGAAGATGTGCCTGGCTGACAGGTGATATTTGGCGCCCTTCATAGTGGCACCACCTTCCCCTGCCTCCAGATCTGAGGTGAGAGCCAGAGACTGCTTCGATCAGAAGATGCATCGCAACTATTAACAACTTGATTTTGCAATGTCACAAAACATTGATACCTAGAGTGCCCCACCCGATATAAGGATCCCGTCCATCATACAAGAGGTCGCATGGCTTCAGAAGGTTAGAGCACAGATAAGACAGAAGTAAAGATAAACCTTTGACAGGGATCCCGATGAAGTTAAAGCCCGATGCTGGAGGAAGATCATGAAAATACTATTCAAGGAAATCCGACGACCTTCCCAACTCCATGCGAAATATTGAAGCTCGGGAAAGCATGAAGACGATGCCACAGGTCCGCGAACACTCAGGTGACGACGACTAACACAGGGATTTGCAAATCAAAAAAAATTGGTAGCCTTTGAAATGCCTGATCTTCAGACTTCGATCCAAAAAAAAATGTTTAGATGCCAAAGCATGGAGCTCTACTCAGGTGCACGTGCGAATAATGAAATCACTGGGACCAGGCCAACAATAGTAAATTTGTCATAGGTTTTGAAAACTTTCTCCAGAATGTAATGACGATAGTAAAGACCGATCCTAGGGAAAGACAAACACATGCTAAGCTGCTTTAATCTGAACTTGAATCTGACCGGATCTCCACACAAAGCCCGCTCTGATACCATGTTGGTTTTCTTAGATTAGATTATGCAACTGAAGGAACTTAAAAAATAATGCAACACATAAGACAATGAACACAACAAGATACCCTGGGAAAACCCTCCTCTTGAGGGAGAAAAACCCAACAAATAGTATCTCTATATGATGAACAATAATAGCAGAATTCTGCTTACAACTCAAGCCTAACACATAGGCGAATCTGATACATAGAGAAATAGCACCTACTGCTGGATGTAGTAAATACAGCTGATTATGTTTCTTCTTGAAATCGGACTGCAGCTAAAGTGCGAATTCCTTCTTGAATGCCAATCGCTTGAGAGTTTTTAATGAACACATTCGACCTTCTATATATACATATTGTGATCAACCTTGAAGTAGGTCAGCCCATCTTGAGAAACAAAATAATAATAAAGTCGGCCACAATATTAAATACAATATGATCTTAAGGAGAGTTGGCCACAATATTAAATAGCCATAAGGCTACTATTTAATATTCTTCAATCTTCTTGAAGTGCATGAGTGGAAGATGCAGCCCGACGTTGTTAACATCAACACTCCCTCTCAACTAGGGATGAACTTCCACCTGCACAAAACACATCATCTCAATGTGAAAACAAATAGGATATCACCTCATCATGATATCAACCAACTTGGAACTTTTGTAAAGGAAGTGCAGCCCTAAGCTGCTATAACATCAACACATGCAAGCACCAAGATCTTGTTTTGTATAAATAGCATATGTTACTTTACATAATACAAATACAAATGTAAGCGTCATGCTTCTGTTGGACCACTAGTGACAACGTAATACAAATTTTTCTTTGGAAATAAATGCATGGTGATGGGACTCGAGTCAACCATGGGCTCTGAAAATAAGTGTAGGGAACTTGCATGGTCATCCATGGGCACTAAAAATAAATGCATGAGAATTTCTTGGGAAAGCATATGCTCTCAAATACAAATGTGGCTTTGGAAATACAAGTGCATGAGGCTTTCCTAGTGAAAAATGCTAGGAAAATGGGAGTTGTGAAGATACAAAATGTATCTATTCTAATTGAAAACTAGAGTCATGCAAAAGATGAAGGGTAATAAAATTCCTCCCATCTTTTGTACACAACTTTGATCCACTAAGATATTACTTATCTCCATCAAAGCTCCTCATCTTGGTTCAAAACCTACCTCAGAAATCAGGGAAACTAGATCAAATTATTTCCAATTCCACCCATTCTAAACTTGAAGGAAAATAGTCTTTTACTTTGTAACTACATAACTGGAGGTAGGAGAAATTAGAGTATCCTCAATAATACCACATCATCTTCTTCTTGATTCCTTATTAACCCTACAAAATGAATACCCTTATGACAATTCAGAACATTGAACTCAATAGTAAAGCCTTTAGCCTTAAATGAATGATTTCAGTTGTGCTCACTATCCCTATTTATGGGCCATCAGTTTTTCTACCAATCTGATCCCTGTTTACTTGCCAGTCATACTCATGTCATGTGTGTGGTTGGGTATAATGATAATCACAATTCACTCAAACCAAAAAGCTAACTTAAGCATTACATTTACAATTAAATTTTTTAATTTGATTGATGTCTGGTTACATGCAAATTGTATCTCAAGCTAACAAGCTATCAAAATCACCAATTCCACCCAAACAATATGAAATCATTACAAATCTTGTTTCACTAGATCATTGGAGTATTGACATCATCATCTATGATTATGTAGTACATCATGCAGTTTTCAATATAAATCTATCTAATCAATTGCTTTGAATGTTCGTATGGCATTAATCTGTATTGCTATCGATAGTACTGCCACCACACTTTCTTCATAAAGATTGAGAATTGAATAACTGAAAGTTAGACTACTTCGAGGCATTGAAAAGAGAGAATTAAATGGCTTGTTTTACCTTAATCATTATCAATGTGAATGCCCACTAATAAGTCACAATAAAATTTTCTCACTTATGAACAAAAATATATGTTGATAATTACTATTAGTTTTAAAAGCCACATTTTTATATTGATCAAAGAAAAAAGGATTTACAAGAATGGATCCACAAAAAAGTATTTTAATTTAAGTAGTTAAAGGCTAAAGTACATATTACATAGCCAACCTGGCCAAAAAGCCACTAACTATGACAAAAAACCATTCATGAAATGCATATTACAAGAGCTATTACATTGTAGAATAAAATATAGACACGTGACATGTCACACAATTCATTACTATTTTTTTTTTGTAACATTAGCTGAGGCTATCAACTGGGTGTTTGAGTAGAAGGTGAATTGAATTTAACAAAGTAACAACAGAGAAGAAAATCGGATCACACAAAACCTTCCTCCAAAACTCTAGACTCTTTAATTATTCATTTTTCGTATCACATAGCAGACCCCATCTCATATTAACTAGGGAAAGAGCCTGGGCTATAGAAGCATGCAATTCCACTTTTCAAAATATTCTAGTTTCCACCAATAGGCCCTAACCCACTTTCAAAATTGTAATGCTCCAGGGTCAAATCCAATGAAGAAATAGAGTAAATGAAAGGCTGCAAATAACATATTGCTAGCATCTTCACCAAATATTTATCAAGCAAAATATCCATGTAGTTGGACAACAAAGTTGAAGCTATCTCAGAATATAGAGCACATGGGTTGTTCTGAAGCCATTCCCTATCCACAATTATTCTTATAGCATCCTCAACCTACACACAAGGAGTTGTAAAAATCATACCCGACCTTCGTCTTTCATATGCATCGTTACTTCTTTTCTCCCAAAAACATTTGGGTAGCATGACATGCAATGAAGACTCCATATCACAGTTAAATTGAGAATAGAGAAGAAAGAAATCAAAGCCAAATATATTATAAATTATATGAAGAACATCAAGTTGGTGAAGTATGTATAGAATTTAGAACAAAGACAATGACATCAAATACTCAATGTTCACTTATGATTTAGTTCACCACTTGATAAGTTGATGTGACAATATTATTTCAAAAAAATTAAATCATTTAAAAAATATTAAAATACCAACCATTGATTTTTGGAAATCTAATGGTTCTAGTGTTATTCAGGAGGTTTGAATTTGCAAGAATAGAGCTTTAGACATTTCCTTCCAGAATGCAACTACAACCATCCATCAAAAATTCATCGAATGGTCATGGTTATACTAATTTGCACTGACATCTAGCTACAGACATATGGAATATTCTTCACACATATTTCCTTCATTACTCTAGTCCGGTGATTCAATTATTATATAAGGTTGAGAATTTGGCCTTGTTTGGCCTTTACATCCTTTGCGTAAAAATTTCTTAATCTTTTAATCCCTAGTCTTATTTTCTTCCTAGGCGGCCCCTCTTTTAAAACAAACTTTATGCACGTGCATATTTCTACCACTTAAGTTCTTGTATCAATCCTTTATATAGAGCCATCATAGAAAAGTTTCATTTTTTATTTTGATTACAACGATGAGCGATATGAAGGTAAGGAATGGTGGGTAGTGATCTTGTCACATGTCTGCATCTAATGTTTCTAGTGTTATTCCATAGGTTTCAATTTGCAAGTCTAGTGCTTCATAGATTTACTTTCGAAATGCAACTGGGTAAACCTTCAAAATTGGTTTACAATTCTAGTGAGGAAGGAAAATTGCAAAAATGTTCCTATGGTTTTTTTTTTCTTTTTAGGGGTTCACACGAACTGGGGTGTTCAAATGGACCCTAGTTTGAGTAAACCATGATAAATGATGGAACTCCTTTTTTTGCAATTTTTTATGATGAAGACAATGGAAAACCAAATACAAGAGGGGGTTCACTCAAACCTAGGTTCGCTCGAACCTGGGTTCACTCGAAATTGGGTTTATTCGAACCCTAGTTTTAGCAAACCTCCAAGGTGGGTTCACTCGAACCTGGGTTCATTCGAACCCCCCTTTTTCCCCCTTCTCCCCCTTTGGCACCAAATTTCTACATAATTTTTCCCTTCAAAGCTCGAGTTCAGGATGAAAATGGAGGAGAATTATAGACCTGACTGGATGATGGTAGTCCTCAAAATGAGCTATCCATCAAATATAATTTTAATATGTTTTGGTTTTATTATGTATTTGTTTTTTAGTTTGATTAAACATAGATTTTTCACTGAAAATCAAGCTCTTTTTTCTGCACATGTGGAAAAATAGAAGATCATAAAAATAAAATTCTAAAAAACATGTTTAGGCTAGGTATTGATGTCCTTAATCCAATAAAAAAAAATTGAATTTTGATACATACGACATCGGTTCGCCTATGTCTAAATTGTAATTGGTTTGAATTTGAAAATTGATTAAGGAAAAATTATTCAATAAAACACTATGAAACCAAATAAATTGGTTAGATATCGTAGTTACAAATCTAAATTTGAAAAAAATAGAATTTTATCCTTCATAAAAAAAATGTTTTGTATATGGTGAGCATCACTCCTTAAAAATGATGTTTATTGATAAAAACTAGTTTTTGAAGGAGATGGAAAAAGAAGTGCAATCTAATTCCAAAAACTTAGAAAAAAATATATTTAGAATCTATAGAAAAAATGTCACAAATCGCTAGTTTGTATCATCTTCAAATTTCTCATAGTTTAGCTGCTATAGGTGCACGAAAGTGAAGATTTAGTTAGAAAAAATCAGTTTAGTGTCCAGTTTGGCCAAAAATTGTAAACTAGTATTGTGGGATCACCCAACTACAATCATCCATAAAAAAATCATCGAACGATCATGGGTTATATTAATTTGCATTGACATCTGGCTTCAGACATAATAAATATGTTGACACTCATCCCCATTCTGAACACTTTATGAAGGAATTTGAATGTGTGGAAAATTTGTCCTAGAATAGAACAATATGTAAATGTAGCATTTGATATTTTCACCAACCATGCAATAATTTTTTATTGGCATATCTGTTTATTTTCCACTGAATTTTTTTATTAGTTTGAATTTATTTTTAATTCACCAACTTTTTTCCTCATTCTTGAAAATAGGTTTAATTCGCCAATGAAAATAGTTTTTGGTTTGAAAAAAAGATTTAATCGCCAACAAATTTTGTTTTTTTGTTTTCCAAATAGGTTTAATTCACCAATGGAAATATTTTATTGGTTTGAAAAAAGGTTTTAATCACCAATGAAAATATTTTATTGGTTTTAAAAAAATTGTAATTTGCCAAGATTTTCCACAAACTTCTAGCGATTAGAAAAGATTTTTCAATTGGGATTTTTTTCTTGAAAAACGAAAAAAAATCGCCAATAAAATTAATAATTTTATTGGGAAGTATCCAAGATTCACCAGGATTTTACACCTTCACTAAGAGGGGTTTTTTAAAGTTATTGGTACTTTAGGATTTGCATGGCATGATTTTCATTAATTCAATTTAGGGTGAAAAATTCAAAAAGTCTAGAGAAAAGATAGATTAAGCATACCCCCCCAACCTGATGAGTGAAGTGAGCTCACTTCACGATGATGATTTGGAGGCGGTATAAATGCGAGTTGATGGAATTAAATAGTTTAATAATTCACATGCGTGGAAATGAAATACAAGTGCATAATTGTTTTTAAAGAAAGCTTGCATAATCAGAATAGTATACCTCATGTATCATCGTGCAAAAATAACCCTTGGTGGCACGTGGAAACTGAAAGAATATATGCGGCTATGGATTTGATGGGACAAATATAATATGCAAGGTAATAAGTATCTTGGATGGCAAGTGGGTATGGTGAGATAGATGTAACCTTGTGATATGACAACATGAAATATTTGAAATGTATGCAAGCGATAAAATAATTATGCCACTATATGTGGGATGAATATACGGGTATAATGGAAATGAATGCTCATTACCTTGCAATAAATATGTTCCCAAATGAATAAAATATTATTTCTACCCATTGACTATTGTTGCAGGTGCCTGTAGTGTTAGGTCCTTATCAGAATGCAAGGAGTGTGAAGCTACATGTCCCTTTGACATCAGGCCCCTTATGAATATGGTGAACAAGTCCCATGTGGAGATAGCCTGAGTGTTATCATAACCATTCAATGTGTGCATGAATATTGTGTTATGTATGCATGTGTTTTAAAGCATGGAAAACTAGGTTTGGGTAATCTCAAAGGTGTAGTTGTGTAAATCGACCGTTGTATTACCATATGTGCTCAGTAAGTCACTTCCTATCTAAACATCATCTTGTGTCCTAGATCCTAAATTAGTAGAACTATGTGCACCATACTTATCCATTAAAGATAGGATGAAATCATCATGTTCAAGTGGTTTCTTATATAGCTTGAGTCTATGGCCATTAACCAGTAGTGAAAATTTGGCCTCATCAATAGTTTGTAATTGTATCACACCATTAGGAAACACTTGTTGTATCTCATAGGGTCCTAGCCATCATGACTGCAATTTTCCTGGAAATTCTTTGCATCTGGATTCATACAGAAGTGCCCATTCTCCTACAAAAAATTCTTTAGTCTTAATATACTGATAATTCCATTTAATCCTTTATTTCTTGACAAACTTTGTGTGGTGCAATGCTTGCAATCTGATTTCATCAAGGGAATTCAAATGTTGCAACCTTTTTTTTTTTTATTCTGTTAAATCTATCCATAAATCAACTATTGTTCTTAGGGTTTTGTATTCAAACTCTATGGGTAACACTACTATTTTGACATAAAAAAAATCATAAGGGGTAAAACCTATAGTTTTCTTCCATGTAGTTTTGTATGCCCAAACAACTTTTGGTAGTCTGGATACCCAGTCTCTTCTATGAAGTTGCACATTTTTTGTCAATATGTTCTCAATCTCCCTATTTGTAACTTCTACTTGACCATTTGCTTGAGGATGGTATGGACTAGATTTCTTGTGCCTGATCTAATACTCCTTCACCAACTGGGCTATGAGGTTTGATGTGAATTGTGGTCCTTAATCAGTCACTATCTCCTTAGGAACACCATACCTAGTGAAGATTTCCTCATATAATAATTGTGTAGCATTCCCATCTCTAGCAATATATCAGTAAAAACCATTTTTACTGATATATTGTGAATTCGAAATGGCAATGTCCAATTTGGACCTCTCAAAATTTTGCATTAGTCAAAGTTTCTTTTAACTTCTCAAAGGATTTTTGATAGTCTAGAGTCCATGCAAATTCAATATCCTTTGTCAACAAAGTTAAAAAAGGGGTAGTCATTTTGTTGTAATCTTGAATGAATCTCTTGTAATAACCTACATGTCCAAGAAATATTCTCAAATTCTTTTTGTTTGTGAGGGATAGGTAGTTTAGATATAATCTCAATCTTCTTACGATCAACTTGTATCCCTACACTAGAAATAAAATGTTCCAAGACAATGCCTTTTGTCATCATCATAAACCATTTTTCATTGTTCAATGATAAATCATTTTTAGTGCATCTATTCAAGGTTGTTTCTAAATTTTGCAAAGCCTCATCAAATGTTTCACCATATGTGGTGAAATTATCCATGTAAATATCCATCTTATCAGGTGCAAAATCAGAAAAAATACTAAGCACTACTCTCTAAAACGTGGCTAGAGCATTGCACAATCCAAAAGGTAAAACTTAATATGCATAGGTACCCCAAGGATAGGTAAACATGGTTTTATCTTGATATTCGAGTGAAATATTAATTTGGTTATAACCACTGAAACCATCAAGAAAGGAGAAATATTTCTTCCCTTCTAAAGAATCAAGAACTTGGTCAATGAATGGAAATGGAAAGTGATCCTTCCTTGTAGCAGTATTTAGTTCCCTATAGTCAAAACAAACTCTCCATTTACCACCCTTATTGGGAGCTATGACTAATGGTGAAACCCATTCACTGTCTAATATACGGTATATGAAGCCTGCATTCAAAATATTTTATATTGACTTTCACAATTTCTCTAAGAGTTGGTTTCATGTGCCTATGTGGCTTCCTTATGGGTCTCTATCCACCATTGATGTAAATATTGTGCATGCATAAGTCAAGATCAATTCCTTTCATGTGACTATAATCCCATGCAAAATTTGTTGCCTATGCCTATAGCACAATGTGCAAGGATTTTTGTTGTTCATTAGTTAATACATTATTAACATTCAACATTTTTCCAAGCTTGATCTCTAGTTGCATAGACATGTCTTGTACAAATGATAGATCAAGACTAGGTATTATTGGCAAGAATTATTTGGGTAACAAGGTATGGATTATTTAGGATTTATCTTGTGAGAAGATGGTAGGTATTATGTTTTCCAAGGGATCTTGCAAGTTGGATAGATAACCCTACTATTGTGGATGCCTTTCATAGTCATTTTCAAGGATATGAGCTATCAACTTATCCTCATCTTGAATATCCAATAAGGGGCTACGTTCAATGGTCATTAAATTTTGTAATGAGTAGTTTTCCTCATCATCTAGGTGTGATCAAATGGTTTGTTCAAGGTCTTGATGTGGCTGAGCTAGTGGATAGAGTACCAGGTTCTTGGTTACAGTTCCATTGGATATGATCATGTTACTTGAACTACAACCTATAAATGCATCCGTTGTGGCTAACCAAGTTCAACCTAGGATTAGTGTATAACTAACAAGATTAACTTTGGGATGAAGTACTATCAAGTTAGCAAGGTAATCTGAAGAATCTAATGTAATGATCAAGTCCTCAATAAATCCTTCAGGCTTAACTATAGACCTATCAGTTAATTGTAAAACTATTTGAGTGGGCCTTACATTGGCTAACTGTAGTAGTTGCATGGTCTCCTTGGTCATTATATTAATTGTATCACCTAGTTCTATCAAAGTATTCTTAATAAGGGTCCCATTGATTTTAACATCCACAACTAGACTACCAGGATCTATATATTTGGGAACAATTATATTTCCCAACATTATATTAGCAAGGTTACCCAAAACATAGATTGTTTATGGGTCATTTCTTTTCCTTCCTCACTTTTTAATGCAGAGATCTCTAATAGTCTTAGTATATATGGGAATATCTTTGTTAGCTTGGATTCAGGGAATTTTAATGTTGAAATATTTCAACTGGCTTAGAAGATCAATTTTAGTCTGTGTGCACAGGTGTTGGATAGCCAAATGTTAAAGGAATGGAGGCTTTAGATGTCATGCAATATAGAGCCTTGGATTGGACTCAAACTCTAGAGATGAGTTATCTAAGGCTTCCTTTATGGTTTCTTCATCGTATAATTTTGTAATTTTGGGAGATGAAGGTCCTACAAGCTACTTCCCTGATCTAAGATGAAGGTGACTCACCTCTACCCCATAAGTGGGGTATTGGAAAACTTTGTTAGTGTAAGCCTGTTGAACATGCTTAGTGTTAGGGTTTGGTGCAGGTTGGGCAGGTATTTGCAATGGTCTAGGTAGTTGAGACTGAGGATTTGATGGGGGCATTAGAGCTTATTGTTGAGGTGGAAGAGCTATTAGCATAGGTTGTTGGTAATTCATATTTTTTTGTCATGGCTAACCTTTCTGCCACTAAGGCTATCATTGTTTTTGATGGGTTATCCATGATGGATTGTAGGTGGAACCCTAAAAGTTTTGTTGTAGCCATGGGTTTGGTTGTTGGTTCCAATTTGGTTGGGCTTGTGGCCACTATTGAGGACTCTGCCACTAGTTGTAATTGGTTTTCCAGGGTTGAGAGTTCCAAGTAGGAAAGTTTTTATTGATCAAAGGGAAAGATGGATTAAAAGCAAGGGGGTTTTTTGGCATACCTTGTCTCTACTGCCAAGGCCTCCTTTATGCTATGTATAAATTTTTTCCATCATCTCCATCCATTATCTAGAAGTCTAGTTTCTCAGTATTTTTTTGCTGGATACTGGCTACTCGTTTGCACTTACAACTAGGTTTCCTCTACCTACAGTTAGGATAGTACTTAGTGAGCATGGATTCTTCTTTCTCCTACTTATTTGTAATGTGGAGGGTGTCCAACTATGTTTCTAGATGTCTGATTATATCCCACTTCATGTTGGACAATAAATTACTGATTTCAACTTTGGAGACCCCATTAGAGGACTTACTTGTGATGGATGATCTCTCCCCTCTTGGCTTTCTAGAAAGGGTCCTTAAATAATTCCTATAGACTTTACAAATGTCTTTAAATGGACCTATATAAATTTCTCCTCCCCCAATAAGGTTGAGATCATCCATACATTCTTCATTAATCCCCCTTAAAAATACCAATTTAAGGGATTCCTCTATCAGTTTATGTTATGGGTTCTTCTTCAAAGAAAATTGAAATCTTTCAATATAATCTTCCAACAACTCATCCTCTTTTTGAGACATTGAGAAAATATAATCTCTTCTCTATTCTAATCCTCTGCAATAGTCCTTGTACTTATCCAATAAATTTTTCTTCATCATGTCCCAATCTAGAACAACATCCTTGCCAAACAACATCCTTTCCAAGCCCCATAAACCATCAGAGGAAAACATCCTTAAGAGTAGATGGAAAGAGCTTGAGTTGATGGGAATTAGAAATATAATCATAACTTCTACACAAAATGTAAAAAATCAAAGAGAAAGGTATCTAGGTCCTCAGCTACCAAGCCATAAAATATTGGTAATCTTGATGGTGGAATGTTTTTCAGCATAGTAGCTCTAGCTTGGTCAGCAATGGGTAAATCAAAGGTACCTTGCTCTGAGGGATCATGATCTTCCATTGTTAGGAAGCTCCCTTCAGTATTTGTGGAAGATGATGATGATGTTGAAGATGATGAAGATGATGAAAATGGAAAGGTAACATTCACTCTTTCAACAATCTCTATAGTATAATCAACAAAATCACCATTATCTTCTTTTTATTGAATGTCTAAAGGGAGGAATCTTCCTTGGTTATCTCTCTACCTCTACATATAGTAGGTTTGAATTTGTACGACAACGAATCTGCATAGTGTTAGTATAAATCTTGCATTGTTTTGATGAAATCTATCAGTCCTAATGCAAAAATAGACAATTAACTATGAAAACTTGTAAAAATAAGCCTATGAAGGTAGAACCATCCCCGAAAATGGTGTCAAAAATGCAGTCTAAGCTAATGTTTGTAAACTTGGTGAAATTCACTCAATTCAAAGGGTCAACTAACTGAACAGTCCACCTGACACTACTTAAGACTACATTAAATCATCAACCAAGGTACATAAGATTATGATGGTGCATAACTATATATGTCTTCATAGACTGAAACTACCTAAACTATCTTCCTATAGTTATTTTAGTTGCTAGAAATTCACAAAACTATAAAATAGTAAGAGTATAACTAAAACTTAGCTACTACAAGCACCTACAATAAAGGATGTAACTGAACTATTGCTAATGAAATGATACTATGTTAACTGAAAAATCTGATTAATATTACTAACTCAACTAAACTAACCTTTGTAGTATTACTAATAATTATTACATGCATGTTCCTAAGCATTCACTTGTAATAAGCAAGAAATGAAATATCAGTTATCTTGCACACAGTTCATGAACAACAATAAACTAATATTAACTATCAACAAAAATAAATAACTAAAAGACAAAGTGAAGAACAATACCTTGAGTGGTCTTCTCAAGTAACTATTCCCACTTAATTGAAATCAATCTAACGAATGAATTTCATGCATCTCATGAATTGATCTCCATTTATTGCATAAGATAAAAGATTACAAAATACTCTTACACAAACTGAATTTAACCATTTTCTAGATTCATGTTCAACTGAAAATAACAAATAGTATAAACTATGAATAATCAACTAACTAAACTACAAACTCAACCATCAATTATATACAAACTGAGGGAGTCTTTATTGAGAGAAACAACTTAAATTGAAATCATTAATTCCACTCCCAAATATCTAGAGCGTGGATTCAAGATTTGGAATTATTCAACCTACAACTAAAAAGAAAGAGAACCCTATCAAACTAGACTCTTTCAAAACATAATACATTCATTTATATGTCCATGTATCATAGTCCCATATAATAAATACCTCTTCTTCAACATTTATTTACTATTTATGATAACGAACATTTTATCTTCATTAAATTATTTCAACCAATAATCACCACATTCCACTATTTTTATAGCTTCTCTTATTTCGATATTCAATGCCCCTTTTGCTACGAATTCAACCCGCAACAGTTGTGCATCAAGGTTCCTCTTTTTTCTGTAATCAAATTAGTTTCACAAAACACATACACAAGGATAACCATCATAATTAAACATAACTTGCCATCAACATTTCCATGCACATATTCATATAAACCACTTAATTCTAATATATTAAACCATAATTCCATCACCATGTTTTTGGGTCTTAGGTATGTATAATGGATACAAAAAGGATAATATAATATGGAATATTGTTAGGAAGTGTGTTTAAAAGTATCTTAGAGTCTACATTAAACCAACATAAAACTAACTATTATCTAGACCTATCAGGAGGGTTGAAACAAAAAAAATTTGTAGAGGACTTGGAGACATCATCCCAAGCCTACTCACCAATTTACGCGTGAATTGGAGAACTTTGATTTTCTTGCTTGTCAACACCCAATTACATCAAATTGACATATTTAGTCTTCTTCAGATAAATTTTCTAGAACGATGATTATTGCAAAAGAACATAAAATTATTCTTCAGTATTTCCTTTATTTTAATTAAAATAAATAAATTTAAGAGAGGCAAGATGAGGGGGCATGGCAATTGAAGAGGAAAAATTTTAGAATGGGGAAACAAATAGGTGCAGCCAAAAAGAGGGAGTTTTAGAATTTTACAAAAACAAAGAAAATGATACATTGAAAGGGGGGGAGTTGTGGAAAAAAAAGTGTTGTGAAGAAGGAATTGAGGCTACATAGTGGTCATAAGGTGCTCAAACTGAAAAAAAATCATCTCTGCCTTGTATAGTGAGTGGTTTGTGTAGTAAGGGGTTGAGGATACATTCAACCAAAATATAATAAAGGAAAAAGTGTATGAGTAAAAGAGGCGAGAAGATTAAAGGTTAAGAAAAGACAAAGTGAAATGGTGCCAAGAAGGAGGATATGTTGCTTTGTAACCATCAAAGTATATGTAATGCATTGGTTGTGTAACTGTGAGAGGTTATGAAGATCATTGAAATAAATAGTTTGGTCTAGATAATTGTTGTATTTTGGAAATATTTGTATTTGAATATGAGTGCAGAATTATTATTGAGTTGATATTGTCATCAAGTTTATTTTATTTTAGAAAAACCAAACATATATTTGTGTTGAAATCTTTGTATTGTTGTTGTTGTGTGAATTTGTGAAGTTTTTGGCAAGAGGGAGTTTGCCTCTTACATCATTGACTCTAGTTTTGTATTAGGCTTTAGTCTATAGTGTATTTTCCTCTATGATTTTGTGCCTTTAATTTAAATTTCATTACTCTAGCCTCCTACTTGATTCCCTTAATATCAATGAAAGCACGGGTAAATTTAACATAAAATAATTGTGATTTTTTCATCATGCACACAATGTTAAAATTATTTTTTAAGATAATCCCAAAATAAAAAGTTATAAAAAATAGAAGCACGTGCTATTTTAATTTTATGAAGATTATCGTTTAAAAATTAATTAATAAATAGAAAATTATGTTCAATTTTTTTTTTTTTTAATGAAGAAAACTAGATTTTTCATCTATAATGGGTTTTAATTTTGCCTAAAAATTCTAGGAAAAAATTCATTAGCAATAATAACAAAGTCAAATTTTACTCTTTCTAGTTTCATGCGATTGTACATGTATGTCTTAGGCTCGGGGTTGGGTTTCCAAGTCTATTCAGAACCTAAAACTAATGCAAAAGTATGGATGTGAAATTTTAATTTTTATAGAACACATACCCATTATAAAACACATTTTTTTAAAAGTAATGCATATGCATTCTAAAAAATAAATAGGTAACCTAAAGCGGGAAGTGAAGAAAACCAACTATGTTTCCCATAATTCTATCCTAAAAACTATTCTAGAGATATCATTAGATAGACATAACCCTTGAAGAAGAGGTTCCACTTATTAGCCAAACTACTAAACCAAAAATACCAAACATGTCAAAGAAGCTAAAGAAGTCTATAAAACCAAAAAAAGGACTTTGTTGAATAATTCCAAGTAGCATGAAAATATAAAATCTTGGGCTATAACAAAGTAGAGGGGAGGGTCTAGATTGATCATTATGCACAAGTAAAATATGAAGGATTATTCCAAATATGATTTTTGCTAATTTTATATATTATCATGATTATATGTGTACTATTACTTATCTTTGTCTTGATAAACACCAATTTTCATGGTGAGATGAATGATTGTGTAAAGAACCTATCTTAAATGTATAAGATTAGAAATGATAGAAGAACCACTTAAGTTGATGATTGTCCCTATTTTTGTTCATAAATGTAAAGGGTTATTTTGAGAACATTATGCCTTAATTAGATACTTATAGTGTGATCTTGAATTAAGTATTATATCAATACATCTACCTTACACCTAGTTGATACTACTAGAGTTGAGAAGATACAACACCATAGAAGCCCAAAAGATCTTTGCAAGCAAATAACCTGTTACAAGGAGAAACAAAGAGAAGCAATAAAGGAAATGCTCAAGAATGTGGAGCCATGAATTCACACAAAATGTAAAATGAATTAATGATACAAAAGATAGTTTTCAACCATATATAGATGAAAACCCTAAAAGGGAAAACCCTAGGCTTGCACAATAATAATTAATAAAGTAATTAATCATTATTCACCTAATGTTAGCTTAAGTGAAAAGAGGTAAAAGGGAACTTTACGTAATTAAACAAATATTGTTTAATTAATAAAGTAAATACCCAATTACTCTAACACCCCCCCTTAAGATAGACATAGGGAGAAGCTAAAACCTAGAAGAAGCTACTGAAAGCAAAAGCAATGGGTCCCGACAACAAGGCTGATCAGGTACCCATGTACAAAATCAATGCAAACTAAATGAAATGGGGTAAAGGAGAAAACCCAGTGGAAACAAAACTCCTCCCCAAAATAGAATGCAAGGAAGGAATGCAATGCACTAATGAAAGAAGGATAGGAGGTGGATAACATGATACCCCCCATAGACAACTGCTATCATATTAATACATGTACAATGGTCTCCATAGGAGAGATAGAAAGAGAGAAGAAGGCCCCCCCACAATGAAGAAACTCATGTCACAATGGTAGATGCCTGATGTAGAATACAAAAGGAGATCTTGAAGTGGAAAATGATATTCCTCCCCTTGGGAAGAATGGATCCATGGACCTGTATCGAAGAAACCCTATGAAGAATGATGAACCAATCTATCTCAAGATGTGTGCCATGATAGGATGCTGAAGAGTCTCACTATTTGAATATAAACAAATAATGCCAAATCCAAACTGATGTGGAGAATATTGAAATGCAACCTCTAAATGCACGGATAATGGTGGGCGAATAGTGATAACTTGACTGTCAAGGTAGAGGAGATGAATGTCAAAATAATCCTCCAAATCTGCAATATAGGACTCAACAAACAAGAAAGATATGTCTGCAACATAAGAGTCCAAAGTAGCTATGTCGGGAAGATGTATGATTCCCTACTGCACTGAATCAAGAACAATAAGAGATGCTGATGAAGTCTCAGTCTAAAGAGTAGGAACTATGAGACAAACCTCTAATCCATTGGAATAAGTAAGGGTGTCTAAATACTCAAGCTCCTCTAAAGTATCATGATCAAATGGTGTATTCTCTCTCTAAGCAATGGGTATGAGACAATCTGAAGCAGGATCCTCTAGGAATGGAGATAGAATAGGGTCTCCATAGATCTCCCAAAGACGTGTCCAAAGTGGGTGAGGACAATCAATGTTCGATATAACCAACATAGTGTCATGATCAACACTAGACAATATAACTCCTGCAATGTGATTTCTAATAATAACCCATGCTAATCTACCCTCTAAAGTTGTTGATTCAGGTATGAGATCATACAAATAAGGCAAAATATTAAGCCACCTACAATGTGTAAGTATACCCTTTGCCCATGACTCATAATTACCCCGTTCCAGAAGAACAACTGAAGGGTGAGTAGAAAAACCCATGATAACTCTTCAAATGAAAAAATTCAGAGACTAATGATCTCAATAATGATAAAACATATCAAGATAACCCATCCAACGCAAACAAACCCCATGTAGGAGCCAAGATGACCAAGTAATTGAGAAAAGTGTAAAAACACAAAAAGATGAATAAAAAATACCTGGTAGAAATTCTAGTAAAATAGACTGTAAATCTGGAAATAGCATTGTAATACCTTTCCAACGCCTATTCATTTGCACAAAATGGAGTTCGGACGCAAAAGATACGCCCCTTGGAGTGAAAAAACCAAGTTCTGACTTTGACTAGAAAAAAGGACTGCAAAACTGTAAAATCAGGAAAAAATACTAGTACCACTGGAACAGTGTCGGAACCAGCTTTCCGACGATATCTCATTTTTGAAAGTCCGAGAAAAAATGCCCATTCTACGCCCAATTTAGTGCAAGCTGCTCCAATGTGAAGAAAAAAAATTGTTCACAGCCCTCAAGGGCTAAAGTCTTCGGCCCCTGGTCACGTGGACGACCAGGGGGATGGTGGATGTAGGCCCGTAGTCACCCATTTGACCGGGCGGTGGGGGTTAGAAGCCTACAGGGGCTGGCAGGGGCAAGCTCATCGGTGGACTCGGCTTGGCGGGCTCGATGTCGGCGGAGTCGACAGGGAGCCAGGGCAGGCTGAGCGTGGATGGAGTCGGTAGAGCTAGGCGGTGTCAGCATGGCAGAGCTTGGTGAGCCGGCTTGGCGGGCTCAATGTCGGTGGAGTTGACAGGGAGCTAGGGCAGGCTGAGCGTGGATGGAGTCGGCAGAGCTAGGCGGTGTCAGCATGGCAGAGCTCGGCAAGCTGGGTACAGCATCGGCGGGGAACCAGGCGGAGTCGGTGGGGCAGCTCGGTGAGCTGGGCGCGGTAGAGACAATGGCGGAGCAACTCGGTGGTGGACGAACCAGTGGCTGGTGGCTGCTTGGTGGTGCGGTGGTGGCCACCGGGCAGTGGGAAAAAATGCATGGGCTGCACAAAAAAATTAATCAGAAACCTTAGTTTTTTAATTTTTTTAATTTTTTTTTTGCGCTTTTTTTTTTCTGAGGGGGCCGTATGGCCAAACACTAAAAAAAATTTGCAACCCTGGTTGACTGTGGCCAAAAATGACAATTTGACAGTCATTTTAGGGGTTTTTGGGTGCTACAAATCCAATGGCACTGTCCATTTGAGCCCAAAATGAACCTAAAAATAGGAGTATGCTGAATCCACCCAAAAAAAACTTTAGAACCCTAGATTTGCTTCCAATGCAAAATCGCAAAACAAGAACAAGCAGTTGCAAATCTAAAGCTCTAATACCATGTTGGAGTTGAGAAGATACAACACCACAGAAGCCTAAAAGATCTTTGCAAGCAAATAACCTGTTACAAGGAGAAACAAAGAGAAGCAACAAAGGAAATGCTCAAGAATGTGGAGCCATGAATTCACACAAAATGTAAAATGAATTAATAATACAAAAGATAGTTTTCAACCATATATAGATGAAAACCCTAAAAGGGAAAACCCTAGGCTTGCACAATAATAATTAATAAAGTAATTAATTATTATGCACCTAATGTTAGCTTAAGTGAAAAGAGGTAAAAGGGAACTTTACGTAATTAAACAAATATTGTTTAATTAATAAAGTAAATACCCAATTACTCTAACAGATACAAATATCCTATGCAATTATGTGACATACCTATCACATGTAAATTTCTAGTAGACAACATATAACAACCTATTTAGCCAACTATAAGACTAGGTTTTATACAAATATAATGCAAAGGAAAAAATAATGTCATTTTTTATCATAACCTTGAATCAACTTGAAACAAAAGTAAAAGTTATAGGATGAGAAATTCTAAATGATTGGAAATCAGTATCACCCCAACCAAGTAGAAAAGGGCTATGAATGAAGGAAAAATGTGAAGGAATTTAACCAAGCTTGTAAGTTGCTAATGGATTTTGACTATGCAAAATATCATCTAACTTTACAAATAACATGATAAGGGTTTTAACTAAGTGGAAGTGTAATCCAACATGATATGATATTGAAGATCTATCTAGTACCAAAAATGATAATAATTTTCATAATTATATCATTGTAATCATAACCATGAAGATATATTAGTTATAATATATGCCCCCTCTAATGTGTTGCATAAAAATGATGCAATTATTTGGAGGTAACGATAAAGTTGTTAAGATTGAGTAAAATATGCCCATCATAATAATGTCAAAGATAAAATTGTATAAGGCATAATAGTCATGTAAAAAATATCAATAGGTAACATTGTGTAAGCATGTAATAAATACTAATGGATAACAACATGTATGCATGCAATGAATATCAATGCAAATTTTGTAAGAATGTAATGCATAACAATGGATAATATTATGTAAGGCACATCAAGAATGTAAATTAATATGTATGAGGTAAATATGTAAACTTACATATAGTCAATTGAATGAGAAACACCTAAGGTTACCCTCGAAGATAAGGTGACACAAGACAAAATTGATAAGAATAAATATTGTAAGCATATTGAAACATGTCTTGTAGGTTGTAAGAAATGTCAATAATAACCATCTAAATATGTGAGTGTGAAGGAACATGAAATATTCAAGTATAGGTTCACCTCAAGTGATAAAAATATAATTTTGTAGTTCATGTAGGAAAAAGGGGAAATGGGAAAAAGATGTAAACATTTTCAAATTGTACCTTATGTAAAAATAATTGGTAATTGTAATATCCCATGTGACTATATGTCATAAAATTTGTCTTGGAAAAATAGAATTGTAATAAATACACCATCATATAATTCATCCAAAAATGTGAACTTGTGTCTCATGTCATGTAGCTAATGATATCAATAATTGTGAATATTGATATCTCATGTTAAGTGTTAACAATTAGGGTAAAATTTAGAACTTAGGAAAATGTACCCTAGCTATATGCAAGGGTAGAGAGTGAATGGGAGATCTCATTTTTTCCATCCCTATTAGAGATAGAGAAAACTTAACACATTATCATGGTTCATTATATGGGCCATATTCCTAAAATAATTAAAAGAGTGTATGCCTAGACAGATGTAGTAACCATCTAAAGTTAGTAAGTAATAAATTTTTCTCTTTTGATTATTTTAATTTTGAAAAATGATCAAAATAATACAAAATTTAATGCATATGATATGATTTTTATTTAATCTTATATTATAGAAGTGGCCATATATCTATGGAAGTGATCTCACTTATGCAAGATTAAACCAATATACATGGATTAAAGTTAAAAAACTTACTAATATATACATGATATGAACCATAATGTTTAAATTTATCAAATTTCCAATAAATTTAACATTTTATTATCAAATTTTGGTTTCATGAGATATTAGTGATCAATTTGTTGATTTTTCATTTAGGGTGAGATCAAGCTTAGATACCAGTTCAATAACTATAGTTATGCAACCTCCATGATTTGAACCTCTGACCAATTGACACCTAGATGGTAGACATGGTTGGTGTTGGCTATATGAGAGAGATTCCAAAAAAAATTATGACTTTCTTAGATGCTCATGATAGTCATGGATATTTGGGGTTCTAATACCAAGATATTTCATATGCCCTCTAGAAAACTAACCATCATGCTTGAGGATGAGTGAAAAAGGATGAGATTATAAGTACTCAAGGGAAGATATTTAAATTATCATAGCACCCAATAGTAAGATAGGGATACATATTAATATTGTATCTATACCTACCTAGAGATACACTAGAGGATGTCATTATATATTATAATTGGCATAGCATCCAAGAGATACAAATTACTAATGATGTACTTGCTACTTTAAATCTACCAAATGGGAAAATGTTGTTCATTTCTTACAATTTGATTCACTTGGTTCAAGATATGGAGTACATGGTATAATCTATTCATAGGGTAGATGTATGTTGACCCACCTCTATCACTATTTGCAAGATTTACTAATACCAAGGAAATGACACTTTGAACCACAACACTTATTTAGTGTTGGGCATAAGAACATATCAAGATATCATGTCCCCTAGGTAATATATATTGCATGTAATAAACCCAGATCATATGTACGAGCCACTAGTTGTATGGGTAAGTAGATTAATGATAAATTAATAAGATTCTATCTAAACCCTAAGAAAATATAATAAAAAAATATGTAATAAATAATTGTATCTAAAAACCCTCATTGGAATAAAGGATAAAATCTACATTAAAAACCTTGGGTCATGTTACAAGAATGTCTAGTTCACCAAAAATATAGTGAAAATAAATGCATTTACTATATTTTACAAGAAAATAATAGAATTAAACAATTATTATGTTGAATGAACAAGACAACTGAGAAGGGGGCTGAATCAATTGTATCTTATCAAAACATCAAAACCCTCATTTATTTGGAAAACCCAAGAAGAGAAAAATCACAACAAGGATTAGCTCACAATAAGTAATTGAAAAATCAATTACAAGGAATCACTGCCAAAATAGGACACATTATCCAAAAAGGTTCACAACCAAGTCTCACTACCGAAATGAAAAAGAATATAGAGAAGAAATGTCACATAGATAACATGATCTCAATGCAATAGAAAATCTACCACAATAGCTCCAACACCTTCGCAGTCTGTTTGAATGATTACAAACACCTTCTGCTCACTACATTTGGTAATGCAACACTTGAAAGCTCACATTGATCTACTCAATTTCAAATCACTCACATCATACACTTCGCACATTCATCTATCTTATCATCCTTCAACAATTCAACTCATACTTATACTACCCTCCACCTTGAAACCCTCTCCAAGGTAAAAAATGCACCTCAAACATACAAATTCAAATTAAGTCAGTGCTAAAACACTTCCATGGTAGGTAGAAGTGAATGTGAACCAAATCAAAACTCAATTGGGACCCAAATCAACACCACTTAAACACATGCTACCACAAACAATATTTATCCTTCGGTTGTTACCCATGCAAACACCATTAATCAATTAAGTGCATGATTCATCAAACTCAAGATATCATATGAAACACACACCATGCTTGAACATGATCTAAAATATTCCTAAAACATCCTAAAATCCATCAAACTCCTTCACAACAACTTCCAACTGAAGAATTTACAAACCCAATACACTTGGACAACTCTACCAACCACTGTTGCTTGAAAACTTATCTTTCAAATAAAAAAACCTCAAATCCTCTTGACTAAGGTAAACTACCAAAATAATCAATACACCTTCAAAATCACAAGGCTTGAAGCATAATTGTAGAGAAATGTGGAGCCAAAACATTCTCCTAGACACCTCTACGATGCACAATCATACACTGGTGAACACAACTTTTATTGTATGACGATCCAATATACCATCTCTTGAATATAACATCTTTGAACATCTCTCACCAACATATTTGAATCGCATAGGAAGATCTTCAACCTAGAAGAAATCTGGAGGAAAACCAGAACACCTCTTTGTAACCCAAAACAACACAACACTTTGTTTCCTCTTTTTTATTAATTTTTTTCAAAAGAACTTGGAAACCAAGAACCAGAGACACATCCACAACATATTCAACACTACCATAGACATATATAGAATCTTATCAAAGTAGAAACATAGGTTAGGGTAAGTGCATGGATCTGTGATACAATTTTGGCTCTTAAGATGCCACATTTTTTTTGAAATCAACAAAATATGATTTGCATGAGAAAATTAAGATAGTTACACTCAAAATTTCAAGATGCAGCAAGAACAAGAGTTGAAGTGCTCTAAGTCTAGTTTCTAAGCTCCTAATTATTTTTGAAATGATTTAAGATTAAGGGTCTCAAAAAGGGGGCCCAAAACAGGTCTTTTTTTTTATCAACAAAAAAAACAGCATAGCGCCTGAGGGCTCCCCCCTTTTTGATAAACATTTTTTTAGAATTTCAAAAATACGAATAGTGAGAATTTATCTAACACTATGTAGTTTATCCTCATTCTTTCGGATAATATTTTTAATGAATATATGTTAGAATTAGTAATCTTTCCTTGGTTGTTTTATTTAATTTGAGGATAAACCAAGGTATCCTCTTTTATTTATTTTAGGATATTCCTAAAGGATTCTCTACATGTAATTTTGTCCTCTAGTCCAAGTGGGAGGACAACTCATATTTTTGTAATTCCTTTAATAAAGAAAATAGATTATTCCTCCTTATAAGGATTCTCACACTTGGCACACACTAAGTATGAATGTGGCACTCTTACACATAGGGAGTTATATGCAAACTCCTTCACTCATCTCTACTTAAAGAGACATTTCTCCACACACTACACACTAATTTTGTACAATTCTCTCCTCTTGCATAGTAGTTGTATCATATTGTATTGAGCTTCTTGCTCATATTCTTCTCTCTCTCTTTAGGCTTTTCATGCCTCATTCATAATTCACAAAGGGGTTTTTCTTTGCTTTTCCCCTTACAAAAATCTCTTGGCTCTTGTTGGATTCTTGGAGTCTTATCTTGGTATTGGTGGTTGATCTTGCACCTATCTCTCATTTGATTTATGGTAAAGCTCTTCTTTCACTTCACTTCTTGGATTGCTATTTTGATCTTGCTTTCATTCCTTTATTTATTCTAACAATATATAATATCTTATGAATTTTGAAAGTTGACACATGTTGAAAAGCTTAAATTTGAGTGTGCTCCCCCCTAAATTTTTTGAAAACTAATCAAGAATTGAATTTTTTTCATCATGTGTAGAATGGAGTGTAGTTTTAAAAAATGTATTTTGTTTCACGTTTCAATGAATGAGTAAAAATCTATCCTAAAACTAGCACATATTGGTTTTTGACAAAAAAAAAAGGCATTTACAATAAAATTTATGGATCAAAACCTTAACTGAATAAAAATAAAAATAAAAATACATATTTAGATAGATAAGAGAGAGGTTAACGCCATCATGGTTTTTTATAAACTTGCATTGAAATATCTACAAATGTGATGGGGAGCATAGACAAAAATATGAGAAAATTTGGCAAATCTTATCAATTCACTCATCCAAAGCGGTTCATTTGGTGAGAACCAAATTTGGCACTCGTCAAATGACCTACTTTAAACAAAATCTTTCCCCTCTCTTTGGTCAACCACTTTCATAATTTTGAGAGTGCAGGGTTTATGATCATAGATGGATAGTTGACATTTTACCTTTCATACGCTCTTTGCCTTATTACCCTAACTTGATAAATCTCTATCCCTCTGAAGTCTCTCTCTCTATCTCAAGTCTCACTCCCTCCCATGCTACCTAGACTACTCTCTCCCACTCCAATCCCCTCTCTTAGGTCTTGTTCTCTCCCACCCTACCTAGATAAATCTATCTAACTCCAACCCCATTTCTCATACTCACTCTCTCTCCCCCTCTGGAATTTTTGTCTCTCTCACTCCATCTCTATCTCTCTCAAGTCTCTCCCTCCTACCCCCTCTACCTCTCTGAGGTCTCTCTCTCTCTCTCTCAAGTCTCTCCCTCCCAACCCCTCTCCCTCTCTCTCTCCCACTCCCTCTCTCTCACTCCCTCTATCTCTCTCCCTCTCACTCAGGTCTCTCCCTCCCATCCACTCTCCCTCTCCCCATATCTCTCTCAAGTATCTCCCTCCTACCCCCTCTCCCTCTCTCTTTATCAATTCTCCCCTCCTACCCCCTCTCCCTCTCACAGTCACTCCCTCTATCTCTCTCCCACTCCCTCCCTCTCCCCCTCCCTTTATCTCTCTCCCTCTCTCTCAAGTATCTCCCTCCCACCACCTCTTCCTCTCTCTCATTCCCTCTATCTATCTCCAAATCTCTCTCTCTCCCTCTCTATTAGGTCTCTCCCTCCCACCCCCTCTCTGTACCTCTTTCTCTCTCAAGTCTCTCCCTCCTACCCCCTCTCCCTCTCTCAGGTCTCTCTTTGTCTCTCTCTCACTCCCTCTATCCCTCTCCCATGCCCTATCTATCTCTCTCACTCCCTTAATCTCTCTCCCCTCTCTCTCTCCCTCTATCTCAGGTATCTCCCTCCCACCCACTCCCTCTCTCTCTCCTCTTCTCTCTTAGGTATCTCCCCACACCCCTCTTCTCTCTATCTCTCTCCCATCCCTCTATCTTGGGAACTCCCTCTCCCTCTCACCCCCTCTCCCTCTCTCAAGTCTCTCTCTCTCTCACTCCCTATATCTCTCCCATCCCTCTATCACCCACTCCATCTCTCTCCTCATCTCTTAAGTCTCTCCCTCTCTCCCACTTTGTCTCCCTCTCCCTCCCCCTATCTCTTAGGTTTCTCCCTCCCACCCCCTCTCCCTCCCTCTCTCTCTATCAGGTCTCTCCCTCCTACCCCCTATCTCTCTCTCCCACTCCCTCTCTCTCTCACTCCCTCTATCTCTCGATCTCTATCTCTCTCTCTTAGGTATTGTTGTTTGGTGTTTCTGCATAGCAACAACTCAGATAGAATAGAATTTATCCTATCTCTCTTGAAAGATTGATCTCTATGAATGAAGAGATAACCCAAAGGTATCACGGGTGTCAAGTTATGATAATGCAGTAGAACAAACTCAATAAAAAATATGAATATGCTAGTAATCAGAAGGGGTCTTATGTAAAAATGTTGGAAGCTCTAAACTCATTAGATTTCAAGATATAATGATGCTCAAATTTCTATTTCTAACCATACAATAAAGAAACAACAAAAGATGAGGGTTAAGAATTCCTAATGTTATTACTACCTCTAAGACTAATCATGCAAATGGTGAAATACCTGGAATGGACCAATCCCTTAAACTAGTTTATGGTTGACCCAGGCTATACCTGCAATCTTGTAGAAAATAGTGCAATCTTCTAAGGTGTTAAAGATTTTCAGACTGTGGGAGTTCATTCAATAGGACTGAATGAATATCTATAGTTGAACTAAGCACATGAATATGAGGTACAGATTGATGTTGTACAACATTCCCACAATCAAGAATCTGCCCAAGATATGAACTAGGGATTGCTACGACACTCCAAGAATTAAATCACAAACATTACTAATTAAACTTAAGATATTTCAAAGAATTTCCAAGCGATTTAAAAGATAGAACAAGAAACATAGAAGATTATTTAATGCAAAGGAGGCACCAATCATAACACAATGTCTACACTTTGTATTAAATCATCACATTTGCAACAATTCCAGTCTGTTACAACACTTGCTTGAAATGTAATAACTAACTTCTAATATTCTAACATGCTACTCTACTACTAACTCTAATGATTACAAGTCTTTTGACTTAGTCTTCCAATTTCTACCAATTCCAACTAAAAAATTCCAACCTAACAAATGAGGTAGAGCATCATACTTATAGAACAATAGGCCCACGTGAAGCAGAGATAGGGTAATGAAGAAGGTTGGCCACCAATCAAATTGGACTTGACAGCCAGCAACAACCCATTGTCTATCAATGAATGCAACAAGGACCCCACATCAGATCAATCTGGGATCACAAAAATTTAGGGGAACAAATCCTTGAGCCAGGACCACCATCAATACTTCACCTGTATGAACAACAATGTGCCTCAAACATGAGGATGAACATGAGCCACTGATCGGACCCAAGCGTGACAGTGGGTTTTGTGATAGTAGCCGCAAAGTGTACTTGACTACACCCATAAATCACGCCAAATCCTCGAAGTACATCCAATAATCCCAGCTTAACCCAACCTGCATCCAAACGGGCCACCATTAATGCCCAATACATCATCAAAATCCAAGCAGATCCAAAAGAGTTCCTAAGGCAAGAAAATCAAAAATAAACCCAGGTGGAGGCAGAACCAAGAGAAAAATGGAATGAAGACACAAGATAGGCAGAGGCGGATACAAAGACGACCCCGACGGAAGCAGAGACAAAACAGGAACCAAAGGGAAACCATGCAGAGGCGAAAGCAGAACAAGAACAGAAACTGAATTAGGAATTTTTCCAAAGTTCAAAGTTAAATTCCATCACGATCCCGTCTCCGACAAATGAAAGAAAAATGAAGTCGAAACAAAAAAAACAAAAACGAAGAAGAAAGAAGAAGGGTAGGAAGCGGAACCAAAATGGGAACGGGAACTGAACTGTGAACTTTGTGAAAGGTCAAAGCTAAGTTCCATCCTGGCTCCACCTCTGACAAATGAAGGAAAATCGAAGCAAAGAAAAGACCAAGGGAAGAAAACCAACCCGAAGGTCAAACACAAAGAAACAACAAAGACACGAGAAGCGGAGCCGCAACCGAAATGAGAATGAAAACAGAACCAAGAACTTAGCCAAAGTTCAAAGTTCAGTCCCATTCTAGTCTTGTCTCCGACATAACAAAAGGGGAATGACGCAAAAAAGGGCCAAGGGAGGAAAGCGACCCTCAAGTCAAAAGCAAACAAAATGAAGAAGAAAGGAAGAGAGTGGGAAGGAAGCAAATCCAGAACAGGAATGGAAACAAAACCAAGAACTTAGCCAAATTTCAGAGTTTAGTCTCATCCTGGTCTCGGTTCTCGTAGAACAAAAGGGAACAAGGAAAACAAGGGAAAGCTAAGGGAGAAAACCAACCCTTAGGACCCAAAAAAAAACACCAGGGGAGAAAACAGAAGGAAAAAGAAGACCACCCTAGAGAGGACATCCACAAGACTCCAAAACCACAAGGAACTCAACTCCAACTCACCCACAACCAAGGCAAGCACCAAGGACAAAAACCCCAATATTTTCAAAGATAAGCACAAAAGAGGAGGGGGCAAGTCACAAAAATGGGCCAAAAAGGCAAGCCAAAAGAGGCTCCCTACTTTCAGAGGGGCGTGTGTGCAAAACTACACAACAAATGGCAACTCCACTGGGGAAATGCTCCAGAGCATTTCGATGAGAAACTGGCATCAAGAACCCAAAATCTCTAGTTTCAATCCAAGCATCAGGTTACAAACAGACAAGGTTTCAGACATCACTAACAAGCCAACCTTTCATGTACTAGGGTCAAAGTGTGTGCATATGCTTTCATTTCCTTTCCCTAAGTTGCAACAAGGTCCAAACTCAGTCTGACAAGGCTACCTAAGGATTCTAACTCCAAAAGCAACCTGGATAGATCCTCACTTCCAGTCAGGCATCTATAGTCCTGATGAGGTTATCATTGTGACCCTCCCTAGCATAGCTCTACTACTAGCCAGGTGTCCATAGCCCCGGTAGAGATACTACGATACCCTTGAAAAGGTGAACATTTTGATTTCCAACATTTTCCTTTTCTTTCTTTTTCTTTTGAGATTTTCTTTTAAAGCTTTACTTTTCACCTTACAAGCAATGAAACCCACACTCAAGGATGAGGACCACAATGGCACTAGAGAAGAATTTAATATTTTTCACCTAGTCAATTGTCGTAAAGACCATATGGAACCTCAAAATTCTTAAGATATGTGTGAAGATATAAGACCCAAATATATTCCAAATTTGACTTAGTCAAGTGACACCAACTCCCAGACCATGCAACATCGGATGAAAGAAATCCACGAGTTTGAATGAATCTGAAAAGATGATAGGAGTTTGTAATAGAAATCCCAGAGTAGACCCAGAAAAGAAGTCGGTTGTACAAATGCAATAAGCCCAAAAAACATAGAGCAACAGGGAAAACCAACCCAAGCAAACCAAAACCGAAGCAGCAGACAAGCAGAGCAAAACCCAAAAGAAAACCAAACCAAAAGTAGCAACAAAACAACAAAAAGGAAACCCAATTCACTTATGTACAAGGGAAGAACTGAGAATAGCTCAAGAATAAAAATAATGCTTCAAATACTGCCCATTGACAGGAAGTGGGATATCTCCTCTAGTGAGGGTTTTCAAATGGAAGGCATTATCTTTCAGAATCTCTGCAATCTGATAAGGGCCAAGCCAAATTCTGTCAAATTTTCCATGCTCCCCCTTTTTTTCATGGGCTTTATCCCGGTAGAGAACCAAATCAGAGATTCTAAAGGCTTTCACCTTGGCTCTCCTATCAAACCATCTTTTCACTATACCCTGATGTTTGGAAAAGTTTTCTAGGGCTTCATCTCTTCTCTCTTCAAGGTGTAATAATTCAGTTAAGCGAGCTTCACGCTTATCCTCCCCATCATAATATTCATTGATGAATTGCAGGGTAGGGATCTTCAGCTAGATGGGAAAGATAGGTTCCAATCCATACACTAATTGATAAGGAGAGGTCCCTAAGGATTTTTTTCGTCTAGTGCGGTCTGCCTAAAGAGAAAATCTAAGTTGGGTATGCCAATCCTTGGGGTTCTTTTCTAGTAGTTTTCGGATGACTGTCAAAAAAATTTTATTGGAAGACTCAACCAACTCATTCCCCTATGGATAGTAATTGGATGCAAATTTTATGGCAATTCCATGATCATAAGCCTAATTAGAAGAATTGAAAGATGCAAATATAGGCCCATTAACAAGAACTATTGCAAATAGACAACCAAAGCGATTGATAATACCTGATTCCATGAAATTAATTACCACTTCAAAAGTGCATTGTTTGCAAGCAAGAGCTTCAGTCCACCTAGTAAATTAATTAGTTATGGTAAGAATATACCTGTGGCCTATAGATGAATATGGGCTGATTGGACCTATGAAGTCCATTCCCTATTGTGCAAATTTTTTAACCTCTATGACAGGCCAAAGTGGAAGAGTTGAACACCTCTCCCTTCTTGCTACAGTTTGACACACATGTCAAGTCCTCATGTTGTGATGTGTGTCCTTGAACAAGGTAGGCCAATAATAGCCTGCCCTCATAATCTGATTTGTAGTGGAAGGTGTTGAACCATGGCTTGTGCCATATTTATCATGAAATTTAGTCATTACTCTCCATGCTTCTTCTTCCCCTAGGCATCTTAGGTAGACATCTTCATGATTTCTCTTGTATAGGATGGCTCCCTTCATCATAAAGTTGCCACTCTTCAAACGTAGAGCTCTCCTTTGTACTGAATTAAGGTTTTTGGGACATTGTTGATTCAACAAATAGTAGATAATATCATCATACCAGTCCCCCGAAGAAACATCCTCAAGACCATAATGTTGAACAACAAGGTCAGGACCCATTTCTTCCATTTTCTTGGTCAACCCCTACCTTCTTACCAACTTCATGGGCTGAATTTCAATATCATATTCTTACAACATAGTCACCCACTTGGTTCTATGTTCACCTAACTCATTTTGCATCAACAATAGCTTGACTACAAGATCAGGGACTAGCAAAGACCTTGTTTCTCAGTATATAATGCCTAAAATTATTCACAGTTTGGATCAAGGCATAAGCCTGATTTTCAACATTAGTATACCTCAGTTCGACATCCTTCAAAGGTGTACTCATGAACACTATTGGATGTTCATTACCTTGATCAAAATTTTGTGTCAACAAGCCCGCATAGGAGTGATCGGAAGCAAATGAATAGATGCAGAATGGCTTAGCATAATCAAGACTCACCAATATAGGGGCCTCAACAATAGCCCTCTTGATCTTTGCAAATGCTTCCTTAGCCTCTGTATTCCATTCAACCTTTGCTTCTTGCTTCAACATGGCATTCAATGGCTCGACTATTTCTACAAATCTAGTGATCATTTTTTTGACAAAGTTAATCTTGCCAAAGAATGACTTCATTTCTTTCTTGCTTGCAGGGGGTTGAATTTTCAGTATTGTCTCCACTCGTTCAGGATCAATGGCAATACCTTGTTCTGAAATAACATGTCCTAACAACTTTGCCTTAGTGACTCCAAAGATGCGCTTCTTTGGATTAAGTGAAATACCAAATTCCTTGCACTTCTAGAATACTTTGCATAAATCTGCAACATGATCACTCCTCCTCTTGGAAAAGACTATCAAATCATCCATGTAGATGATTATGCACTTACCAGCGATGTCCTTGAAGAAAATATGCATTTCTCTTTGGAATGTATCTCTAGCATTGATTAATCCAAAGGGCATTCTCTGGAAAGCAAAGGTTCCCCATTTTGTAGTGAAAGCAATCTTGTGCCTATCCTCATATTGGACCATGACTTGATTGTACCCTGAGTACCCATCCAAAAATCACATTATCTGAGATCCATTGACAACCTGAAGCACCTCATTCAGTGAAGGGACTGGATAATTATCCTTTTCTGATGCTCTATTTAGGTTCCTGAAATCAATACATAATCTGATTTCTCCATTTTTCTTCCTAACTGGAACCAAGTTTGCAACCCATGTTGAGTGTCTTAATGGGAATATGATTTGTTTTGCGAGTAACTTTTGCACTTCCTTCTGAATAATGGGCTCCATCAAATCACTAATTGGTCTTTGTCTTTTCCTGAATGGCTTAACATTTGACTTGAAGGGAATAGTATATGTAATGTTCGAAGTGTCATATGTCCTCAAGTAACCATAACTCCAAGCTATCACATCATGATATGTGTGCAATGCATCAATAATTAATTTCCTCTCCTCCGAAGTGTACACCTTACCAATAAAGACATTTTTAACATCACTTTAGGTCCCCATGTTGTATGTTTTTCACTGATATTTGAGGGATTCCCTTTTCATTTTATGCTCCTGATCTCTGATCCTATCCATATCAAAGATCCTTTCCAATTGCACCATGCCTCTTGGGATGGTATTAGTCTTCAAATTGAGGAAACCTTCTAGGTCAATTTCAGCCTCTTGAGAAGCAAACACATCACAGCTAGTGATAAAATCAAGAATATGCTTATCATCTTCAAATAACTGAAAATTGGTGACGTTTTCAGGTACTGAGGGCACTGGAACAAGTTCCATAGTGAACTTCTTTAAGCTTGAAAGTGATAAGGGCTGCAATGTACTTGTTGTTTGTGCCATAGAATCAGCAGTCTGATTCTTACTGTGAGGTATCAGCTAAAGGTTGAAGGCATCAAATCCTTCAATAAGATCCCATACTCTGTGCCTATAATTGGCCGTCCATTTTTCATGACATGAGTATTGTTTCCTTACTTGCCTGACCAATAGCTCGGAAACTCCAAATACTTGAAAATTTTTAACTTTCTTTCTTAATGCCATTAATAGCCCATGAACTAGAGCTTCATACTCAACCACAATGTTAGTGCATTGGAATTGGATTTTGTGAGCAGCAAAGGAGGTTTTACCTTTAGTACTTATCAGCTCAAGCCCTACTCCAGCACCTTGCTTGGATTTGGATACTTCAAACCTTAATGTTCAGTAGTCATTAGCTTATGCTTTTCTTGGGTTACCTTTGTAGTTTTTGCCACCCAAGGGCTCTTCAGGAGGTTTTGGATCCTTCCCCTTTTGACCCTTTTGAATGCTCTGTATGTTTAATTCAATAGTTGGGGTTTTGTTAATGTTCCCTTGTATTCGTTCTACTGCAACTTGACACAAGCAACATTCTAGTTCAGAATGAGGAGCAACATGGAATCAACAAGAATTAGGGAGAAGCAATTCTTCAAAGTTCATATTTCTACCCAGCTGCATATGATCTTCTACACATTTCTAGATAAACTCTTGAAAGTTATCCAACAAACTAAGTTGTCTATCTACCTAATCACTAGGTTCTTCCATTTGTTCAACTTGCACTTTGGAGCTACTGGCTTCTGATGTGGGTTCACTAGAAGAGCTTTGCAACATCAAGATTTCATCTACGTATGAAGCAAGGGAGGCTACGACATAGTTCCCCATACTGACCTCTAATCTCATTTGAAGTATTTTGATACTCAGTAATGTCATACTTCATTCTTGGTTCTCTCTCAATTCTAATCTGATTTGGGACTCCTTTCTAGGGGAGCCACATGTGAGAATGATCTGTGGATGTGTATTCATTTAGTGCCTTGGTAAAATCTCTACCCAAGATTAGACCATAAGTGTCAGGAATGTCAGCTACCTAAATGTTAAGTACTTGTAGCACTCTAGGATCCGAGGCAATTTGCATGGGAATCATGTTGAGTTCTACTATATTCACCTTTGTTTTGTCTAATTGGGTGACCTTCTTTCGAGAGGTTGTAGGGGTAATACCAAGAGCCCTATAGACAGAAAATGGCATAATATTTGTGGATTCCATTGAATCCAATAGGAAATTGTGCAGATTTTTACCAAATATACGAATGGAAATCAGAAAATGGGGGGTTTCCATTTTGCCTTGGAATAAACTCAACTGTGAGTCAGCTTGTGCAACCTGATTCTTATCCTTTTCTCTACCCCCATCCCTAGGTTGTGATGGACAAGGACTTTTGGATTTTTGTGAACTAGGAGCCCTTGCAATTGCCTCATTGGTTGCTACTCCTAGTGTTGCTATACTTGAATTAAAGGACCCAAGGACTACATTTCTTATTTTAGGAACTCTCAATAACTCAAAATCAGAAAGACTCACCTTAACTTTTTTGAGTTCCTCGGTGACATATTCTCCTAGCTACTCCACATTCATGTCAGTGTGGAGCTCCTTAGAATGACCAATCTTCCTATCCTTTGTTGCATCAACATTGCTTCCTTTGGAAACATCTAGTTGTCCTTCTTTTGTGAGGTATTGTGTTGGCACTTGAGGGTAAGATGGATTGTTATTCACATGTGGATCTGGTGGAGTAGTAAAATTGTGTGGAGGGGTAGATGTAGTAAATGGTCCTCCAACTTGTGGATTCTTGTGGGGTTTACTCCTCAGATCATACTTTCTCATAGGTTGTTGAAACATCTGCACTTCTTCAACATTAGCCTACTCTTCATCCAATGGACCTTTTCCATTCTCATTTTCTTCATCAAATAGCTTAGATATTGCATCTTCATTGAGCACTTGTTCAACCTCTTCATTCTGGCTACTGGATTCCTCTTCTGGTTCATTCTCCTCAACACTTGGGAAAGGAGCATGATTCAACACCAAAACTGGGGAATCATAGGGATTTGAGCATACCAACTCTTGGCCAATAGAGTTGTTTTCAACTTCATATTGAAAAATGGAAGCAACAATTTTAAATTTAGGGTAGTCAAGCTCAGAGTGTTGACTTGTCTTGTGAAGCCTACACCATCCAAACAAAGCGGTTTCTGCTAAGTACACACCACCTGGAGGCTTCTTTGGATTGGAAGGTTGATCTAGTGGAGTGGGAACTCCTCCATTGTTAGGCCCAGTGTTCCACAACCTATTCTGCCTAGGTGACTATCTCCTTTCAAATCCTTGTCCACCTTGTTGATTTCGATCAGATTTTTGACCAGAACCTCGTCCTCTTTCAAAGTCCTGATTTTTGTCATAGTGTTTCCCTCTGTTATAACTTGATTGCATGCTCTTCTGATTGGCTTGGAGTTGATTTTTTTCGTTCCTCAAGTAGGTTACCTCCATGTTCAGCCTCTTCACTTGTTTAGTTACCTCATCTAACCTTTCCTTATCAGGATTGTTGTAAGGGACTAGATTCATAGAGTTTGCAGAGTACCCTGACACTCCTCCAGAACTAGTAGACTGATTTAAAACTTCTAAGTTCTGCAAATATGTAGGGAAACTAGCTTGTGGTTGTGAATGGATGGGATGGTTAGCATTTTGTTGGGGATAACTGGGAATTGGTTGGACCTAGTTTATTAGATGACCCGGGTGAGGAACCAGAGGCAGTTGTGGAATAGGATTCATGATAGGCATGTGATTGGTCAGAGCTTGGTTGAGAGATTGGACCTAACTTGGGTGGGAAATAGGTCTCAGAGATGGTATAGGTCCAGACAAGTGTTGTCTCACATCTGTACTAAGCTCAACAACCTCCATATACGCATTGAGCAAGGTAGTTGGTCCATTGGTTCTCCACTTAAGGAAGGTGGAGGTAAGGCTGTTAAGGGCTTGAAAGTAGACCTCTAGGGTAGTGTCCTCGTTTCCAGCATAAGGTGCTTGAATTCTAGTGTATGCTTAGTTGAACCTATTGTTGAATGATCCTATAGGCTCATTGACCTCTCTTTTTACTCTAGTGAACTGCATATACAGCTCATTAGCACTAATGGGAATCTTAAATTTTAGCAGGAATGTAGCCTCAAGCTCAGCCCAGCTAGAGATGGATGCAACCAATAAATGGTTATACCAATAAAATTCCTCCTCTCCCAAAGAATAGGGGAAAATTCTGCATGCAATATCCTCATGATTAACCCCTCTATCTCTCACACAAGTCTAAAAGATCCTAATGTGTTCTTTTGTTGTCCTGTTTGGGTCATTCATGTGAAACTTAGAGAAAAAATGCTCAAGATTCTTTGGCATAACATTAGAGTTGTTGAATGTCAAAGGTGAAGGGTTATTCGCCAATAAATTCATTGGTGTACTGGTAATGGTGGATGGATGATCGGTCGGGGTTGTGGAATGGGCCCAATCTCATAATCAGATGAAGATGGAGTGGATGGAGGTGGGGATGGTGAAAATGATGGACTGGATGATAGTTCCTCCATTCTTCTGGTCCTTCTCACCTAGCTGGAGGTGGTAATTCTTGAAACTCTTCTTCTTCTCCTAGTATAGATCCGGTTCTCCTTCTGAGCCTCTCAGGAGAAATGACATTTATAAAATGCTCCAGCTTGCTTGTTTGGGCCCTCCTTCTAGCACCAATCCTGTTGATTGGTGTTTCTACATAGCAACAACTCAGACAGAATAAAATTTATCTTATCTCCCTTCAAAGGATGATCTCTATGAATGAAGAGATAACCCCAAGGTTTCATGGGTGTCAGGTTATGATAATGCAGTAGAACAAACTCAATGATAAAATGTGAATATTTTGGTAATCAAAAGGGGTCTTACATACAAATGCTTGAAGCTCTAAACTCATCAAATTTTAAGATATGATGATGCTCAAATTTCTAGTTCTAACCATACAATAAAGACACAACAAAAGATGAGAGTTTTAGAAGTCCTAATTTTAATAATACCTCTAAGACTAATCATGCAAATGGTGAAATACCTGGAATGGACCAATCCCTTAAACTAGTTTCTGGTTGACCCAGGCTATACCTGCAATCTTGCAGAAAATAGTGCAATCTTCTAAGGTGTTAAAGATTTTCAGACTGTGGGCATTCATTCAATAGGACTGAAGAATACCTACAATTGAACTAAGCACATGAATATGAGGTATAGTTTGACCTTGCACATCATTCCCACAATCAAGACTCTGCCCAAGATATGAACTAGGGATTGCTACGACACTCCAAGCATTATATCACAAACATTACTAATTAAACCTAAGATATTTCCAAGCGATTTAAAAGATAGAATAAGAAACATGCAAGATTATTCAATGAAAAGGAGGCATTAGTCATCACACAATATCTATATTTTTTATTAAATCATCACATTTGCAACAATTCCAGTGCGTTACAACAGTTGCTTGAAATGTAATAACTAACTTCTAATCTTCTAACATGCTACTCTACTACTAACTCTAATGATTACAAGTCTTTTGACTTAGTCTTCCAATCTCTACCAATTCAAACTAACAAATTCCAACCTAACAAACAAGGAAAAGCATCGTACTTATAGAAAAACATTCCTACGTGAAGCAGAGCCAGGGCACCGAAGATGGTCGGCCACTAATAAAATCGGCCCCGACAGCCAGCAACAACCTGTCATCCAACAATGAATGTAGCAAGGACCCCCCATTAGATCGATCGGGGATCACACCAAGTCAAGGGAACAAATCCTTGAGCCACGCCCACCATCAATACTTCACCTGTGTGAATAGCAATGCGTGAGAACACTAGGATGAACATGAGCCACTAATCAAACCCGAGCTAGGAAAACAAACAGACTAGATTGAACAAAACTAGGTTGATCCCCTCCATATCATGTCTACCATCCATTAATGGCCACCAACCAAATCGGTCTTGCGTGCGAGAGTGGGTTTCGTGACAACAACCGCAAAGTGTACTTGACTGCACCTACAAATCACACCCAATCCTTGAAGTACATCTAGCAATTCTAGCTTGACCCAACCTATAACCAAATGGGCCACCATTAATTCCCAATACATCATCAAAATCCAAGCAGATCCAAAAGAGTGCCTAAGGCAAGAAAATCAAACATAAACCCAAGCAGAGGCGGAACCAGGAGCAATATAGAAGGGAGACACAAGACATGCATAGGCAGAGAAAAAGACGACCCCGACGGAAGCGGAGACGGAATGGGAAACAAAAAACCAGAGGGAAACCAAGTAGAAGCAGAACGGGAATAGAAACTGAATCGAGAATTTTTCCAAAGTTCAAAGTTAAATTCCATCCCAGTCCCGTCTCTGACAAATGAAAGAAAAGTGAAGCCAGAACAAACAAAACAAAAATGAAGAAAGTAGAAGGGTGGAAAGCAGAGCTGGAATGGGAATGGGAACCGAACCATGAACTTTGCAAAAGTTCAAAGCTAAGTTCCATCCCGATTCCACCTCCGACAAATGAAGGAAAAGAGAAGCAAAGAAAATACCAAAGGAAGAAAACCAACTCGAAGGCCGAACATAGCGAAACAAAAAAGACATGGGAAGCGGAGCCGGAGCCGGAACGGGAACATAAACAAAATTGAGAACTTAGCCAAAGTTCAAAGTTCAATCCCATTCTGATCCTGTCTCTGATAGATTGAAAGGGGAAAGACGAAAAAAGGGGCCAAGGGAGGAAAGAAACCCTCAAGTCAAAAGCAAACAAAACTAAGAAGAAATCAAGGGAGTGGGAAGGAAGTGGAGCCAAAATGGGAACAAAACCGAGAACTTAGCCAAAGTTCAGAGTTCAGTCTCATCTCGGTCCCAGTTCTGGCAGAACAAAAGGGAACAAGGAAAACAAGGGAAAGCTAAGGGAGAAAACCAACCCTTAGGACCTAAATAAAAACACCAGGGGAGAAAATAGAAGGCAAAAGAAGACCACCCTAGAGAGGACATCCGCAAGACTCCAAAACCACTCGGAACTCAAGACCAACTCACCCAAAACCAAGGCAAGCACCAAGGACCAAAACCCTAAGATTTTCAAAGATAAGCACAAAAGAGGGGGGGGGGAAGTCACATAAACAGGCCAAAAAGGTAGGCCAAAAGAGGGTCCCCACTTTCAAAGGGGCGTGTGTTCAAAACTGCACAACAAGTATCTCCCTCCCACCCCGTCCCTCTCTCTCCCTCTCTCTTAGGTATCTCCATCCTACCTCCATCTCCCTCTCTCTCTTAGATCTCTCCTCCACCCCCTCCCACCTACCCCTCTCAAGTCTCTCTCACTCTTCCTGACCCTCTCTTATCTCTCCTCCCACTCCTCTCTTCTCACTCCCTCATCCTCTCTCATCCCTCTATTCTCTCCCCCTCCTCTCTCTCCCTCTCTCTCTCCCCCTCTATCAGGTAGGAGGGAGAGACTTGAGAGAGAGTGAGAGGGATAGAGAGAGATATATATAAAGGGAGTGAGAGAGAAAGAGGGTTGAGGGTAGAGGGTAGAGGGTTTAAGGGTTAAGGGTAGAAGGGAGAGAAATAGAGGGAGTAAGTGAGTGAGAGATACCTCAGGATAGGAGAAGGGGTAGGAGGGAGAGACTTGAGAGAGAGAGGGTTTAGGGTTTAGGGTCAAGGGTAGAGGTTAGAGGGTAGAGGGTTTAATGGTTTAGGGTTTAAGGGTTAAGGGTAGAGGGTAGAGGGTAGAGGGTTTAGGGTTTAGGGTTTAAGGGTTGAGGGTTGAGGGTTGAGGGTAGAGGGTAGAGGTTTTAAGGGTTGAGGGTATATGATTGAGGGTAGAGGGTATTGGGTTGAGGGTAGAGGATAGAGGGTTTAAGAGTTTAGGATTTAAGGATTGAGGGTTGAGGGTTTAGAGTTGTGTTTAAGAGTTTAAGGGTTGAGGGTATAGAGTTGAGGGATTAGGGTAGAGAGGGAGGAATGGATGGAGGTAGAGATGGAGGGATACATGAGATATACATATATATATAGAGAGAGAAAGGGTTGAGGGTTTAGGGTTAAGGGTAGAGGGTAGATGGTAGATGGTTTAAGGGTTTAGGGTTTATGATTTAAGGGTAGAGGGTTTAGGGTTTAGGGTTTAAGGGTTAAGGGTAGAGGGTTGATGTTTTTATGGTTTAAGGGTTGAGGGTTGAGGGTTTAGGGTTTAGGGATTATCGTTTACGGTTTAAGGGTAGAGGGTGTAGGGTTGAGAGGGAGAGGGGGAGGTTGAGGGTTTAGGGTAGAGGGTAGATGGTAGAGGGTAGAGGGTTTAAGGGTTTATAGTTTATAGTTTATAGTTTATGGTTTACGGTTTATGGTTTAAGGGTAGAGGGTTTAAGGGTATAGGGTTTAAGGGTTAAGGGTAGAGGGTAGTGGGTAGATGGTTGAGGGTTGAGGGTTGATGGTTTTAGGGTTGACAGAGAGAGAGAGAGAGGGTAGAGGTTAGAGGGTAGAGGACTTAAGGGTTTAGGGTTGAGGGTTAAGGGTTAAGGGTTGAGGGCTAAGGGTAGAGGGTAGATGATTTAAGGGTTAACGGTTTATAGTTTAAGGGTAGAGGGTGTAGGGTTGAGAGAGAGAGGGGGTTGAGGGTAGAGGGTTAAGGGTAGAGGGTAGAGGGTAGAGGGTAGAGGGTTTAGGTTTAGGGTTTAGGTTTTGAGGGTTTAGGTTTTGAGGGTTTAAGGGTTTAGGATTTAAGGGTTAAGGGTAGAGGGTTGAGGGTTGAGGGTTGAGGGTTTTAGTGTTTTAGGGTTTAAGGGTTGAGGGTTGAGGGTTGAGGGTTGAGGGTTGAGGGTTGAGGGTTAAGGTTTGAGGGTTAAGGGTAGAGGGTAGAGGGTTTAAGGGTTTAGGGTTTATGATTTATAGTTTAAGGGTAGAGGGTTTAAGGGTTTATGGTTTAATGGTTAAGGGTAAAGGGTTGAGGTTTGAGGGTTTTAGGGTTGAGGGTTGAGGGTAGAGAGAGAGAGGGTAGATAGTAGAGGGATTAATGGTTTAGGGTTTAGGGTTTAAGGGTTAAGGGTAGAGGGTAGATAGTGTTTAGGGTAGAGGTTTTACAGTTTAAGGGTTAAGGGTTGAGGGTGGAGGGTGGAGGGTAGAGGGTTTAGGGTTTAGGGTTTAAGGTTTGATGGATTAAGGATTGAGGGTTGAGGGTTTATGGTTTAAGGGTTGATGGTTTATGGTTTAAGGGTTGAGGGTAGAGCGTAGAGGGTAGAGGGTTTAAGTGTTTGGTTTTAGGGGTTTAGGGTTGAGGGTTTAGGTCTCCCATCCCTCTATCTCCCATTCCCTCTCTCAAGTATTCCCTCCCACCATAATTGAATAAATCTCTCTCCATCTAAAGTCTTTCTCTCTCTCTCTCTTAGGTCTCAATCCCTCCCACACTACCTAGACTAATATATATCACTCCAATCCCCTCTCTCACACTCCCTCTTTGTCAGGTCTCACATACCTCCCATCCTACCTAGAAAAATATATTTCACTCCAACCCCTCTCCCACACTCCCTCTCTCTCTCCCCCTTTGGTATTTTTGTATCTCTCAAGTCTCATCCCTCCCAACCCCTCTCCTATTTTCAGGTCTTTCCCCCACCCTAACTGGATAACTATCTATCCCTCTCAAGTCTCAATCCCTACCATGCTATCTAGACTAATTTCTCTCACTCCTATCCCCTCTCTCTCTATCTCAAGTCTCACTCCCTTCCTCTCTATATTTGGAAAAAATTTCAAAGCAACACGTTTTGAACTTGCCAAATTTGGTGAGTGCCAAATTTGTTTTACCTTCAAATAGTAAAATAGGGTTTCACCCCATGATTCAGGCCCACATGCTTCTGCATTTGTCTGGTTCAACACCTTATCCAACTTAGAAATACCTTTTTTATGCATTTGACTCCCTATTGTACCAATCTATGCTTGATCAATCACCTTTTTACCACCAATTTTCATGCTAGACAACGTAGAAGAAGATATTTTGAAGTTTCTACATCATTTTACATTATCTCAAGTAATATATTCATTTTGGTAATATTGAAATGTTTATATTTACTATATTTGTTTGTTTTTGACAATATAAACTAAGTTACTTTAATTATTTAATTAATCATAAAAATTGGACATAGAATTCAACATTGAATTAGATGGGAGTTGCATAAAAAAGTTTAATTTTTATGAGTTTGAAGAAAAACAATGAAAAAAATGACATAATTTAGATGAATTCATGTTTAAAATTATATAAACAACATCAACTTAACACAAATTTGCTTATGAATTATATTTACATTGCTTATAGTAATCCATTTCCAACATGGCTAGTGGAATTCACTCTATTTCATTTTATGTAGATGCTTGTATTGAGTTTTTTTGTTTTGTTTTGACAATTTATAGACCATTCATTTGATGATTTTATTAATTTTCATTATTTCACATACAATTCAACATTAAATTAGATGTATGATGCATGTAAAAGTTTAATTTTTGAGAGCTTGAAGATATAAAATGGAAAACATTAAATAATAGATTCAAATTCATTATTAGTGATGGTTGTGGGAAAAAAAATTATTTTCAACTAATTTGGAAAACCCAAGAGCTTTCATCAATGTTAATGCAAGTTTCCATTAATTTTTTTGTGCCATAAAAAAATCACCTTCATCATGTGCTTAGATAAATTCAAGTGACTTGACATAGTTGTTAATGCAAGTTTTCATTCATTCATACCATTTACCATTCTAAGAATTTAAAAAAAGGGAAAATTTTGTGCAATTGAAAATGCTTTTTGTCTTTCTAAGTTGTAGCTCATTTCCAAAGAAATAGTGAATAATTCCAAGATATAGCATCAAAAACCCTTCTTTGAATTCATGTTCTTCATCGCTTGGTTGACAATCACAATGTGGTTTTGACAACAATAAGCACAAGATTCTCTAGTTTCCAAAGGTGGCAGAAACTTATACCTTGGGTTTGACACAAGTCTTTTCTCCTAAGCAATTTTCCACACTCCAAATACTCCCCTCAAACCCTTCTTAACATTGATCAATGCTTACATGAAGCAATTTTGTACAAATCCCTCAAATTACAATATTTTACACAATATAGTTGCAAAAAGAAACAAATTGTCCTTAATAACACACAAAATGATGATTTAGAAACCCTCCTTTTGTCAACGCATGTATATAGGCCTACAAAAAATTAGTACCAAGTTTCATATATTTTCACTAGATGGATCAAAATTTATGGGTTTTTTAAAGCTCGCTATAAACCCTAGGTTGGGGACATCAATGTTTGATAAGTCGCATTAGTTATGCAATGTAATTCTTTGAGTTTTAAAGATATGTAATGAAATGTAATAAGTGATATCAATATGTTTTATAAATGCTTGGTGTGTTCCATAAAATGCAATGTAATCAGCGGTATGGATATGTTTGAAAAAATGCATTACTTACTTTTCTTGAGGTATGGAGGTAGATGAATGTATGAATTTTTTTGTAGCATAGACATGTTTGATAATTACAAACAAATTGTTGCCTTCTTTCATAAAATTCTTTGGTGTGTTTCATAAAATACAATGTAATCAACTATATCAATATGTTTTATAAAATACATTACTTACTTTTGTTCTATGTGTGTGTGAAAATGTAGCATTCAACGTCATTCTGGGGAAATGACCAAAGGATCTAACACTGGAAGAACATGTAGTTAGAAATGCAAGGAGAAGAGAATAAAAAATTTTAGCTCGTAAAGCAAAGGAATTGCAACCCATATAGCCAAAAATTCCCATGTAATCTAAGAGAGATGTCCAATTGGCAAAACAAAGGGCAAAAATGAACAAATTTCGTGGAAGGACACAAATGGATCCTGAAGTTGAGGGCACATCATCAACCATAGGTGAAGTTCAATGCACATCTCTAGTTGAAGACACACCAACAACAACATGTGGTTTTCCAAGTACATCAAAAATCACATCTCCAATTGAATACACACCATCAACAACATTGTGTTTTGAAATTACATCTCTATTTGAAGGCATTCTACAAATGACATCTCAAGTTGGAGGTACAACATTGTTTACATGTCAATATCAAGGTATGTCATCAATTACACCTTCAATTGAAGGTACACAATCTATCCCTAATGTTGTTGAAATTCCTAACGTTGACACAAATTTACATTTGAGAACTCCTCCTAGAGTTTTGCATAGAAAACCTACATTTTTGATTGATATAGATTCCAATATTTTGAAATGGATGCCTAATAAGATTCCAAAATTTTCATGTCAAAGATATGCATAGAGGATATGGAGTTTATTTTTTGTGAAGCTAAGTGAGGGTGGAAGATGCAAACTATATGTTGAAATGATGAGGCAACTCAAACTTAGACCCACCATGAAGGCTCTTGGACTAAGAGTTTCAAATGACTCAAGTGAAAATTTTATTGTAAATAAATTGATGAGTGCATACGAGAATGTCGGTTCTACCTCACGCATGAAGGATAGTTGTGCCACATGATGTGTGATGACAACAACACTGTTAAGCAGTCAAACAAGGAACAAGGTAAACCTTACAAAGACGAGTAAGTCTTTGAAAATAAGTAGATCATCTCTAATGAGAGCCAAATGAAGGTGTGAAAGAGTGGAGGATCCAAATAGCAATGAGTTATGGTCATTCTTGGGTAGAGATCCATAGAAAGATACAAGAATTGCTCAAGCTTGGAGATCTATAATAGTATATTATTGGAAGGATAACACAAGGACTTCTCCCAATCAAAGATATTTTTTAAGGAGAATTGGTAGTAAAATTCGTGAGCTACATCCAAAGCATTATTTGGGTACAACTCAAACCCAATTTTTTGCTGATTTTGTATGGAAGTTTCCTGAAATTAAAATATGTCAAAGGTATTTTTAAATGATAAAGCCTTTTTTAGGTCAAAATAAATCACACACACACTACTTTTTTTTTTAGATTACATATTGATTTTTCTAACCATTATGATGTTTATCGACATATATATGTAGATATGCATACTAACAATGTTTTGCAGGAATGTAACATAAGGCCTCCACCTAAATCCTCAAGGGAATTATTATCTTTTATTGGTGTTTTTTCCAACAAAGCTTTGGAGCTCTCCAAGAGATTTCCAACCTCTATATTCAAGAATCACAAAATCTTGTGGCTAATAAACAAGCAAAGGATTCTGAGGTCTTTGCTCCTACTCTTTAGGCTTTGTAGGATCAAGGAGGGTGTTCCTTATTGTGCTCATTTGATATTCAAGGCCTCAAGAGCACTTCAACACACAAATTTGTCCCTACTAATTGTAAACATACATTATTCATCAAAGATTTGGGTAACCTTTACACAAAAAACCCCTCATTTTCTAGGAACACAAGTATGTACGAGACTTACATCTTAGAATGAATAAAATTTGGGTTAAGTAATGTTCTATATTTGAATCCATAGCTAGGAATTGCATTCATTCATCAGATTGCATGAATACCTAACAAATATGCCAGTGCCTCATCAATTGGGCAACAAAATCAGACATGAAATACTCTATAATACACAAAACATTTAACCCTAAAAGGAATGGACTATTTTCATAATGAATTACATTACAAAAACTCATAGTATTAAAATTATTACTTCTTACCAAATCCTCTACAAATTATCACAAACCTATGACTCTCTTCAAGTATTTAATAAAATCTTTGAGTTAAAACATGTAACAAAATCATACATTCGACGAAAACATCAAAGATAAATGAAAAGATACTTGATATTTTCATTTATGATCTACCACAACTATACATGAGAGAGAACATACATTCATTTTATAGATTTTTTTCGATATCAGTCATTTACATAAAACTATTTTTAATACTATTTCATAAGTAACCCATACCCAAGACAATTAGCTAGCAGATTTATCAAGAATTTTACCTTATATTTGTTCACTATACCTATAATTTTACCTAGACCGTTCTGGACTCAAAATTATGACCTTTGTAATGAGCCTTGAAATCTATTTTATAGCATAAGAGAGAAAAAAGCATCAAGCTCATTATAGTTACATTTCATCAGAATTTCACTTGCATTTCAAAATTCCTAAATAGTTAGATGTAATCATTTACCGAGCATGGGAATCAAAATTTGTAATGACCCACAAAACCAGTTGGTGTCACCACACCCATTTAAAAATATCACTAAGGCCTTGTAACCCATATCCATGTCGAACCCAAAAAATGACCAACATCATTGCAACAAAATTTGAAAACTAGACATCACCACCATCAACCAGAACCCGAACCAACACCAAGGCCACAATACATGCACCCACTTTGTGTTTTTGCCACAGTAGGAGGTGAAACAACCACTCCTTCCTTATCAACATGCCTCTCAACATCAAAATTGACAACCTCACATGGTTCCATCACATAAATTGGAGAAACTGTGAGGACCTCTTCATTCACACCAACCATCTCGGTTAGAGCCTTAAGGAATTGGCCATAACCGAAGTCAATCTTTGTATCACTATCACTAGAGCTACCAGAGACATCAATAGGCAAATTTTTCCTCCCCAAAGAGCCTCAACCATATCTTAACGTGCACAAAAAATGGAGGAAGGAGAGTAGAAGCTAAAAAAAGTTGGAAAAGCCAAAAATTAGGCTAACACTGGTGAATCTAGGCCCCTCCAGTCAAGAAGGGAGCCTATTCTTCAATGCCTTAGAATATTTTTGTTTCCAATAGTCAAAGACAAGGAAGGCACTTTAAACAAGGTGAAAATTTGAAAATTAAATAAAAAAATGGTTAACTTTGTCAGCCATGGGCGCCTCTGAAGGAGAAAGGCGCCCAACTTTTAAAGAGGTTAAAATTCAAAATTAGGGTTTATGCTTCTAGGTCAACATTGCTTAGAATTTTCTCGGCTTTGCAATGAATCAGACAGCATGAACATCCGATCAACCAGTCAACCAGAATCTCAAATCAAATAGAGGTCACAGAGAGAGGTGTTTCAGAACTCTGAAGTTTGAAGATCATCAAAAATGGTTGTCTGGAAGAAATGAGCGCCCCTGAAGGAGAAGGGCGCCAAGGCTGTTGAAGTGTTAAATGATGAAATTTGCAAAAGGTACCTCCAACATAACTTCATCAGATTGGGTCAAGCTATGGAACACATTCATCATCTCGTCCGTTAGAGTTAGCAGCCATCAGATGTCACAAGTCGAACAAAGGAGAAAAAGTGTATAAAATGACAGAAGTTGGAAGCAACAATGGAAAATTCAAAATAAAAACTAAGTTTGGAGGAGATGGGCGCCCCTGAAGGAGAAGGGCGCCTAGGGTTTAGAGCCATCAGAAGTCAGTTTTTGGAGATCAGGTATCCAGAAGACCCCTTCCAGAATCTTATTAGATATCTAGTGAATCCGTCAGCCAGTCAGTCTAATCAGTACAATGCCCAATATCATGAAATCATCTTAAGGTCAGAAGACAAGCAAGGTTTTGAAAATCATGAAAATGGCTAACACTGGAGAAAATGGACACCCCTGTTAGAGATAGGCACCCAACAATTTGAAGGGTCAAATGAAGTTTTTGACAGATGACGTCTCAAGAACATTGTCATCAGATTCGATCAAGCTCCGTGAGGAAATGTTCAATTCATTCGTCAGATCAATCTAGAAGGCGAGAGACAGAGTCAAATTAGGGTTGAAATTTGAGTAGAAGGCAAAAATAGTGAAAACTTGGCTAAGTCTGGAGAGACTGGGCGCCATACCTCAAAAAGGGCACCGAACTTCTCATGCCTTAGAGAAATTTTTGAAAATTTAAAAATTTAAAAAGAAGGAAAAAATGCCTTAGGTCAATGCATGAGCTAAATTTAGGGTTTTCAGAATTAGGGTTTGAGAACTTGTTTCTCAAAACAAAAAAGTTATTTAAGGACATCTCTATGTATTATTTTTCATATTTTATTGTAGGTATCTTCAAAGAGAAATAGAGCTGCAACTTCAAACAAATATTTTTCAAGATTCAAGAACCAAAACTTGCTGGTTTTTCATAAATTTTCAGATCAACACTCAAAGAAGGCTTGCTTTTTCATATTTCTTCATCAAGAAACATCAAATTTGTGGAAGAAGGCCATTACTTTCAATTTTCAGCAAGCTGGTTCATATTTGTTCTATCTTCTGGACAAATAGTTGAAGAATTTTCTCAAAGTTGCAGCAGTTGCTTTTATTTTGCATGTTAGAGAAAACTTAAAATTCTTCCATTTATAATCTTCTCGGTTTTTACTAAACCTTCTTCTGGACAAAACCCATATCACAACTTTTTTAGAGAAAATTAAAGTGGTTGTTTTTTCAGTTAGAAGCTAGGGTTTGCAAAATTTGATCGACCGGGTTCGTACAAAATATGCTCATGAACAATACCCAGATGCCAACTTTTTGTGCTTTTTTTGGAGAAATTTAGGGTTTGCTGTTTTTTCAGTCTTCACTTGAATTTTTCAAAAACGGACGATCTGGGTTGGCTTGTAATGAAATTCTAATCAAAACCCATATCTCAGAATTTTTTTCAAAATTTCATCCATTTGACGAAGAAAAATCAGCAAGCTAAAATTAGAAAGTTTGTCAAAACTTGTCAGAACCTAGGCATGTTTACTGTCAATCTTCAAGTTTTACAGAATGCAGTACATTACTACAAAGTTCAAGACCAAATCAACATTGTACCATGATTTCATAGAGATAGCCGAGACTGACTTACACCATATCAAGCCAGTATTCAATCTACGTCCTTTGAAAGATACAGGTAACACCACCATCAGGCATCTTTGCCATTCAAGTCTTCTCGCAAAAGCATCCATACCTTTCTCAGTACATAGCTTAGAATTCATAATTGCTTGTATCAAGCATTATAATCCAACCACAAGGGAAATCCAGTTAGTTGATGGAAGAATCATATGCAACTTAAAGCCAGACATGATTTAGAAATGCTTCTCCATCCCACCATGGCCTGGAAGTGTTACCATCAATATAGAAGAATGTGAAAGGATATGGGAAGAGCATCAAGAAAAATATAGCAAGAAGCTTGCACACAGGTGGCTGAAAGATAAATACAGTACATTGCCAAAGAACATCAGGAGAGGAGAGTTCAAGGACAAATTTGCTATAATAATCACCCTACTTAACCAGATTACTAGTCAAACAAATGCAACAAAGTTTCAGCCTTGGATGTTCTATGTGATACCTCACATAATGAAGAAGACAAAGTTCTATGACTAGCCTACATTAATCAGTGACTTCCTTCACCATCAAATAACTAAATATTTTAATAGACATGCATTCCATATGGTCTCCTACCTAGTCTACATGGTTCCTTATCAAGGTAAATTCAAAGGGTTAAACACAAAGGGTTCTTTAAATGTTCAACATGTCTACAATTACTACACTTAGTTGGATTTCACTACGGCATCACATCATTACAAAAGAGTGAATGAAGCATTCTTAATCTACACAGTGCGTGACCTCGACAATGAACTACATTTTCGCATCTCATCTATTGCCAGGGCAGCAATGTTGAAATGGATTGATTGGTTTATTCAGTTTTCCACTTTCACTTACTTAAGGGTGTGCGGCTATTCAGGAGCTTCTCTTATGTTACCGAGGTATCCATCAGATGAAGTCGTGTGCATGGAATTTCTCAGAAAAGTATCAGATGTTCACACTCACCTACACAAAAAAAAGAACCCAGCCTTCAACTTTCGTTTTGCTTTAGGTATTTACAAGTGCAGATCATCCACAGACGCTAAAATAATGGGTAATGAGTTAGATAAACTTGGTCTCAAACCTTTCAGCGAGAGATGATCATATGATCCCCCATGGATTTTATGCAACACAACTTTGTTAGAACTATGCTCATGTGCCCGCACTTGAAGACTTTTGGGCTAGCTGCAAAGACGAGTACGAGGTGTGAAGGCGAAGTAATATTAGGCTCACCTTTCATCAAATGAAAGATTTTTATCTGAAGACATTGAAGGGTTATCAGATGATGGCAGGGATGTAATTCTCCCAACCTATACTAGAAATTAGGTTGAACAACAACCTCTTCCATAGGTCAACTGGGCTAACAAAGAATGCATTATAGTAGAAGAAAGGACACGACAAGAGGTAGAGCACAACAAGAATTTCTTAATCCTCAAAAGGAGGGAGTCCATTCTGGTAGAAAATCCACCAAAGAAACATCCATCTCTTCCCTCTTCTTCAAGAGTACAAATGAAGATGAAAGGAAAATTTCAGTCTCAAGAGGTTACAAAGGGAAGTAGGTCTATAAAGAATTCCAAGAGGAGGTTGGACTACACAGGAATTGTTATACAGGAGCAGCCTACAGTTGAAACAAAAGTTCCTCCACCTGAGCCCATACTTCAAGAAGAAGTACAAAATGAGCCTTTGATACAAGACCCTTTACCATCTGCTAGGTCTTCGCCAATTCACATTGATTTTGGAAGATGAGGAGATAGAGGCCAATGTTGCAATTATTCCTCCCTTGGATGTTAGTAGAGATACCACATCTTGGCTTGATAGGTCCTTGGGAAGGACAAGAAGAAGGCCTTCGTATCAGGTGAATGATGAAGACCTTAGTGTATATCACAAAGCACCCAAGAAGAAGGCCAAGAAACAAATGCATTTTGAGAGGAATCTTGAAGGTGAAATGGTCATGGAGACAGCTACGCCTCTTGAAGATAAAAGCAGGGATGAGTTTGATGTTGATGATTTCATAATGATCAAAGAAAACCTTGGTAAAAGTATCTGACATGTTGATATGAGTTTGTTTAAGATGGTAACTGAAAATATTCAAGAAAGAGTGCAAAAGGATGGAGAAGACAAGGCAGCCCTCAAGGTTGAAAATTGTCAACTCCGGTTGTATATATCAAATCTTATTCAAGGTACCTCACAAACAACATAGTTGCTGCCACTTGTTTTAGAAACACAGTTGATCAGCATCAGTTGAGGCAATTGGTTATTAGTGGAAAACAAACTCTGGAATGGATTGAAGAGTTCATCGTCAGAGGAAAAGAGATTCTAGCACAGGTCTTTTAGCTGAGATACAAAGCTCATGACTTACGTCAAGGTATCTAGGATTTTGAGCAATTGATAGCCAAATTCAAGCCTATGCACAAAATCATAATTGCAGATTTAGAGATGGCTTATGGCTCTACAATGGAAAGAGAACACAAAAGAAAGATCCTGGAGTGGAAAGAAGGTCACCTTTTCAAGGTAAATACATATGTTAGAATATTTGAGGAGTTTGCAGTGTATAGGCAAAGAGTCATTGATACTCTTAAGTTCATCAGAGAATTTGTTGCAGAAATTCCTTGTTAGTATTGCCTTGAGGATGGTTCATACATTGGTCTTGACATAGTCCAAGCAGAGTTTCAGAGTATCATGCATGGTAGCAATGGTAGTGTTGGAAGAATGAAGATGATTTCCATGATGTCAGCACAGTTCGAGAAAGCGGCCAATGAGACTAAAAATTTCTTAAGATCTATTGTAGATGGCGAAGAAATCTTGGAAAAGCGACATTTTTCTATTAATAGTATCAACACTCCCACCATAGATGAAGTTTCCCACTTTTTAGTGGATGTGATCGAGATTTAAATAAGCTTTTTTCTAGGATTTTCTTCCACCCTTTCTTTCTATTCTTCTCTCAATTCTTATCCATTCTTTGAGGATAGAAAGAAAACAGTCATAACGAGTTGGAACTTTCCATTTTTAGATGCTTTCTAGGGTTTAGATGTTTTATCTTTTCTAGGATGAGAAATAAATCTTGCATGTTGGCAAGCAGTAGTTGTAAAAGCAAGGAGATTTTAGGGTTCCCTACTCCTCTACTTAGTTATAAATAAGAGCAGTGTTTGCTCATTTTTCTTTAACCGTGCTTGTGATAACAAAATTGCTGAGATTATGCCTTCATGTTTGTTATCATTTAGTGTCAATTCACTTTGTGTAAAGAGCAAGTTTGCATGCCTCCTTAGCTTCAAATCCTTGTTTAGTGCATGTTTTATGTGTCAATTGTAATACTGGTTGATCGCATGTTGCAAGTATTTTGCTACAATTTGTTGTCCCAGAATTGTAATCTTTGTGCCAGAAGTTTGAGTAAATAAAATCTTGATCGTGCTTTTCTACCTCGATATAAATATTTCAGATTTATGTTTAGTGTTTTGTGCTAGAAGTGTGAGGAAATAAAATCTTGAAGCTTGCTTTGCTTCCCTTGAAATAAAGTCTCATATTTCCGTAATACTTTTATGATCTCCTTTTTCAGCTTGCATTGAAATTTAGTAGATGTATGTTGAGGAAATTTTATTCAAATATTTTTTTTAGAAAATCAACCTCATCCATTTCTAAACTCTCTTGCTCTATGTTTACTTGAGAGGATATAAACGATTTATCTTAAGTTAATGATGCAAAGGCAAGGAGGTGCAAAACCAATCAATCTAACAACTTGCCTTTAAGAGGCCTCCAACAAGATTAATACAACCTACTTGAACAACCTTAACAACCCTCAAAGCCTCACAGCCAACAAAAACATGATTTTCACAATTTCACTCCTTCAATCCCTAATGGCAATGGAAACTCAGTTTTTGCCCAATAACTCAAATGATCCCCAAAACACCAGACAAACTATTGATGGTTTCAGATACCCA
>CM021106.1:221967403-222001509 GCA_007115665.2 Sequoiadendron giganteum
GAACTTGAACTCGAAGAGAAAGAAGATCTTCCTATGGTCTTACTGGTCGAATCCACAGGAGAATGGTTCATGGAGATTTGGTATTACCTGACATATGGTGATTGTCCACATCACTTGGATAAGCAACAAAGGAGGACATTAAGGTTGAAAGCCTAGAATTATGTGATAATGGGCACGTTCTATACAAGCATGGGCTTGATGGAATTTTTTTGTTTTGCGTTAGCAAAGATCAACAACAACGTTTACTGGAGGCCTTTGGCAATCAGGCATGTGGAGGTCATTTTTCTTCAAGGGTGACAACTTTTAAAATTTTGTGAGCATAGTTCTTTTGGCCAACTATGTTTCACGATGCGTAAGAATGGGTGCACAAATACCAGTTGTGTTAGCAATTTGTTAGTAAGATGAAGTTGGCAGCCATTCCTCTCAGGCCAGTTATTATAGACGCTCCATTTCAGCAATGGGGCCTAGATTTTGTTTGTCCTATCGACCCATGGTCTACTAAGGGTCATATTTATGTCCTTACAGCTACATATTACTTCACTAAATGTGTTGAGGCCATTCCAACTAAGCGAGCTACTTTCAAAGTGGTGTGTGACTTCTTAAAGGAAAATATTGTTTCATGCTTCAGAGTACCTCGCAAGATTGTGACAGACAATGCATCATGTTTCTCATTAGAGGAAATACCAAAGTTCTATTTTGATCATGACAACACATTAGCTCACTCATCAGACTATTACCCACAAGGTAATGGATAGGCCGAGTCATCAAACAAGAATGTAGTCACAATAATGTGCAAGTTAGTTGATGCTAATCAACGAACTTGGCATAAGAAACTTTACGATGCTCTCTAGGCTGATCAAATTACTCCCAAGAGAGCCATTGGTACTTCACCTTTCATCATCATGTATGGTGCAGAAGCTATGTTTCCCATCACGCTAGAGTTGTCCGCTTTGCAGTTGGCAACCGCGGTAGATGATGGAGAGTTTGCATATCCGATTGAAAAGTGCATTATGCTCCTAACAAAGCTTCAAGAGGAAAGAGTAGAGATGGTAGATAGAATCACCCAACATCAAGAATGGGTGAAGAAAATTTTTGACAAGAAAGCTCGCCAACGAGATTTTGAGGTCGGTGATCAAGTCGTGTTGTGGGATAAAAGACATGAGCCTAAGGGAATGCATGGAAAATTTGATTCTTTATGGTTGGGGCCGTTCAAGATCCATGAGTTCGCTGGGGAGAATACTTATGTTCTCTTGCATTTGGATGGAAGAATCCTACCACTACCTCATAGCGGATAGTACCTAAAGCACTTTATCCCTTTGGGGGTGGAGTTAAATTTCTGTAAGTAATCTTTTTATGCTTTAGTAATGTGTTTCCCCTTTCTATAATTTTTCCCTTCGTAATGTTGTGTTTCCCTTTCTCATAACAGTTTTGTCATGTTTTAGGTGATTCTTAGGGAAATTCCAACTCTTAGGTGATGTTAGGAAGTTTGGTCACAGGTGATTCTTAGGGCAAGTCCAACTTTTAAGTGATGTTAGGAAGTCCGGTCACAGAGGATTCTTAGGGAAAGTCTTGCAAATAGGTGATTAGGATGTAATGTTGACTCTGATACCCAATGGACAAGGCACTGGTCTAGCTTGAAATCCAAATATTCTATGGTTCTCTTATGCTGAAAGTATTTGACGTGGTCCCCAGACAAAGCCAATGTTGTACTCCAAATTAATTTTTTTTGAAGAAATGAGTCAAAATACTGTTAAATTTGTCAAAAAATGTCAAAATTGTGGTTTGCATGTCTTGCATGAGGGTCAAAAACTTAGAAATTTAAAAATCAGACAATTTGGGTCGGTTCAAAATGTTCAAACCTATAATACCCAGATTTAAGTTTTTCATCCCTAAATTTTAGGAAAATTTCTATTTTTAGCAATTTTCTAAAAATAGAAACTTTTTCTAGGTTTCTTAAGAAATAGATACTTGTAAAATTTTCTAAAAATAGAAAGTTTGGCTTTTTGGGTTAAGACTGATTTTGATTGGCTTAAAATACTCCCTCATCAGGCTAGTGCAGTCAGAGTCACAAAAAGATCAGTTTTACCCTACTAGGTTTATTCTACTTTTTCAGAAGCTTTTTGGGAGATCCAAGGTCACCAATGGAGGCCAATCAGATGCCAGGTATTAGAATTAGACGTTCAAGCATCAAAAAAAGGCTGTCAGCAAGGAACGTGCACAAAAAATGGAGGAAGGAGAGTAGAAGCTGAAAAAGTTGGAAAAGGCAAAAATTTGGCTAGCACTGGTGAATCTAGGCGCCTCCAGTCAAAAAGGGCACCCGTACTTCAATGCCTTAGAATATTTTTGTTTTCGGTAGTCAAAGACAAGGAAGGCACGTTAAACAAGGTGAAAATTTGGAAATTACATAAAAAATGGTTAACTCTATCAGCCATGGGCACCCCTGAAGGAGAAAGGTGCCCAACTTTTCAAGAGGTTAAAATTCAAATTAGGGTTTATGCTTCTAGGTCAACGTTGCTAAGAATTTTCTCGGCTCTGTAATGAATCAGTCAACACAAACATCCAATCAACCAATCGACCAAAATCTCAGATCAAATAGAGGTCACAGAGAGGTGTTTCAGAACTTTGAAGTTTGAAGATCATCAAAAATGGCTAATTTTGGAAGAAATGAGTGCCCCTCAAGGAGAAGGGCACCCAAGATTTTGAAGTGGTAAATGATGAAATTTGCAGAAGGTACCTCCAACATAACTTCGTTAGACTGGGTCAAGCTATCCAACACATTCATCAGCTTGTCCATTAGAGTTAGCAACCATCAAACGTCGCAAGTCGAACAAAGGAGGAAAAGTGTATAAAACGATAGAAGTTGGAAGGAACAGTGGAAAATTCAAAATAAAAACTAAGTTTGGAGGAGATGGGTGCCCCTGAAGGAGAAGGGCGCCTAGGGTTTAGAGCCATCAAAAGTCAATTTCTGGAGATTAGGTATCCAGAAGACCCCTTCCAGAATCTTATTAGCTATCTAGTGAATCTGTCAGCCAGTCAGTCTGATCAATACAACTCCTGGAATCATGAATTCATCTGAAGGTCAGAAGACAAGCAAGATTTTTAAAATCATGAAAATGGCTAACACTAGAGAAAATGGGTGCCCCTGTTAGAGATAGGCACCCAACAATTTGAAGGGTCAAATGAAGTTTTTGACAAATGACGTCTCCAGAACAACGTCATCAGATTCGATCATGCTCCGTAAGAAAATGTTCACTTCGTTCGTCAGATTAATCTAGAAGTCGAGAGATAGAGTCAAATTAGGGTTGAAAATTGAGCAGAAGGTGAAAATAGTGATAAATTGGCTAAGTCTGGAGAGACTGGGCGCCATACCTCAAAAAGGGTGCCCAACTTCTCATGCCTTGGAGAAATTTTTGAAAATTTCAAAATTTCCAAAGAAGGAAAAAACGCCTTAGGTCAATCCATGAGCAAAATTTGGGGTTTTCAGAATTAGGGTTTGAGAAGCTGTTTCTCAAGACAAAAACTTATTTAAGGACATTTCTATGTATTATTTTTCATATTTTCTTGTAGGTGTCTTCAAAAAGAAATAGAGCTGCAACTTCAAACCAAATTTTTTCAAGATTCAAGAACCTAAACTTGCTGGTTTTTCATAAATTTTCAGATCAATAGTCAAAGAAGGCTTGCTTTTTCATATTTCTTCATCAAGAACATCAAATTTATGAAGAAGAAGGCCATTACTTTCAATTTTCAGCAAGTTGGTTCATATTTGTTCTATCTTCTAGACAAATTGTTGCAGAATTTTCTCAAAGTTGTAGCAGTTGCTTTTATTTTGCATGTTAGAGAAAACTTCAAATTCTTCCATTTCTAATCTTCTCGGTTTATACTGAACCTTCTTCTAGACAAAACCCATATCACAGCTTTTTAAGAGAAACTTAAAGTGGTTACTTTTTCAGTCAGAAGCCAGGGTTTGCAAAATTTGATCAACTGGGTTCGTCCAGAATATGCTCATGAACAATACCTAGATGCCAACTTTTTCTTCTTTTTTAGGAGAAATTTAGGGTTTGCTATTTTTTCAGTCTTCACTTTAAATTTTCAAAAATAGACGATTTGGTTGGCTTGTAACGAAATTCTAATCAACACCCATATCTTAGAAAAAATTTCAAAATTTCATTCATTTGACGAAGAAAAATCAGCAAGCTAAAATTAGAAAGTTTGTCAAAACTTGTTAGAACCTAGGCATGTTTACTGTCAATCTTCAAGTTTTGCAGAATGGAGTACATTCCTACAGAGTTCAAGACCAAATCAACACTATACCATGATTTCATAGAGATAGTCGAGACTGACTTACACCATATCAAGCCAATATTCAATCTACGTCATTTGGAAGTTCCAGGTAACACCACCATCAAGCATCTTGTGTAATGCCCCGCCAAGTAACCTTAAAGGAAGTTGTAATTAACGTCTTAAGTGAACCAATTTTTTTTTTTAAGTGCATTTAACATACACATTCACTTACTAATTAACAACAACCTCTAAGGCTACAAGGTTAGGATTACTTATACCCACACATACATATTACATATAACCATAGCCTTATAAACTTTATGAAGTAAACAACATACATCATAAGAATACCACATAACATAATAAGATAATCAACCAAGATACAATCGAAAAGTTACATCACTCATTCCCAAAATGAGACAATAGTACAAACGTATTACATTTACATAACTCCACCTCATAACAAAAGAGGGAAGAATAACTTATACATAATGAGATATTACAAGGCAAGAATAACATAAGAACTCGAGTCGTCCATCTGGATGTCTCGCCACCAAGTACTGAAGATCAAAAGGGACCCAACGGTTTTGGTGCATGTTCCACCCAACCAAGTGGTACCCGAAGGCCCACCCCCCATGCTAGGAGATAGTAACAATGTAACATGGACAAGATCTACTATCCACTAACTAAAGACAGACTCATACTGACATAACCAAACAAATGCCATAAATAAGTACAAATCCACTACAACTCAAGTACAACATCCACATCACTGACATAGGTCACATTGCTTCCAGATGTAATAATAATCAAGTATGTTCACAGAACCACACACATAAAACAATTATCAACAGTTGTTCTAGATAGAGTGTCATCGCATAGTAGTCATGAGATCTCCTCTAGGCATCCTTCATAGGCTCCGATAATCCTGGTGGCCTCAACCGAATCCCAACACTCATACTCACTCATGCGGCATCAAATACCTCTCGTACTGACAAGATAAATGACTATGCCATTCTAGGCCTTCTCACTCATCCCAAGTCTAAATGAGCCCTTGTGTCTATGAGTGAGGATTAATTATCTTGATTAATGTGAATGTATCCTAATCATATAAGTACATTAATTTAATTATCACTTGATTAACTCACTTCTGAAGGTTACCCGATTTACCACTTTGGGCTCCGGCCCCTAACAAAAGCCACTCTTCTATTCGACAACACATACCCAAACAATCCACCAAGGGAAACACAAGTGCATACCAACTAGGCATCATAATCCACTCCAGCACAATGAGGAAACAAAAGATAGAACTCACTCCAAACACCTTGGAGGAAACAAACACATAGTCCACTCCTTTCGCATGAGGTACAAAAGATCCCCGTTCATTGAAACCGGGTAAAACTGAAAAGACGCCATGCACTACCCAAGGGAAAAACAATTGGATGGCATAAAGATTCAACAACCCTTATCCTCTAAGTTCTTCTGGAAGACTTATAATTTAAGACTAACACTAAATCCCAAAACCCACAATGCAACTTCACGACATAGCAACAAAAGCATTCAAGTCATAAATCAAATCTAATATTTGGATTTCCTAAATCCATACTCATTCAATAGGTAGTGTTGACAAAGTCAAAGACATGATAACTAGATCATCTGAAATAATCATAACCCCTATTTCCTCTTTCATTATTGGGAATCTAAAACATTTAAACTTACTTCCCTTTATTGAATACAGATAATTAAATCATTCAAGATAATCATGAAGAAGTTACTACTTTTGGATATACTAAATCCATATCTCTTTCATATTTCATTCACAATAAATTAATTGCTCTAATGGAAAGAAAACAAATTAAGATAACTACTTGCCTCATCAATATAAACAACTTCTTAATTTACTTTAAAATCGACACAAAATCATGTAAGTAAACTCTTTCCATTTCCTAACCAAATCTTACATCTCATTCAATTTTCTATTTAAAATATTCAATCACTTTAATATAATAAAATATCGTTTCTCTATCCATTTACCCATATACACTAATCACTCCAATTTAAATCTCTATTCAATAATATATTGCATGCATCTTATTACAATAAAATACGATAATGAATTACACTTAATATATATATATATATATGCTCCATATTATATAGACACCAAATATATATATTAATAAAATTTTAATTATATATTTTTTTTTAATATCCTATTCACAATAGATTAAATTGCTCTATGAGAATAAATAAAACATAATAAATATTTGTCTTTTGCAATTAATCATTTCCTAAATTTGCTTCTAATACAACATAAAAATATTGTAAATACTATATTCAATTTCTATCCAAAATCTATATCTTTTCAATTCTCCATTTTAAAACATGAATATCTTCAGTGTATAAAAATATATTTTGGCTTAACTATTTACCCGTGCATTCATATTGTTTCCAATTGAATCTCATTAATTAAACAAATACTCAAATATAAATATTCCTACAATTCTTCAATTATATTAACCACTACCACTTAACATGCATGCATTTAAACACATATTTACCCTATATATAATTTTTATGTTTATTTAAAAATTCACAAATAATATAAACTTTTGCCCTTTCAATATAATTGAAATAATTATATAAGTGCCTTCAATTTATAAATATAAGAAATACTAATTTAACCAATTTAAATCAAATTCTATATCTCTTTTAATTTACCAACTATACACAACGTCCATTTCATTTTATAGTTTATTCTTTCCAACATTAACGCATGCACCCAATCATTTTCATTCATTAAATAAACATTTAATTATATTTATTCCTACAATACAACATCACTTAATTTTTTTTATATATTTAATTATATATACATATATATATATATATATATATTAAATATATACTATTGTTTTTTCCTTACTACTCAAATTATTTAACTCCCAATATAATATATTAAATATGACATATACATACATTATATATATACTATATTTATATATAATATATATACATTATAGACATATGCCATATTTATACATATTATTAACTATCAGATATATATTTATTTATTTTCATTTTTTAATTTTCCACATTAATTACTATTCCCGAAACCCCTAAATCCTTTTGCCATGGTGGACGAACAACAAAATCGCTGTATTTTATTTAAGAAATTAAAAAAAAGGGTTAATGTGGGGAGGGGCGGCCACTGCCAAACCCCCGCCCCACCATATACCACTGGTGGCCTCACACAAGGGGTTGTGTTGCCTTCAAAGACAACGCTCCCTCCATACAATGGAGGGCGCTGCCTTTGGAGGCAGCCGCACCCTCCTTACAAAGGAGCGGCGGTGGGTTCAAGCCCCTGCCCAAAACAATGACAGTTAAAAAAATATGCGATTCCATATTTTTTTTGTATATATTTTTTAATATAAAATCAGTAATTCGCCTGCTGTACAGACGACAACCCAGGGTTTAAATCAATATTTTATCCAAATAAAATATATATATATATATAATATATATATATAAACAAAGAATTTTAACAATAGATAATTTGGAAAAAATTTGTGAAAATATTCACCTACAAGTAAAATTATAAAAACTTTTCCAAAAAAAATCCAAATTTCATAGACTTAACAAAAACAAATTCTTTCAAACCATTTTCTCGAATTCTTCAAGGTTTCTCCATTTAATTTCTACAAAGGGTTTTCAAAATGAATTTGATTTCCTATAGAGGTTTTAAGTTTTCCAAAAACAGATCTAAAGTGTTGCTCAACCCCTAGATTTGATTCAAAACAAATTTCTTTTCTAACAACAAATTTATCAAACAAATCTTAAACCACTACTATTTTAAAAGCAACTAAGAACAATAAAAACACAAAGAGGAAATCTTGGTTCAAGAAGCTACAGGAAAAGATTAATTTCTGATGCAAGCGTCCTCCAAAGATTTCCTAAATTTTCTTCAATCCTCCAACAAATCCAATCCAAGACCCAACAAATGCAAACAATCTTTCCTCCAATCAATTCTACAATCAAATCTTTATTCAATCCCTTCTTGTGCATATTTTTCCAAAATTTCTTCTCTGCTGTAAAAATGAATTTTCCTAAAGACTTTTTAAAAAAAAAAAAAACATTAAAACATGCAATCCTTATAAATCATAAATACCTAATGCAACCCTAATTCACATTACCTGCAAATTAGATATTAATTTCAATTTCAATTTTTACAACCCTAATTCACATTGCATGCAAATTAGATATTAATTTCAATTTCAATTTTCGAGAAACCCACTTTCAATTTAAAATGCAATTTCAAATAATAAATTAATTTCCAAAGTTGAAACTCATTTCCCAAATAAACATTTAATTACAATTTCTAATTTAATTCCCACACGTTGAAATTAAATTCCAAAATTAATTTTAATTCTTTTATTTCCTTTCATTTTCTTGCATCACGTTTAATTAGTTAATTTAATTATTTAATAACTAAATTCAACCCCCTTGGATTAAATTTAATTAATTAAATAAATTAAATATAATTAATTAATTTAAATATAACTTTTATCCACATTGCATAATTTAAATTAAATAACCATCAACATGATTTAAATGCAATTATTCTAAATATTGATTAAATAAATACGCACCTTTCAAAATCAAATAATATTAAAATAAGGTAAACTATGACTCAACAACCACGACTGACGACACACTAAGGCTAGGGCATAGACTTGACACATGTTACCTAGCTACTATCTCCCGTTCAACTTAACCGTTGGATCGACACGCTCAAACCTATGAAATCAGGTGGAGTCGATGTCATGTACCTGCAACCAAGTAAACAACATCATACAATATATCCAGCATATAATACACACCGTGAAGAAGGAATTAAGAATTTGCAGGGCGCTCGCAAGCAAGTGATGTGAACCCATCTTCTTCACCCATACACTCATCAAAACTGACACTTCCATCATAATCCAATAATCTCATAACAACATCTCATGATAACTTTACAACATCATTAATCATAATGCATGTGAAATAATAATCAGATAGCCACATCCCACAATAATAGTTGTCGCTCAATAGTAATGATCAAAACATCATAACAAAATGTATCTAGTATCAAAGTGTCTGCAACCAAACATAGCATAAAACAAACCGAACGAGAAGCAAAACGGACGGGTATTACAATCTTGGCCATTCAGTTCTTCTCGCAGCAGCATCCATACCTTTCTCAGTACAGAGCTTAGAATTCATAATTGCTTGTATCAAGCATTATAATCCAGCCACAAGGGAAATCCAGTTAGTTGATGGAAGAATCATATGCAGCTTAAAGCCAGACATGATTGAGAAATGCTTCTCCATCCCACCATGGCCTAGAAGTGTTACCATCAATATAGAAGAATATGAAAGGATATGGGAAGAGCATCAAGAAAAATATAGCAAGAAGATTGCACATAGGTGGTTGAAAGATAAATACAGTACATTGCCAAAGAACATCAGGAGAGGAGAGTTCAAGGATGATTTTTCTATAATAATCACCCTACTCAACCGAATTACTAGTCAAGCAAATGCAACGAAGTTTCAACCTTGTATGCTCTACGTGATACCTCACATAATGAAGAATACATAGTTCTATGACTAGCCTACATTAATCAATGATTGCCTTCACCATAAAATAACTAAATATTTTAATAGACATGCATTCCACATGGTCTCCTACCTAGTCTACTTGGTTGCTTATCAGGGTAAATTCAGAGGGTTAAACACAAAGGGCTCTTTAAATGTTCAACATGTCTACAACTACTACATTTAGTTGGAGCTCACTGTGACATCACATCATTATAAAAGAGTGAATGATGCATTCTTAATCTATAGAGTGCGTGACCTGGACAATGAACTACATGTTCGCATCTCATCTATTACCAGGGCAGCAATGTCGGAATGGGCTGATTAGTTTATTCAGTTTGCCACTTTCACTTACCTAAGGGTGTACGGATATTCAGGAGCTCCTCTTATGTTACCGAGGTATCCATCAGATGAAGTCATGTGTATGGAATTTCTTAGACAGGTATCAGATGTTCACACTCGCCTGCACAACAAAAAGAAACCACCCTTGAACTTTCATTTTACTTTAGGTATTTACAGGTGCAGATCATCCGCATATGCTAAAATAATGGGTATTGAGTTAGATAAACTTGGTCTCAATCCTTTCAACGAGAGATAATCATATGATCCCCATGGTGTATATGCAGCATGACTTGGTCAGAACTATGCTTATGTGCCTGCACTTGAAGACTTTTGGGCTAACTGCAAAGACAAGTACGAGGTGCGAAGGCAAAGTAATAGTAGGCTCACCTTTCATCAAATGAAAGATTGTTTATCCGAATAAATTGAAGGTTTATCAGATGATGATGGGGATGTAATTCTCCCAGCCTATACTAAAAATCAGGTTGAAAAAGAACCTCTTCCACAAGTCAACTGGGCTAACAAAGAATGCATTATAGTAGAAGAAAGAACACGACAAGTGGTAGAGTACAACAAGACTTTCTTAATCCTCAAAAGGAGGGAGTCCATTCCGGTAGCAAAGCCGCCAAAGAAACATTCATCTCTTCCCTCTTCTTCAAGAGTACAAACAAAGATGAAAGGAAAATTTAAGTCTCAAGAGGTTACAAAGGGAAGTAGGTCTACAAAGAATTCCAAGAGGAGGTTGGACTACGTAGGAATTGTTATACAGGAGCAACCTACAACTGAAACAAAAGTTCTTCCACCTGAGCCCATACTTAAAGAAGAAGTATAAAATGAGCCTTTGATACAAGACCCTTTACCATCTCCTAGGTCTTTGCCAATTCACATTGATTTGGAAGACGAGGAGATAGAGGCCGATGTTGCAATTATTCCTCCCTTGGATGTTAGTAGAGATACCACATCTTGTCTTGAGAGCTCCTTGGGAAGGACGAGAAGAAGGCCTTAGTATCAGGTGAATGATCATGACCTCAGTATATATCAGGAAGCACCCAAGAAGAAGGCCAAGAAACAAATGCATTTTGAGAGGAATCTTGAAGGTGAAATGGTTATGGAGACAACTATGCCTCTTGAAGATAAAATCAGGGATGAGGTGGATGTTGATGATTTCATAATGGTCAAAGCAAACCTTGGTAAAAGTACCCGACATGTTGATATAATTTTGTTTAAGATGGTAACTGAAAATATTCAAGAAAGAGTGCAAAAGGATGGAGAAGACAAGGCAGCCCTCAAGGCTGAAAATTGTCAACTCCAGTTGTATATATCAAATCTTATTCAAGGCACCTCACAAACAACACAGTTGCTGCGACTAGTTTTAGAAACACTAGCTGATCAACAACAGTTGAGGCAGTTGGTTATTTGTGGAAAACAAACTCATGAATGGATTGAAGAGTTCATCGTCAGAGGAAAAGATATTCTAGCACAAGTCTTTCAACTGAGATACAAAGCTCGTGACTTATGTCAAGGTATCCAAGATTTTGAGCAGTTGATAGCTGAATTCAAGCCTATGCACAAAATCACAATTGCAGATTTAGAGATGGCTTATGGCTCTACAATGGCAATAGAACACAAAAGATAGATCCTGGAGTGGAAAGAAGGTCACATTTTCAAGGTAAATACATATGTTAGAATATCTGAGGAGTTTGCAATGCATAAGCAAATAGTCATTGATACTCTTAAGTTCATCAGAGAATTTGTTGCAGCAATTCCTTGTTAGTATTGCCTTGAGGATGGTTCATACATTGGGCTCGACATAGTCCAAGCAGAGTTTGAGAGTATCATGCATGGCAGCAATGGCAATTTTGGAAGAATGAAGATGATTTCCATGATGTCAGCACAGTTTGAGAAAGCGGTCAACGAGAGTGAAGATTTCTTGAGATCTATTGCAGATGGCGAAGAAATCTTGGAAAAGTAGCATTTTGCTATTAATAGTATCAACACTCCCACCACAGATGAATTTGCCCGCTTTTTAGCGGATGTGATCGAGATTTAAATCAGCTTTCTTCTAGAAGCTTCTTCCACCTTTTCCTTCTATTCTTCTCTCAATTCTTATCCATTCTTTGAGGATAGAAAGAAAACAGTTGTAACGAGTTGGCACTTTCCATTTTTAGATGCTTTCTAGGGTTTAGATGTTTTATCTTTTCTAGGATTAGAAATAAAGCTTGCATATTGGCAAGTAGTAGTTGTAAAAGAAAGCAGATTTTAAGGTTCCCTACTCCTCTTCTTAGTTATAAATAAGAGCAGTGTTTTCTCATTTTTCTTTAACCATGCTCGTGATAACAAAATTGTTGAGCTTATGCCTTTATGTTTGTTATCGTTTAGTGTCGGTTCAATTTGTGTAAAGAGAAAGTTTGCATGCCTCCTTAGCTTAAAATCCTTGTTTAGTGCATGTGTTATGTGTCAATTGTAATATTGGTTGATCGCATGTTGCAAGTATTTTGCTACAACTTGTTGTCCCAGAATTGTAATCTTTGTGCCAAAAGTTTGAGTAAATAAAATCCTAAGCATGCTTTGTTGCCTCGATAAAAATATCTCAATTTTTTGTTTATTGTTTTGTGCTAGAATTGTAAGGAAATAAAATCTTGAAGCTTGCTTTGTTGCCCTTGAAATAAAGTCTCATATTTCCATAATACTTTTATGATCTCCTTTATCAGTTTGTATTGAAATTTAGTAGATGTATGTTGAGGAAAGTTTATTCAAGTATCTTTTTCAGAAAATCAACCTTGTCCATTTCTAAACTCTCTTGCTCTGCATTTACTTGAGAGGATAGAAAATTTTTAGCATAAGTTAAGTTATAGTTGTCAATTTTCATTAAAGGGAAAACCTCAGCTGCAACATCTAGAGTTCTATAACCTTGTGTCCTTGCAGCTGAATCAAAAAGATAGGCCACAATTAGTTTTAGTTTACTTACTTTATGCAACTCAGCAAAAGAGGGAGCTTCCCCTCCTAGTTCGAAGAGCAGTTTACTACACATAGTTGTTTGTTTTCAAAACGCATTCCAGAGGTGCGATTTGAAATACCCACAAAGATCAACACATGGGTTTTGTTAGATATTCCACCAAGGAAGAAACCATTTGGCTTTAAATGGGTATACAAGGTAAAATACAAGGCTAATGGAACACTAGATAAATACTTAAGGTTTGGTTGGTGTCTAAGGAGTTCTCTCAGAGAGAAGGTATTGACTATGAGGAATTATTTTCTCCTATAGCAAAGATGAGCACCATCCGAATTTTTCTAGACATGGCAACACATTTTGTCTAAAAGATCCACCAAATGGATGCGAAGAGTTCCTTCCTCAATGGAGATTTATAGGAAGACATATACATGATGCAACCTCCTAGTTTTAAGGTTTCTAGAAAAGAGCATAAGGTATGTATTTTGTTGAAGGCTTTTTATGACCTAAAGTAGGCACCTAAGGCATGATACCTGAATTTTGACAAGTATTTGGTTGCACAAAGGTTTTAGAGGAGTCCCTCAAATGCAAATTTGTATGTCAAAAACACTGGCAATAATACCATCCTTCTTGTCATCTAGGTGGATGATATCATCATTACTGGTAATAGGTTACATTTGATTGAGCATATCAAGTCAAATTTGTGTCATGTATTCAAGATGACAAACTTGGGTCTCCTACACCATTGTCTAGGTGTAGAAGTTTGGTAGATAGGTGGCAATATCTTCATTTCTCATTCAAAGTATGCCAGGAGTTTACTGGAGAAATTAAGGATGGAAGATTGAAAAATCTCATCCACTCCTATGAAGAAGGGGCTAAAATTTTTAGTTAAATCAGACTCGCCAATAGTAAATGAGTCTACATTTAGGAAACTAGTGGGAAGCCTCATCTATCTTAATGCCACTAGGCCTAATTTTAGTTTTGTTTTGAGCTAAATTTCTCATTTCATGACTGCCCCTATGGCAGAGCTTTGGGTTCCAGTGAAGCGAGTGTTGAGATATGTGAAAGGGACACCTGACTTTAGTATTTTGTATAATAGATGCAAAGATCTTAAGATGGATGGTTTTACAAATTCAGTTTGGGAAAGTTTAGTTGATGACAGGAAGTCCACTTATAGGTATGTTTTTTGTCTTGGTACGAGTGTAATCACATGGACACGAAAGAAGCAACATACAGTCTTCCTCAACAGAAGCAGAGTATCAAGGAATAGTTAAGGCCACATGTGAGGTAGTATGTCTTCAAAGGATGCTTGCTGACATGCAAATGTCTCAAGCATGACCTTCACCCTTGTTCTGTGACAATCAAGGGGTGCTAAAGATTGCTAAGAATCCAGTCTTCCACAAGAAAACCAAGCATGTTGAGATTCATTGTGATCTCATCTGCTAACTTGTTGAAAATGGATTTGTGATGTTACAGTATGTTCCAACTAAGGATTAGACTACAAACATTCTCACTAAGTCTCTCAATCTTGATAAATTTATTAAATTTTGGGATAAGCTTGGTGTAGTTAGTAGGATGACCATTAAGGGAGGGTATTAAAGTGTTATTGTAATGTTTAATGGTCATATTAGCTTTTAGTTAGTCAATAATTTACTTTTAGCTAACTTAGTTTGCTTTAGTTAGCTTTTATTATCTTTTTGTTATTTTCTTCAATTTGTTTTAGTTAATGATCATTTCTTTTTAAAAATGTTGTCTTTTAATTCTTTATATAAGGATTTTTTCCTCTCCTTTGTAAATAATGAATATCGAATATCAATTATCATTTCAACCTCAACAACTTTTTTTATTTTTCATGTTTCCTACTAAGAAAATCCTGATAAACCATGTGTTTTATTCTCATTGGCCTTGATTTTGGTGGCCTTATGAATAGTTTTCATTCAGCCACCTCAATGAACAATGCATTACTCTCCACATGTTGGTTGTGATCGCTTGTTAATTTTTTCATCGAGCCAAGGGTTGGTCCCCAAAAGCCTTTGCCTAGAATAGGTATAATTGCATTTTTTTATCACCAAATATATTCTTATAGATAAAAAATTACAACCGTACATAATTCTTTTCAAAATGCCTTTATTATTTTCTTACAAATATATGAAATTAATCATGCACAAAAATCTACTCATTCCAAGTGTTAACAATATTAAGGTGATCTTCACCCATAACCTAACAACTAGGCTTTGATACCAAAGGAAGAAAACTTTGCATCAATATAAAAATATTTCCACAAAACTTCATGAGTGAAAAATATGCAAAATAATAGATAAACATACAAATAAGACGACACAATATATTGTATAAAAATTTGCACAAGAAAAAATCCAGGCAATATGTCAAAAAGAATAATCTCTCTATTTGCACCCCATGTGAACAAGAAAATAAAAATTATGTGACCTACAATAGATGCTCAATCAACCTTAACCAACAAGCAAAAGGTTATAGGAAAAAAAGTAACAAAAAATAAAAAAATATGATAAATAGAGGGAGAGAGAGAATGAAAAATCTATATACAAAGAAAAAAAGAAAAAATGACAAAATAAATGAAAAAAGAGAAAGATAAAAGATGGATGGAGAGAATAAAACAAATAGAAAGTGAGTGAGTGAGTGAGCAAGTGAGAGAGAATAAAGAGAAAGAAACTGAGAAAAATATAAAAATGTGAAAATATAGAAATGGGAAAGGAAGATAGATAAACAAAGAAAGATAATTGAGAGGATGAGAAAAATAGATAACAAATAAAAGATAGAAAGACATATGGGGAAAGAAAATAAAAAATAATTTTGATTGGTGAAGCCATGGTTTCTAGATTTCAATCCTATGACAAAAAAATTCCTTGGTTTTTACCTATTTTGGCTCATTTTCTTCCATTTATCTTTAGTTTTGGGTTGATGTTATAGTACACATATCTTCCCCTTTGTAATAGTGGTATGCAAATGTCATAAAGGAGGATATAAATTCTTCTAAGGAACCTTTGATCCAAAGGGTAGAGGAGAAATATGTTATGTTACTTAATTTGAATGGATTGTTGGTGTATCAATCAACATGTACACTAAAATCATATTATGATTTTTTTTATAAATTGACCTTCAATTAATCAAAATATTCCAATTCAAGCCTCTTTCAAAGATGATAAAAAGAGTAATATTGAAATTGTAGGAAAAAAAAAGGTATATAGATAAGGAATGCGATAAATTTATTAAAAAAATAACAATTGAAAGTAGACATAAAAATAAAGAAAAAAGAGAGAAAGAATAAAACAAACATGAGACAAAGAGAAGAAAAAACAAAAGAATGAGTAAATGAAACTGAGAGAAAACAAATAAAAAATCAATAGATAAATAATAGTGAAAGGAAAAAGTAATAGGATAAATGAAAATATAAAATGGTTAGTGAGAGAAATAATAAATCATAGAAAAAAAAGATGAATAAAAAGGAGAGAGTGGGAGAGTGAAATACAAATAAACAAAAACAAAAAAAATATTGAAAAAGGGACGTAAAAATAAATAATGAATATAAATAAAAAATAATTGAAGATAAAAATAAATAGAAATAAAAAATAGGGTAAAAATATCAACAATCATAAAAAGAAAGAAAAAATTAGAAAAAAAAGAGAATAAAAGAAACATTGAATGTCAAATAAAAGAGAAAGAGAGAGAAAATCATGCAAAGATGAAGAATTACATGGTGAAAGAGAAACATTGAATGCCAAATAAGAAAGAGAGAGTAACAATCATGTAAAGATGAAGAATTACATGGTGAAGGTAATTGAAAAAGACATTGAACATAAATGAAAGGTGGTAAAAAAAAGACAATTTTAAAAAGAAAGAGAGAGAAAGACAAAAATAAAACAATCATGTAAAGACGAAGAATTACATGGTGAAAGAGAAACATTGAATGTCAAATAAAAAAGAGAGAGAGAAACAATCATATAAAGTCAAATAATTACATGGTGAAGGTAATTAAAAAAGGAGTTGAAGAGAAATAAAAAGGTGGTAAAAAGAAAGAAAGAGAGACAAAAAAAAGGTAAATCGAGAAAATATAGATTGAAAGAAAACATAAATAAAAGTAATAAGAAATAAATCCAAAGTTTGAAAATAACTCCAAGTGGATTTTTCCTTCCAACAAGACATTCATTCCTCTTACATGTCCTTGTGCATTGAGCCAAGTGGCATTTATTTCATTATTTTTCCCTCTTACATGTCATTTCACTATTTTCAAATTCCACCTAATATCATTTATTGGCTCATTCATCAACGTGTACACAAACTTCCTCCATTCACATCTTGACAAGTGTCACTTATCCATTGGATGTTGAATGATCCCACATTCATCCATTTTGCTCATTCTTCCATCTTGTTCTTCTATAAATAGAAGGCTTTCCTTTGTATTTTGGATCCACAACTTAGAGAAAAGTTACTCTCCTCACATTGAGAGCTAATTTTACCCATTTCATATCAAGTGTTCATCATTTTATGGTTTCATAGCTAGGTTATGCCAAAATTTCATCAAGGAGCTTGAACCATCATCAAATCATCAAAGAGCTTACAAAGGAGTTGGAAAAGGGCCAATTTCTACACATAATTGGCACCAATTCCCCCATGGAATCAAGAGTTTGATTTCATTGAATAAGATTTGATAGTTTTTGTTCATATTTGCTTGTGTTATTCATCTCATTTCTTACTTTTTTCAAATTTAAATGGATTTCATGGGGAATATTGATTCTCACTTGCATTTGATCTAACATTGTGTTTGTTTGCTATGTTTGTGCAGGTCTAGGATTGGGGTTCACAAAGTTAAATTATAAATGTTAAATATTTTAGAATTATTAAATATTTTTAATTCTTAAAATATCTAGAGGATTTTATGCAATTTGGTTGTTAAAGATATTTTGGGTATTCAACATGTGTGGGGAAAAATTTATGAGGTTGTTGGGAAATTTATTCATAGGGAGAAATGTGTGGTTGTAATAGGAAGAAGTGAGAAGCTTCTTCATGAAAGAAGCATAGAGGATATTTGGTGTGTTGGGGAAAAAAAAAATTCTTTGTGATTGCATGTGTTCTGGAAATTTTTGAAGATTTACTCTCAGGAAAAGTTTTGTGTTCTTGAAATTTTTGTAAAGTTACTCTTGGGAAAAGTTTCTATGTTTGAGAATTGTCATTGTCCTGGAGGAAGCTTTCGATTATTTGGGAAAAAATACTTGGATCTGTGGAAGAGGCGTTGCTTCAATTTACCCGATTACAGGCATTGGACTACAGGTTCCTTCTTTAATTTTTGTTAGTTTTATATTGAAAAGCTTCTTAGTTTAGATCTTTCTCTAGAAAATATTGTCTGTGCAAATTTTTAAGTTTGAGTTTTGTTTTAAAAATTGTAATTTTCATATATGAAATCCTCTGTAGAATAAAATCCTCTGTAGAATGAAAATTCTCTATGGAAACTATAGAAAAATTGTTAATTGATATTATTGTGAATTTAGATGAACGCAAAAGAATACAGTTAGGGATCTGGAAATAAAATCTTCCTCGGAATGAAATTTAGTTTTCTGTAGAAAATTTTCTTATAAGTTTGAAGTTTCTTGGGAAATTTTGTGTAAAATTAATTTGTGAGAAATTTTATTATTCTTTCTTCTTAAGATTTGTTGTCTGGACAAAGTTAAAAGATTCCTTTGTAATTTGGTTGAGAAATTCATCTGTAGAATTTTCTCTCCCAAATTTGGCTTTCTATTGTGTTTGTAAAATTTTCCTGTAGATGGCCGTTTTGAAAAGAATTTCCCCAATTAAAATTGTTATTTACAAAATTTCCATATATATAAATTATATATACATATATGTGCATATATATACATATATATATATTATATATATATATACATACACATATATATATACAAAGTGTATATATATATTTATTATAAAGCTCTAATTATTGAAATGACTGTAAATATTTTTGAAACTATCTGTACGACGAAGTTGTATCACCATTTATTCTTTTTATTTTCTGGAAGAAACAAATTTTATTTGATTTTTTTTATTTTAAAGGAAATAGATTTTTATTTTAGTTTTAGGGGAGCCGACGACTACCCCAACTAACCCCCATGGAAGGGGAGCCAACTGTGGAAGTAGCCGACTCCCCCACTCATGGGAGTCAGTTGTGGTAACAGTCGGTGACCCTGGTATTACCGCTGAAATTTCCTTTGAAAGGAACACAACCAATATAAATGGCTTTTGAACTTTTTGCGAACCTTGTAAATATGTATCATCCATCGTATGAATATTATGAATTTTGATTTAGTTTTTAAGATATAAATATTTTAATATATAATATATATATATATATATATATATATATATTATGGTTTTTTTTTCAATAATGTATTTTCTTTGTAATATATTTTATTATATATTTAATGTATATACATTGGTGTATATATAATTATATATATAAGTTTAGTATATACTCAATGTATATATATTTAAATATATAATTAATGATTTTAAAATTGGTGCATGCGTGATATACACAAATAGAAGATTTGGTTGATTTAGTATTCGAGTAAAATTATTATTTTATTAAAAGTAATCTAGAAATTGAAGATATTGATAAGTTAGATCTTTCTTTATGTGATTGTTAAGGGTTTTTAATTTATTAAATTTATTGGGCAATTATTTTATTGTAAATTAACTGAAAGGGGGAAATTGGATTAAATGTGTTATAAGTCTTCCAAAAGAGTCTTTAGATTGGGGGTTGTCATATTGTATTGTCATCTCATTTTAATTCCCTTGGGTAGTGCATTTTCCATTTTCAGTGAGTCACTCGGTTACCATGAATAGGGATGTATTGCCTCCTTTGTTTGGAATGGATTATGTTATGTGTTGCCTCCTTTGTTTGGAGTGGATTTTGTTATTTGTTGCCTCCAATGTTTGGAGTGGATTTTGTTAAGTGTTGCCTCCAATGTTTGGAGTGGTTTATTTTATCTAGTTTTGTGCACTATGTTACCCTTGGTGTTGGTTTTGATTCATGAGTTGTCAAGTAGAAGAGTGGCTTCCGTTAAGGGCTAGAGCCCTAAAGAGGTAAACTGGGTAACCTTTCAGAGGTAGTTAATCAAGTGAAAACATAATTAAAGTATTTAGGGAATTGGGTAGTATTTCATACTAAGTAAGATAAAATAGCCTCACTCATGGACTCAAGTGTTCATTTGGGCTTGGGATAAGTGGGAAGGCCTGGAATGGCGAAGGTCATCTACCTTGTCTTTTCGAAAGGTATTTGATCCCACATGAGTGAGTATGGGGGTCGAGGATTGGTTGAGGCTACTAGAATATCCCAAGATGGGGGTCAGGGCCTAGGAAGATCTACATTGGGTAACCCATGTCGAGTTGGTGTGATGACGCTCTTTGTACGCTAACGGTTGGTATGAACAGTTTATGTGTATGGTTCTATTAACATACTTGATTTTTTATAACTTTGGAAGCAATGTAACCTTCATAATAGTGTGGTTCTTGCTTTTGGTTAATTTTAGTATGTGTCAGTCTATGTCTAGAGGTAGTAGGTCTTGTCTAGGATCCTTGTTACTATCTCCTAGCACAGGGGGTGAGCCTTCAGGTACCACTTGGTTGGGAGGAACGTGCACCCTACTTCATTAGGTCCCTTTTTCTTCAGATCGTGATGATGAGGTCTTCTAGTTGGAGAGCTCATAGATTCCAACTTGTTTATTTCATTCTTTGATTATTGTTATAGATGACTCTTGTATTTATCTTACTCCTCAGTTGTATTCGAGGAGGTCTCATGTATTTCGTAACACATATGTATGATCTACCTCATTCTGGGAATGAGTGTTGTAAACCTTATTTGAGAATTAATGTAATTTTGGGATCTTGATGTATATCTTATCTATGTGATGCAATTTCAATGTTTGGAATGCATGTACTTTTAATTCTTAAGTAGTTAGTTATATGTTATGAATGTATTCATGTTTATGTTATGGGAATCAGACGTAACCTTAGTCCCGTAGCCTTAGAGGATGTTGGCGATAGATAGTGAACTTTTCATGTTATGTTGTACTTTAAAGAAAATAAAATTGTATGCTTTCGTAGTTATTGCAACTTCCTTTAGGGTTACATGGCAGTGCATTACACATGTGTGTTGGTTTTAGAGTGTATTAAGAAGAGAGACAATCTGGAAAAAAAGCAAGGGGTTCAACTTCACCCCATTGGCATCCAATCTCCTCCTTGGAAGCTAGGGACTTGCAATCAACATCTACAATAGTACACCATATCTTCCATTATGTTTTGAGAACCTTCATTATATTGCCTCCATGTGATTGAGGACTAGCCAGATAAATTTGAAGGAACAAATTTGATTGATCTAAAATATAGGGCAAAACAAGTTGCCTAGTTGCTCTCATTCACATAGACTATTTTTTCCCTTTTCTCTCCCATGATGCAAGGTTTATACCACCCTTCCCATTTGGCTTAGCGTCAAAATAACTTCCCCTTAAGTGTTTCTCAATCCTTCTTCACGCATTGAAAGAACTTTTTCATGAAAAAGCATGGATTAATTTCTAAAATGTTTGCCTCCTTCTTAACAATGTGTAAAACACTCCTTTCTGTCCTCTAAACCCCCTCTTCAAGATAGATGGTGAAAGCCTCATAAAGGCATCATTTTGAGGAAACCATTTGTTGACACAATGTCAAGAAAGAAAGGAGCTATCACCTTTTATGCAAAACCCTGAGCTACAAAGAGGCTCCTCAAAATATTTACCCAAAGAGAACACAATGAAATGATCTCATGGTCTTGAATCAATTTTTGTGGGTAACATTCTTCCTCTAGGCTTGGCATGTTCGCAGATCCTTCCCACCATGTCCCTTAAAGATGAAAATAAAATCTTGGAATTCAAACTTCGAAATCCTCCCCAATTCCTATTGCATTGATTACTCCTTGAGATATAGTACCATCAACAAGAAATCCCTTGTTGACTTAGCATGGTGGTAGAGAATACAATAATAATGGTAGTTGGACCACATTTTGAAGCAACATGTGAGTGATTTCCCAATTTTTTTTTTGAATTGGAGTATGGTTAGGTGGAAAGTCTGATATTGAGATAACCATCTCAAATAGAGCACAACCAACTCAATTACTCCCTATAATTTATATTTCAGTAATATGGTGGAATATTAATTTAATATTATAATTATTATTAATGACCTTTCCATACTTTGTAAACTATTGGTTAATTTGGACCTCTTGTAACAAATGTTATTCTATTAATCAAATAAACATTATACTGATGATTAAGAATTTATCCTTTGTGAAATAATTGACTAGTGATAAAAATATAAACAATACTCTATACAAATCCAATTGGTACATTCTTAATTAGTAATGTTAATATTGTATACTAAATATCATAATAATTTTGGTCATTTAACCAAGATTTTGCACTAGCTAATTATTATATTATTAATACTATTGTGGTCTACCACTCTTGCTTAAATAAATTTTTTTTTGGTCATTTAACTAACATTTCCTCTTTCTTGCACCTTTTAACACTTTCATGCCCTAGCTAAGGTTTCATAGTTGTATAAGTAATGGATATTGTTTTAATTATTTCATGAAACTAACCAGTCTTAGCATACATCCTCCTCTCTTGATCTTATGACATTAATCTTTATAATATATGGATTCATAAGTAATAATTATAAACTTTATTACATATTATTTTTATCCCATCATTTTAATGTAAGATCACACCTAAGACTAAAGTAAATGCTTGTACAATTATCAATCAAATAAATCTCTAATTACCAATAGAGGTAAACCCAATTAGATGACATTATAAATGAAAATGCTTTCATTTCACACACTTTAAAATCAATACTAGTAGTGGTATAAATAAACTTATGATTCTCTACACTTACCTTGCAAATTTCACTAAAATTATAGATAAATATATTTACCACAAGAAGTTATCATACACCTTTAATTATTAGCAATACTAATGTTTAAACATATTATTATGACTCAACTGAGTCTATAAGGTAATTAGATCTCCCCACTCTATTATTTCTCTAGTGCCTATTACTAAATCTTTCTAACATCCTATTAGCACACCCATTTTGTCATCATTAAAATGAGCAATATGCAATGAGTCCATCAATATGCAAGGAAGATTCATGCTATAATGATTGTCACATGATTTAGAATTAACATCCACATATTCCATAACACTTCAAACACCAAAAGTACCATTAAACTTATTCACAACTTGTTCAAATAGCATTCATTTAAAACAACCAATATATTTTAGAACATTACCACCATGCAAATAAAATAATTATAATTAACAAGTGAATCTACTATAAACCATGTGGATTTTATGTCGTGAGGTGCACTGCTACCACATTTTAGATAATCCTTACATGTATTATGGGGAGTTGACTAAGTGGCCTTACATCTATGATCCGACCCAATTCTTAATCCACATTACATTCTACCAAATTGGGGTCAGGAAGGGGTGTCATGTTGGGGCGAGACTAGTCCCCTAGGGATGTATGCAACAATCCACAAGCCACTTCCATTGATTAAACCCAAACTTTGAAGTCAAACCCATGACCACGGGGATCATACCCATAATTTAATCCTCCTTCCCTATTCGTGTGGGATTTGGGACGAACTCAACTTCTATTCCTTCTTAGGAGAGAGAAAGAGGGTATGGAGATTGGTTTTTAATTTAATTTTAACACAGATAATCTAATTACTATATATGTCTTTAGCATTATCAAATGATTGAAAACATGTTATGTATTAAAAACTGGAGAAAGAGAAAGAGAGAAAATGTGAAGGAAAAAATGGGCTTGATAAATTAGATATAAGGAAAAATAATAGAAAAATAGATCTAGATATAAAATATATAGCTTGAGAAGTGAAAGATAAAGAGTAAAAAAGAAAAATAAAAGAAATAAATAGAGAGAAAGAGGTAGGGACATGGAGAGACAACAAAGAAAAAGTTGTGAGAGAAAATCAAAAGATAAAAAGTAGACAAAAATAATAAAAATATCAAAAATAAATCATTAAAGTTCAAAAAATAAAAATAAATAAAGAATAATATGGAGATGAGTAAATGAATAATGAATGACCAAAAAAATAGAGAGAGGGAGAATGAAGATAGATAGACAACAAAGATATACTCACATAAGTAATTTGAATAAATAATAAACAAATTTAGAAAGACATAAAAAACATATATAAAGTGGAGAGAGAGAGAGAGAATTCCAAACATAGAGATAAAGATTACAAAAAATATCCAAAAAAATGACAAAAAAAAGAGGAAAAAAAAATAGAGAAATATTGGTGAAGAAACAAAGAATCTTTAAAATAAATATGCAATGAATAAATACATAGAGAGAGAGAGACATAAATTAAAGAAATGTAAAAAATCAAAACGATAAATATTGAGAGAGTGTTAATGTGACAAATGAAAAACTACAAAATAAATGATAGACTTAAAAAAAGACAAAGACAAAAAAGAAGAGAAAATAACCAAAAATTTAAGAAAAAAATAGAAACAAAATAAAAAATTAATCTAATATAAAATACACGAATGAAAAAGTGTAACATAGAGAAAAAGATAGGTAATATTCAATGAGTAAATGAAAGTGAGAGAGAACAAATAAAAAATCAATAGATAAAAAATAGTTAGTGAAAAGAAAAAAATAATAGGATGAATGAAACTATTAAGTTAGAAAAACAATAAATCATAAAAAATAAAATAAAAATAAAAATGAGAGTGAAAAAGTGAAATAGAAATAAACAAAAGCAAAAATAAATTGAAAAATAAAAATAAATAGAAAATAAAAATGGGGTAAAATAGGGAACAATCATAAAGAGAAAGAAAAAAATAAAAAACATAAAAGAAACATTAAATGTCAAATAAGAAAGAGAGAGATAAATGATCATGTAAAGATGAAGTATTACATGTGGTGAAAGAGAAACATTGAATGTCAAATAAGAAAGAGAAAACAAACATGTAAAGATGAAAAATTACATGGTGAAGAAGAAACATTGAATGCCAAATAAAAAAGAGAAAACAAACATGTAAAGACGATAAATTATATGGTGAAGGAAATTAAAAATTGAGTTGAAGAGAGATAAAAAAGTGATAAAAAAAAACAATTTTAAAGAGAAAGAAAGACAAAAATAAAGATAAATCGAGAAAAATATATAGATTGAAAGAAAATATTTAAATAAAAGTAATAATAAATAAAGTGAGATGTGCAAGATACGAGAGAAACACACACAAAAAAAGAGACAAAATGATATGAATAAATACAATATCAAAAGTAATTGAAAATTATGTGACTTACAAGAATATGTTCAATCAACCATAGACAACAAACAAAAGGTTATAGAAAAAAGAGTCTGAAAAAAAAAAGAAAAAAATAGGATAAATAGAGGGAGGGAGAGAATGAAAAATTTACATACAAAAAAAAAAAAAAATGACAAAAAACTAAAACAAAAGAAAGATAAAAGATAGATGGAAAAAATAAAACAAATAGAAAATGAGCAAGCGAGAAAGACAATAAAGAGAAAAAAATAGAGAAAAAATATAAAAATATGAAAACATAAAAATGAGCAAAAAAAAAGATAAACAAAGAACTAATTTTGATTGGTGAAGCTATGATTTCTACATCTTTTATTTTTCTGGTTGACTCAGGGGTATCCTTGTGATGCAACCCAACACTTAACCTGTCTTTCCTTGATCTTACATTCTGCCATGTTGGGGTCAGATAGAGGTGAGCTAGGTCACAGGGATATAAATTCTTCTTAAGTATCTTTGATCCAAAAGGAATAGGAGAAAAATGTTATATTACTTAATACGAATGGATTGTTAGTGTATCAATCAACAAATAAAAGATAGAAAGACATATGAGAAGAGAAAATAAAAAAATAATTTTGATTGGTGAAGCCATGGTTTCTAGATTTATTTTTTCTACTCATAGTACCCCGCAACACAACCCAATGCTTGACCCACCTTACCTTTGGTCTTATATTCTACCAAGTTGGGGTTGGAAAAGGGTGAGTAAGTCAGAGGGATATAAATTCTTCTAAGGTATCTTTGATCCAAAGGGTAGAGAAAAATGATGTTATGTTACTTAATATGAATGGATTGTTGGTATATCAATCAACAAATAAAATATATAGACATATGGGGAGAGAAAATAAAGAAAATAATTTTGATTGGTGAAGCCATGGCTTATAGATATTTTATTTTTTTGGTTGATTTAGAGGTTTTCTCGCGATACAAACCAATGTTTAACGTGTCTTACCTTGGTCTTACATTCTGTCAGGTTGCAATCGAAAAGGGTGAGCTAGGTCATAGAGATATAAATTCTTCTAAGGTATCTTTAATCCAAAGGGTAGAGGAGAAATATGTTATGTTAATATGAATGGATTGCTGATGTTTCAATCAACAAATAAAAGATAGAAAGACATATGGAGAGAGAAAATAAAAAAGCTAGAGTTTGTAGATCTTTTATTTTTTTGTTGAATCACAAACATCTCTGCAACGCAACCCAACACTTAACTCGCCTTGGTCTTACATTCTACCAAGTTGGGGTCAGAAAGGGGTGAGCTAGGTCACATGGATATAAATTCATATAAGGTATATTTGATCCAAAAAGAAAATGAGAAGATTTTTATGTTACTTAATACAAATGGATTGTTGGTATATCAATCAACAAATAAAAGAGAAAAAGATATGAGAAAAGAAAAACAAATAATTTTGATTGGTGATACCATAGTTTTTATATTTATATTTATATTTTTGAATTGACTTAGGGTATCCCCAAGACACAACCCAACACTTAATCCGTTTTACGTTGGTCTTACATTCTGTCAAGTTGGGTTCGAAAAGGGGTGAACTAGATCAAAGGGATATAAATTCTTCTAAGGTATCTTTGATCCAAAGGGCAGAGGAGAATGATGGTATGTTACTTAATACGAATGGATTGTTGGTGTATCAATCAACAAATAAAAGATAAAAAAACATATGAGGAGAGAGAATAAAGAAATAATTTTGATTGGTGAAGCCATGGTTTCTAGATCTTTTGTTTTGTTTTGAATTAGAAGTATCCCTGCGATACAACCCAATGCTTAAGCCATCTTACCTTGGTCTTACATTTTGTCAAGTTGGGGTCAAAAATGGGTGAGCTAGGTCACAGGGATATAAATTCTTCTAAAGTATCTTTGATCCAAAGTGGAATGGAGAAGGATGTTATGACACTTAATACAAATGAATTGTTGGTGTATCAATCAACAAATAAAAGATAAAAAGACATATGGAGAGAGAAAATTAGAAAATAATTTTGATTGGTGAAGCCATGGTTTCTAAATCTTTCATTTTTTTGTTGACTCAGGAGTATTACCATGATGCAATCCAACACTTAATCCATTTTACTTTGGTCTTACATTTTTTCAAATTGGGGTCAGAAATGGGTGAGCTAGGTCACATATATATAAATTCTTCTAACGTAGCTTTGATCCAAAGGGCAAAGGAGAAGGATATTATGCTACTTAATACAAAGGGGTGAGCTAGGTCACAAGAATATAAATTCATCTAAAGTATCTTTGATTCAAAGCGCGAAGGAGAAAGTTGTTATGTTACTTAATACAAGGGGTGAGCTGCGATTTAAATTCTTCTAACACATATTTGATCCAAAGGGCAGAGGAGAAAGATTTTAGGTTGCTTAATACGAATGGATTGTTGGTGTATCAATCAAAAAGTAAAATATAGAAAAACATGGGGAGAAAAAATAAAGAAATAATTTTGATTGGTGAAATCATAGTTTCTAATTTTTTTGTTTTTTTTATTGACTCGGGAGTACCTCCACAGTGTAACCCAACGCTTAATTCACCTTACCTTGGTCTTAAATTCTGCCAAGTTGAGGTCAGAATGTGGTGAACTAGGTCATATGGATATAAATTCTTTTAAAGTATCTTTGATCCAAAGGGCAGAGGAGAAGGATGTTATGCTACTTAATACAAATAGATTGTTGGTGTATCAATCAATAAATAAAAGATAAAATGACATATAAGGAGAGAAAATAAAGAAATAGTTTTTATTGGTGAAGCCATGGTTTTTAGATCTTTCATTTTTTTGTTGTTGACTCAAGGGTATCCTTGTGACCCAACCTAATGTTTAAGGTTATGTCATTTAATACGAATGGATTGTTGTTGTATCAATCAATAACTGAAAACAAAAAGACATATGGGGAGAGAAAATAAAAAAATAGTTTTGATTGTTGAAGTCATGTTTTCTAGATATTTTATTCTTTTAGGTTGACTCAAGGGTATCCAAACGATGCAACCCAATGCTTAACCTACCTTACCTTGGTCTTACACTTTGCAAAGTTGGGATTGGAAAAGGGTGAGCTAGATTACAGAGATGTAAATTATTCTAAGGTATCTTTGATCCAAATGGCAAAGGAGAAATATGTTATGTTACTTAATATGAATGAATTGTTGGTGTATCAATCAAAAAATAAAAGATAGAAAGACATATGGGGAGAGAAAATAAATAAGAAATATTAATTCTTCTAAGGTATCTTTGATCCAAAAGATAGAGGAGAAGGATGTTTTGTTAATAGAAATGGATTGTTGGTGTATCAATCAATAAATAAAATATAGAAAGACATATGGAGACAAAAAATAAATAAATAATTTTGATTGTTGAAATCATGGTTTCTAGATTTTTTGTTTTTGTTTTGTTGACTCAAGGGTATCCCTATGACGCAACCCAACTCTTAACCCACCTTACCTTGGTCTTACATTTTGCCAAGTTGGGGTCGGAAAGGGGGGTGAGCTAAATCATAGGGATATAAATTTTTCTAAGCTATCTTTGATCTAAAGGGCAGAGGAGAAGGTTGTTATGTTACTTAATACAAATGGATTGTTGGTGTATTAATCAACAAATAAAAGATAGAAAAATATATGGAGAAAATAAAATAAAGATATAATTTCGATTGATGAAGCCATGATCTCTAGTTTTTTTTTTTTTTGGTTGACTCAAAGGTATTTCCACGATGCAATCTAATCCTTATTTATTTCTAGATCTTACATTCTACCAAGTTGGGGTCGAAAAGGGATGAGCTGGTCACATGGATATAAATTCTTCTAAGACACCTTTGATCTACAAGGTAGAGGAGAATGATGTTTTAGATACGATAAGCAACATTTACATGGTGTTGTACCTTTTACACAACGAGCCACAAAGGCAAAAAAAGACCAGGTCCAAAAAACAAAAACAACAAGACAAAAATAGGAGATGGATATTATGTTACTTAATATGAATGGATTGTTGGTGTATCAATCAACAAATAAAAAATAGATAGGCATACGAAAAGAGAAAAAATAAAGAAATAATTTTGATTAGTAAAGCCATCGTTTCTAAAAAAATATTGTTGACTCATGGGTATCCCTGTGACGCAACCCAACGCTTAACCCACCTTACTTTGGTCTTATATTTTGCCAAGTTGTAGTTGAAAAGTGTGAACTAGGTCATAGGGATATAAAATTTTCAAAAGTATTTTTGATCCAAAGGGTAGAGAAAAAAGATGTTATGTACTTACTTAATATGACTGGATTGTTGGTGTATCAATCAACAAATAAAAATAGAAAGACATATGAAGAGAGAAAATAAAAAAATAATTTTGATTGGTGAAACCATAGTTTCTAGATCTTCTATTTTTTTTATTGACTCAGAAGTATCCCCACGATGCAACCCAATGCTTAACTCACCTTACATTCGTCTTACATTCTGCCAAATTGGGGTTGAAAAGGGGTGAGCTAGGTCATAGGGATATAAATTCTACTACGATATCTTTGATCTAAAGGGTAGAGAAGAAGGATGTTATGTTAATATGAATAGATTGTCGGTGTATCAATTAACAAATAAAAGATAAAAAGACATGTAGGGAGAGAAAATAAAGAATTTTTTTTGATAGGTGAAGCCATGGTTTCAAGATCTTTTATTTTTTATTTGTTGACTCAAAGGTATCCCCGCGATGCAATCCAACACTTAACTTGTCTTACCTTGGTCTTACGTTCTGCCATGTTGGGGTCCGAAAGGGGTGAGCTAGGTCATAGGAATATAAATTCTTCTAAGGTATCTTTGATCCAAAAAGAAGAGGAGAAATATGTTATATTACTTAATACGAATGGATTATTGGTGTATCAATCAACAAACAAAAAATAGAAAGAAATATGGGGAGAGAAATTAAAGAAATAATTTTGATTGGTGAAGCCATGACTTATAGATCTTTAATTTTTTTTTATTGATTCAAAGGTTTCCTTGTGATGCAACCCAATTCTTAACCTGTCTTACCTTGGTCTTACATTCTATCAAGTTGTGGTCGAATAGGGTGAGCTAAGTCATAGGGATATAAATTTTTCTAAGGTGTCTTTGATCCAAAGGGCAGAGGAGAAAGATGTTATGTTACTTAATATGAATGGACTGTTGATGTTTCAATCAAAAAATAAAAGATAGAAAGACATATGGGGAGATAAAATTAAAAAAAATGAAATTATTAGTGAAACAATGGTTTGTAGATCTTTTTGTTTTTTTCTGTTGATTCAGAGGTATCCCCACGATGCAACCCAACCCACCTTACCTTGGTCTTACATTATGCCAAGTTGGGGTCAGAAAGGGGTGAGCTAGGTCACAAGGATATAAATTCATCTGAGGTATCTTTGATCCAAAGGGAAAATGAGAAGGTTGTTATGTTACTTAATACAAATGGATTGTTGGTGTATCAATCAACAAATAAAATATAGAAAGACATATGGAGAGAGAAAAATAAATAATTTTGATTGGAGAAAAACCATGGTTTCTAGATCTTTTATTTTTTTGTTGACTCAATGGTATCCCTAAGACACAACCTAATGCTTAATTTGTCTTACCTTAGTCTTACATTTTGCCAAGTTGGGGTCAGAAAGGGGTGAGCTACATCAAAGAGATATAAATTCTTCTAAGGTATCTTTGATCTAAAGGGAAGAGGAAAATGATGTTATGTTACTTAATACGAATGAATTTTTGATGTATCAATTAACAAATAAAATATAAAAAGACATATGGGGAGAGAAAATAAAGAAATAACTTTGATTGGTAAAGTCATGATTTTTAAATCTTTTATTTTTTATTGACTCGGAGGTATCCCTGCGATGCAACCCAATGCTTAACCCGTCTTGCCTTAGTTTTACATTCTGCCAAGTTGGGGTCGAAAAGGGGTGAGCTAGGTCACAGGGATATAAATTCTTCTAGGGTATCTTTGATCCAAATGGGAATGAAGAAGGATGTTATGCTACTTAATACAAATGGATTGTTGGTATATCAATCAACAAATAAAAGATAAAAGGGCATATCAGGAAGAAAATAAAGAAAATAATTTTGATTGGTAAAGCCATGGTTTTTATATCTTTTTTTTTTTTGTTGACTATAGAGTATACCTGCAAGGCAACCCAATGCTTAAACCATATCACATTGGTCTTACATTTGCCAAGTTGGGGTTGGAAATGGGTGAGGCACTAGGTCACAGGGATATATTTTTTTCTAACACATCTTTGATCTAAAGTGCAGAGGAGAAGGATGTCATGCTACTTAATACGAATGGATTGTTAGTGTATCAATCAACAAATAAAATATAGAATAAAGAGAATAAGGATGTTATGTTAATACAAATAGATTTTTGATGTATCATCAACAAATAAAAGATAAAAAAACATATGAGGAAAGAAAATAAAGAAATTATTTTGATAGGTGAAGCCATGGTTTCAATTCTTTTATTTATTTGTTGACTCAAAGGTATCCCCGTGATGCAACCCAACACCTAACCTGCCTTACCTTGGTCTTACGTTGTACCATGTTGAGGTCGGAAAGGGGTGAGATAGGTCATAAAGATATAAACTCTTCTAAGGTATCTTTCATCCAAAGGGAAGAGGAGATGAATGTTATATTACTTAATACGAATGGATTGTCAGTGTATCAATCAACAAATACAAGATAGAAAAACACATGGGAAGAGAAAATAAAAAAATAATTTTGATTGGTGAAGCCATGGTTTCTAGATCTTTTTTTTTACTTAAGGGTACCCAGCGACGCAACCCAATGCTTGACCTATCTTACCTTGGCCTTGTATTATGCCAAATTGCAGTCAGAAAAGGGTGAGCAGGTCATGGGATATAAATTGTTCTAAGGTATGTTTAATCCAAAGAGCAGAGGTGAAGGATGTTATGTTACTTAATATGAATGGATTGTTGGTATATCAATCAAAAAATAAAATATATAGACATATTAAGAGAAAAAATAAAGAAAATATTTTGATTGGTTAAGCCAAGGCTTCTAGATCTTTTATTTTTTTTGGTTGATTCAAAGGTTTCCCCGTGATGCAACCCAATGCTTAACATGTCTTACCTTGGTCTTACATTCTGCCAAGTTGCAGTTGGAAAGGGTGGGCTAGGTCATAGGGATATAAATTCTTCTAAGGTATCTTTGATCCAAAAGGCAGAGGAGAAATATATTATGTTACTTAATACAAATGGATTGTTGATGTTTCAATCAACAAATAAAGAATAGAAACACATATGGAGAGGGAAAATAAAAAAATAAATTTGATTGGTGAAGTCATGGTTTGTAGATCTTTTGTTTTTTTTTCGTTGACTCTGAGGAATCCCTACGACGCAACCCAACACTTAAACCACCTTACCTTGATCTTACATTATGCCAAGTTGGGGTCGAAAAGAGGTGTGCTAGGTCATAATGATATAAATTCATTTAAAGTATCTTTGATCCAAAGGGAAAAAGAGAAGGATGTTATTTACTTAATATGAATGGATTGTTGGTGTATCAATCAACAAATAAAAGATAGAAAGACATGGGGAGAGAAAAATAATAATTTTGATTAGAGAAACCATGGTTTCTAGATCTTTTATTTTTTTGTTGACTCAGTGGTATTCCCAAAACACAACCCAATGTTTAATCTTCCTTACCTTGGTCTTACATTCTATTAAGTTGGGGTCAGAAAGGGGTGAACTACATTTAAAGGGATACAAATTATTCTAAAGTATCTTTGATCCAAAGGGAAGAGAAAAAATATGTTACGTTACTTAATACAAATTAATTGTTGTTGTATCAATTAACAAATGAAAGATAAAAAGACATATGGGGAGAGAAAATAAAGAAATAACTTTGATTGGTCAATCCATGGTTTCTAAATCTTTTATTTTTTTGTTGACTCAAGGGTATCCCCATGATACAACCCAATGCCTAATTTGTCTTACCTTAGTCTTACATTCTGTCAAGTTGGGGTCAAAAAGGGGTGAGGTAGATCATAGGGATATAAATTCTTCTAAAGTATCTTCGATCCAAAGGGGAATGGAGAAGGATGTTATGCTATTTAATACAAATTGATTGTTGGTGTATCAACCAATAAATAAAAGATAAAAGATCATATGGGGAGAGAAAATAAAGAAATAATTTTGATTGGTGAAGCCATGGTTTTTAGATTTTTTTATTGACTCGGGAGTATCCTCGCAACGCAACCCAATGTTTAACCCGTCTTACCTTGGTCTTACATTTTGTCAAGTTAGGGTTGGAAATGAGTGAGCTAGGTCAAAAGGGTACAAATTCTTCTAAAAAAATCTTTGATCCAAAGGGAAAATTAGAAATATGTCATGCTACTTAATACAAATGGATTGTTGGTTTATCAATCAACAAATAAAATATAGAAATACATGGGAAAAAAAAAAAAAAAAATACTAATTTAGATTGGTCAAACCATTATTTCTAAATCTTTTGTTTTT
>CM021106.1:222001609-222268464 GCA_007115665.2 Sequoiadendron giganteum
GGCCGGCTTTTTTGTATTTGCTTGCTCCAACCTTGCCAAGAAATCATCAATGTCATCTGCTTCCGGTGCCTCAACTGGTACCTTGACCTTAATCCTTTCCTTCAGCCAATCTGGGATTGTCAGCTGCTTGACTCCATCATCCTCATTGTCCGGAATGTCTTGAATGTCTTGGACTTCTTGTACTGACGGGTCCTCGTGAATTCCTTTGAGGGCTGAAATCATTCCCTCTTGGAAGTTGCCTCCCATGGTATCCAAATCCTCATCTGACTCACAAATCTCCGTGCCAGTCGGAGAGTGATGAAAGTCATCTTCAAGCTGCATGGGCTCCATGTCTTTTTCGAGAACTGGCGAAGGAATTTTGATATGTCCCCATGATTCTTCGTCCATAATCAACAATTGCTCCACATTCCTGGATGTGGCTGAGTAAAGGGGCTTAGATTTCTTCAGGATTGGCTCTTCACCTATCGCCTTTTCCTTACCCTTTCTTTTCTTCTGGTTGGCAGGCTCAATCAAATCATCTCCTTGAGAAGCGCCAGTATTCAAAGAACAGGATTCAGCTTCGCCCATCAAGTCGTAGGTGAACGATATATTACGTTGCCTCAAAATCTGTACCTGCTAGTCTACCCACCATTGCGAGTATTTGAAGATAGGCCTCGTGAGGGCAGTCAAATCACCTATCTCTGGCTCTAACCATTTAACAGGAGGAAGTGGCAGTCCCTCATCATAGCCTAGCTGCATATACACTTCATCATCATCCAGCTGGTCAGGCACACGAAAGAGTTCTATCATCCTGATCATGTCCAAAGGTAATCTTGACCAAAATCTTTTTCTTACTTCATATTCGTCAACAACATTCGCCCAAAAGTCCTCAAGGTCAATCCTGTGCCTGTACTTTTGTTCGTTCACAGTTCCAATATGATTGAGTGGATCGAAGTCACTTCTGGATTTGTACGAAGTGAATGGATACCACTGTATCTCCACTCGGGCACTTTCTGCTGCCTATGCTGACGGACAAGACTCTGCCATGTTTCCGATGAAAAGAGGAAACGTGACGGTTGCTTTCTGCTTTGGTCTCTGGATACTTTGGAATGTTTCCAACTGCCTTAGCACTTCTAGCAAAACCATTTTGTCGGTAGGATAGATCGGCAACTTGTAAGGAGAGTCCGTGAATCCCTGTATTTGGATATAAGTAAATCTAGGAAACTGGATAAACCAGGATCTGTATTTGCTGATTAAGCTCTTCGCTTCACAGGTGAGCCTTTCATGTGTTCCACCTTGAAGTATCCGGGTGATGTACATGAGAAAAGCATTATGTACCTGGCAGAAGTGTGACTTCTCGCTCAACTGCAATTGAGGATAGCAATTATAAACCTTGAGCTCCCTTTCACCATTGCCGACTACACCTTTGCAGATTAGACCGGCATATCGGTAGGTTCGAGCAAGCGAGTATACAATGTAGGAACCCATATGAAAGGCTTTGGTCTTCTCCAAGTTGACCAATTGCTCGTGAATATTATCACTGATCATCCTTGACCAGTTAATCATTTTTGTTCCGGAAGATATTTCGTCAATGAAGTAGTACATCCAATTTTCAAAAGGTGCTCCTTGAAGGTTACCTACCATTCTGTTCAACAGCAAGACTATGTCTCCGTACTCCTCCTTGAAAAATGGCCTGAGTAACTTCTTGGGCACCCTTTTGGCTGTAGTTCTAGGTTTTACCAACCAGTTTTTGTTCATGTTTGCCATACAAAGAATTTGTTTATCTTCGTATATTTTTTGTGCATCTTCTTTTGATCGGTAGTACATTCGGTGGTAAGTTGGAATGCCAAATGTTTCCTATATAGCCAGTTCGCCTAAATATGCCAACACTCTGCCATCTGGTGCTTCAATTTGTATTTCCTCGGCGTTGTAATGCAAGGCACATTCCACAATTAATTCTGGACATTTGATTGCCGGCGGAAACCTTCCAGTTTGAACTATGCCATTTCACATCATTTGCCGTGCAATTGGAGTTGGCAAGAGTTCGTCACTTCCATACATTCTTTTCCTGAATTTGTCCAAGTCAATATGGCCAAGATTGGTATCAACAACATTCTTCCATTTGGAGATGATTTTAGACTCCGGCTGCAAACCTTTGTTGGCGAATTTCATTTTCTGTGATGATTCTCCCTTGTCTAGCATAAATCTGCAAAAGAAAATATTTAAAATTCAGAAATTATTTATGCCATAAATATATTCCAGCCAACTTGATAAGTTAATTCTTGAAAATAACTATTGCTGGAAATGAAAGAGTTAAATTGTTTCGAAAAGGGAATTATTTGCCGGAATAGAGAAAGTAAAATCTGCCTGGCAATAAAAACTGTGTTGTTGATGAATAAATTCGCCCTTTTCAGCCTTTACTTCGAAAGAAAAAATTACTTTCTTCACAAAACTTCTCTTGCCTTAGACAAATTTTTTTCACAACTTCACTTTCGAAATAATGATTGAGAAATGGAATGCAAAACCAATTTAAAGTTGAAAAGAATCGACCCAATTAGTAAATTTTAATTGTTTTCAATTAATCCAGTCTGAACTTGGCTTGCACTTCTCCTTCGAATAGTAATTTCCATCTTCAGCGCCAGTCTATAAAGAAAGTTTATAATTTTGACGCCAGCTCAATGAAGTCCTTTATCTTCTTTATTTTTTCAAAAATTTGCCTAGAGAAAATTCGAATTTTCTCATTAAATGGTTTTGGAAAATAAAATATTAAAATAATATCTTGTGTTGTTTCCAACCCGTTTGTTAAAATAATTAAATCATGGTATTTAATTATTTTTTAATCCAAAGGCAAATTTAAATTCTATCCTTTTTAAACTGCTCCGAGCCTTAGGCAAATTTTTTACCTTTGTCAATCTTGCCATTATCTTTTACTTCTGGAGAATTTCTTCATTGCCAGACATGCAATTTGATTTTTATTTTTAATTTTTCAATGTCTGGACTTAGGCAAAAATTTTAATTTTATTCCTCAATTTAGGCAAAAACTTCAATTTTTTCTTCTCCAAGTATTTTTCATGCCATTCAAGGCCTAAGCAAACTTGCCTTGTGATTTTTTCATACTTACCAAGCCTAGGGCGGACTTCCACTAGCCATTTGCCATTTAATTTAACACATGGTGGACTTTCACTTGTAATTTACCACTTCCAAACACCTTGGAGCGGACTTCTTCACACTCCCACCCATCTCCAACCTTCTTGGGGTGGACTTTACCATGCCTCAAGCCAATTCTTATGGGGCGGACTTGCTTATGGTTTGTGCCATCTCCACTTTATGCTGGGCGGACTTGCTTACCTTCTTGCCACTTGACATATGGCGGACTTGCTTGGTGTTTGTGCCACTTTCATTTTATGCTGGGCGAACTTGGCAACACCTTGTGCCATTTTGGTTTAGGCTGGGCGGACTTTGTCTACCCCCATGCCATCTTCACTTGGCGGACTTGCTTGCCTTCCATGCCGCCTCCCAACACCTTGGAGCGGACTTCACTAGTCTCCATGCCATTCATCCAAGGGCGGACTTTGTCTATGTCCAAGACATTTTCCATATTGCTGGGCAGACTTGCCTCATACCCAGGCCACTTCCTCATGGCGGACTTGGCTCATGTCCAAGCTATATTTTTCTTCCAATGGCGGACTTGTCCAGTGTCCATGCCATTTTTGATTTCTCCATGCTTGGGCGAATTTAGCACATGCCTGTCCATGCCTTAGGTGAATTTTTAGATTTTTCAAATTTTCCATTTTAGAGGTTTCTGGAGTTGATCCTAACGAAGCCATGACCTGCACACTTTCCAAAAATAGAAACCCTGCCAAAAATAGAAACTTTCTAAAAATAGCCCCTAAAAAATAGGAAGTCCAAAATGGGCTAAAAATGCCAAAAAAAAGTCCCTAAAAAATAGGGGCCCAGGGTGGAAACCCTAAAATTTAGGAAGTGTCAGAATTGACTGAAATGACGGTCGATCTTCGTCCACAAGGCCCTCTAAACACTTTGGCAACGTCTGTGCACTGATTCCAGCTCACAATAATTTCTTGACTCGGATGACCTTCAAAAACTTAGATTCCAAGTACCCCACCAAAAGACCAAAATGCAAAAGGCAAAAGCTCAGAGGGAAAACTACTAGGGTCCCCATTTGCAATGGGGCGATGTGTGAAAAGGTCACAACATCTGGCGACTCCACGTGAGGAATGTTCTTGAACATTTCTAAAGATAAGACCTATTTCAAAACTCGGGAATCTGAAATTAATTCTAAGTAACTTACTCCTTTAGCTAAGAAAAATACTAAAAAAGAAAGAGGAATCCTAAATTGTATCAAGATCTCTTATTCTTCAGTTACAAGTGTATGCAAAAGGTTTATTTCCGTCTCATAAGACCATTATGACTCTTTGGTTCCATCATGGTTTTCTGCGTAACTTGGTCTTAACTTCAAAAGCATCCTAGATAGAGCCTTGTTGCCAGTGAGCGTCTATAGCCCCGACAAGGTTATCGCTATAATCTCACGGAGATTGCTCTACTTCCGGCGATTTATTTTCTTCATTTTGAATTGTACACCTGTAGAGATGTCCGCACACCCAAAAGCCAAACGCTTTGATATTCAATTTTTTATTTTGATATTCTTTTCTTTTTGTTCATGTTTCCGCACTTTGGCTTGTAAGCCATGAAGCTCACATGGGCTTGAGCATTATATTGGCACTGAAGCAAGATTTTGATTAATTTTTTGTTGTTTAACCATGACTTCACCTAGGAAACCATAACGACTCAGAGAATTCTTTAAGTGTGAAAGATATAATAACTGTAAAACTTCAAATTCAGGATACAATAGATGATTCCCTTTCTAGTCAAGTACTAACCTTAACTTCTAAAGTACTTTAGAAACAATTAATTTAAGATTCCAAGATTATCCACAAGTGTTCATCCAAGGAAAAGTCCTAACATACCTTGGCAGGGTTGATCCAGAGTGTGCGTGTAAGCAACATTACCTTTCTTACAAATGAGGAACCCATTTATTCAGGATCTACACTAAGGAAAGCAAATGAAAGAAAAGCGGGAAACTAACCTAAGAAAGCAGGGAAAACCGAAAGCAAACGAAAGCAAAAGAAAACCAAACCAGAAAGGAAATTAATCTAGCTATATACAAAGGCCAGACTCACTAGGAGCCTAAGACTGGAAATAATGCGTGAGGAATTTCCCATTGACTGGCAATGGGACGTCCTCGCCGGTTAACGCCTTCAGTCTGAATGCATTTTCTCAAGGAAATTTTTGCGATCTGATAGGGACCCTTCCATAGATTGTCAAATTTGTCGTGATCTCCTTTTCTTTCATGAGCCTTGTCCCAACAAAGGACTAAATCAGAAATTCTAAATGCCTTTATCCTTGCTCTCCGATCGAACCATCTTTTTATGACACCTTGATGCTTTGCAAAATTTTCCAATGCTTGATCTCTTTTTTCTTCCAAAAGTAGCAATTGTGATAACCTGGTTTTCACTCTGTCCTCTTGTTCTAGACATTCTTGCATGAATTGCAAAGTGGGGATTCTTAGTTGTATGGGAAACACAGGATCCTATCCGTATACCAGATGATATGGTGATGTCCCCAAGGAACTCTTTATCCTTACTCTGTCTGCCCAAAGAGCGAATCTTAGCTGTGTATGCCAGTCTCGTGGGTTGTTGTCTAACAGCTTCTTGATAACATTTAACAGATTTTTATTGGTGGATTCTGCCAATCCATTACCTTGGGGATAGTAGTTCGATGAAAACTTCAAAGTGACCCCATATTTATATGCCCAGTTAGAAAATTTCAAAGAGGAAAATGCAGAACCATTATCACAAACTAAAGCATAAGGACAACCAAATCTGGTGATAATGTTTTCTTCTAAAAACTTAATGACAATGTCAGTCGTGCACAATTTTAAAGCCTGAGCTTCTGACCATCTAGTGCAATAGTCAGTTGCGGTTAGAATATACCTGTGTTGCGTAGAGGAAGGGGGATTGATCATACCAATAAAGTCAAGTCCCCATTTCGCAAAAGGTCATACCTCAATCATAGGTTGAAGTGGCATAGCTGGGTTCTTTTCTTGTGCAGCAGTTACCTGACATGTATGACAAGTTTTCACATGATCGTATACATCTTTGAACACTATTGGCCAATAATAGCCAGCCATTAGAACTTGATGTGTCGTTGCTAATGGTCCTCCATGGCCGGTCCCAATCCTGGAATGGAAATGTTCCATCACCTGCTTTGCTTCCTCTCTGCCTAGGCATCTTAGGAAAATACCTTCATGGTTCCTCCTGTATAGCACTGTTCCTTGCAACATATATCTCTGGCTTTTCATTCTCAAGGCCCTCTTTTGTACTAGATTCAGATGATTAGGACACTTGTGATTGAGCAAGAAGAAAGGGATATCATTGTACCATTCATCAGGAGATACTTCATGTAGTTCATACACTTGTTGTACTAGTCCTGGTCCTGTGACGATGGTTTGCGTTAAAGCCTGGCCACAAACAATTCTCATTGGCTGGATTTCTACATCATATTCCTGAATGATAGTAACCCATTTGCCCCTTTTCTCCCCCAATTCATTTTGCATCAGAAGGGTTTTGACAGCTACATCTGGGACTATGGCAAATACTTTGCTTCTCAAAATATAATGTTGGAATTTCTTGATTGCTTTGACCAAAGCATATGCTTGCTTCTCTACATTCAGGTATCTCAATTCTACATCTTTGAATGGTGCACTCATGAAGGCTATAGGATGCTCATCCTTTTCTTCTGTCTTTTGGGTAAGCATCACATCACATGTATGTTTTGATGTGAAAGAATACAGATAGAAGGGCTTTGTGTAGTCAGGACTGATCAAGACAGGAGCATCAACGATAGCTTGTTTGATCTCTTCGAATGCCTTCTTTGCTGGCTCCATCCACTCTATCTTTGCATCATTTTTTAACATTTCATTCAAGGGTCTGACTATCTCAGCAAACCCTGTTATGAATTTTCTCACAAAATTTATCTTTTCAAAGAAAGACTTCAATTCTTTCTGGCTTGATGGCAAGCCGATTCTTGATATGGCCTCTATTCGATCAGGATCAATAAGAATCCCTTTCTCTGTTATCACGTGGCCGAGCAATTTTCCTTCGGTCACCCCGAATATGCATTTCTTCGGGTTTAATGAAATTCCATACCTTCTACACCTCTGGAATATCTTCCTTAGATCTTCAACATGACTCTCTCTTCTCTTGGAAAACATAGTGAGGTCGTCCATATAGACAATAATGCACTTTCTATAAGACCTTTGAATGCAATGTCCATAGCCCTTTGGAAGGTGGCTCCAGCGTTGATCAACCCAAATGGAATTCTCTGGTATGCGAATGTACCCTATTTTGTCGTGAATGTTGTTTTAAGTCTATCCTCAGGTTCCACTAGCACTTGATTGTATCCCGAGTATCCATCAAGGAAAGAATCATCTGGGATCCATTTACAATTTGAATTACTTCATCTAGTGAAGGCAATGGATAATTGTCTTTTTCTGAAGCTTTGTTGAGATTTTAAAAATCTACACAGTCGTATCTCTCCATTCTTTTTGTGGATGGGTACCAAATTGGCGACCCACGTCGAGTGGCGTACTGGAAAGATAATGCCTACTGACAATAACTTCTTCACTTCTTTGAAAATGAGGGGCTCCAATAATGGGTTTATTGGCCTTTGTCGCTGTCTGAATGGTTAATTGCTTGCCGTGAGAGGGATTATATGTGTAATAATTGAGGTATCATATGTCTTTAAATCCTCGTAACTCCAGGCAATAATGTCTTTAAACTCTCTCAAGCTTCTGGTTATTTGCTCTTTTTCTTCATGCGTGCATACTTTCCCAATGAAGACATTTTTAACTTCATCTTTTGTGCCTAAGTTTACTGCTTCATGTTGACCTCCATCACCTCTCTGATACTTGATCGCATTGATCTGATCTTGATCAAAGATTCTTTCAAATTGTATCATACCTTTGGGAATGTTATTAGTCTTTAAATTCATTATACCTTCGGCATCAAATTCAACTTCCCCTCGGTCTTCTTCTTTATCAATGATCTGGGTGAGGAAAACATCTGAATTTGTTAGGAAATACAAAATATGTTTGTCGTCATCAAATACTTGAAAATTGGTAATATTGTCTAGGATTGATGGTGTCGAAGTGATTTCAACTGTGAATTTTGTTGTACCCAAACCAAAATTTTTGCTTCATTAAGGCATTTTGCTTAAAATGGTCTAAACCTTGTAAAAGTAGGGTCAAAACTCAGTTTTTGGGCAAATAAAGTATGGGCTTTTAGTCAGTGTGATGCTAGGAAGATACTGGCAAAATTTGAAAATTTTGAAAATTAGGGTTTCTGAAGTCTATTTTTAGCCCGAAACCCTAAAAAATAAGAACTTGTCAGAATTAGCTGAAATTAATTTTGATTGGCTTATTTCACATCACGATCACAGTGGTGAAGTCAGTTTTAGTTAAAAGTCAGTTTAAGGCTGGTGCGTAGTTATAACTTTTTCAGGAGAAAAGTTAGGACCTCTGAGGTCATTAATGGTAGTTGGCCAGTACTAGGTGTTAATATTTAAGCCTGAAACTAAAAGAAGAACACTCTACAATGAAAGATGTTGAAAATTATGCTTTTTGACGGAGGAGATTTTCAACGAGGTAAAAGTACTGTGAAATTGGCTAAGTCTGGATTGAAAATATTCTAAGTCTGGAGGTCAAAAGCGCCACTCTCAGCTAGGGGCGCCCATCATTATGGAAGCTGTATTCAACTTTTTGTGAGATTTTCTACTAAGATGACTTCTTCAGTTTCCTGATAGCTTCGCAATGAGCTAGCCAGCCAGTCCGACGGAGGAGTAAAACGCCTGAAAACATAAATTCAGTACAGAACGAGGGAAATACAAAGTAGATAACTTCGAAGAGAAAAAGCGCCCTTGGAGGCCAGGGGCGCCCATCTTTTTGAAGATTCAAATGAAGTCTTTTGATCAAGTGACACCCAGGAAGTTTGTTTTTATTTTTGGTCCAGCTCCGCGACGCATCTGTCAGCAGGTGAATCTGAGTTGCCGAGTTGCCGCCATCAATGGTCAAACTTGAGGTTCTAGACTTGATCAGGAACTATTCAGAAAGGACAAAAGCGCCCCTGGAGGCCAGGGGCGCCCAAGGTTTTAAGACCTTTAATTAAATCTGTTTGATGATTTCAAATACTCATCTCGTTCGTGTCAGCTTCAGCTTTCCGTTCCCTGTCTCAGCCGGTTCAGAAGATGTCTTGGCAATCTGCAGTCGGAAGTTGAGTAATTTTTGCCAGTTGAAGTAATGGATGACATTGGTTGGGAAAAGCGCCCCTGGAGGCCAGGGGCGCCCATGATTTAGGAAGGTTAAATGATGTTTTTATATAAAGTGTTCATCAGGAGCCTTTGCTCAGAATTCAGTCTGCTCCGCAGTGAGTCAGTCAGCGCGTTCTGAAGTTTTGTCGAATACCGAGAAACGTCAAGTGAAATATGGTCAAATTATCAGTGAAAATGATGAAAATGCCTGAAAATATTCTAACACTAAGGTTAAAAGCGCCCCTGGAGGCCAGGGGCACCCATCTTTTTGAAGCCTCAGATGGTTGAATTTTGAATTGCCACCTCAAGGAAACTTCTTGTCAGATTTGGTCCTGCTCTTCATCGAGATTGTCAGCCAGTTGATCCGACGTGACAGTGAACCAGAATCAGTGATCGAACATGAGCTTCGTTTGAGGTTTTAGATTCTAAATTTTCAGAAAATGTCTAAGGAAGGACGCCTAAAGTCAAAGGTTGATTTTTTTTTTGAAATTCAAAAGTAGAAGTGCGCATGAAGAGAGTTTTCAATTTACCAAATTTAGATCTTCAATTAAACTCTTTGCATGTCAACTTCTGTTTCACCTATTTTTGGTCATAACTGGCTAAACTTAGTTTGCATGCATTAGTTAACTGAGTCTTTCAAGGTGGCGCCCTAATTTGGGGTTGTTCTACATCCAGTTAACTGAGTTTGAAGCCAAATATAGGCCATGCGTGAGTTTTGAAGCACCAGTTGTACTTCAAGCGCCATTTCCAATGCTTGACATGCATTTCACACGCCTTAGAAGATATTTTGCTAATGGCATCCATTATTCTTCATCAGAGTTGACAAGAAACATCTTTCTTGAGCATAAAATTGATCTGCAGGTGCTACAGGTGTCAGATTTCAGGATTCTTCGTAGCTACAGATTCAGATTGTTCAAGGGAAGATTATTTCAGACTTGGTTTCTATTTTGCATGCAGGTGTTATCAGTTCTACTTCAAGCATAGGCGAATTTTTACAGAAGAAGAGAGAAAACAAAAAATAGAACTTCTATTCTTCTGTCATACTTTCTTCTATTCTCGTCTTAGGTTTTCTTCGCATGTCAAAGAAAACGACAGATTTTTCAAAAAAGCATCATCTGGGTTTGAATATTTCAGCATCAACAACAATACCCATGTCTTAGATTATTTTGTGAAAATTGCCCCGTTGCCTCTTTTCTAGAAGCATTGTGCTTTTTTCCAGAATTCTCTTTGCATGTGGGCCTAAATCATGTTTTTTCGCAAATCTGTTGATCTGGGTTGTTTTAGGATCCATTTCTACACAAAACCCATGTTCCAGATTTTCGCGGGAAAAATTGCCCCTAGTGCCCCTAACTGCCAGTTCAAATCTCAACCGAAAACCTTTTGCATGCCAGCCTAAATCCCATTTTTTCGAAATTCTGACATTCTGGGTTGCATTAGAATTTGATTCTGCACAAAACCCATATCTTAGAATTTGTTCGAAAAAATTCACTTCCCCTTGCTATTTTTAGCCTATCCCCGAGCTTTTTCAGTTTTTCCAAAGTTGTCTAAACATACCCGACTTTACAGTCAAAAGTCTAGTTTTTCAGAATGCAGTATAATCCCATAGATTATAAGGCCAAACAAGTCTTTCTTCATAACTTTCTGAAAACTACCGATACCGACTTAAGTCATGTTTTTCCCATCGTCAATCTGAACTCATTGGAGGGTATCAGCAGTACTACAATCAAAAATCTTGAACGTTCAGGGATATTTGCAGCGGCGTCCATTCCTATCTCAGTCTTTGATCTTGAGTTCGTACTTGCTTGTGTCAAGCATTATGACTCGTCTTCCAAACAAATCAGATCGACAGATGGAAGGATTATTTGTAGCCTTAAGCCGAGGGATATAGAAAAATGTTTTTCTATTCCTCCACGTTCAGATCATTTCGCTGTATCCATTTCAGATTGTGACAGAATATGGGAGGAGGACAAGGATAGAACACAGAAGAAAGTAGCTCAACGGTGGTTGAAAATTCAGAAAACCAACATGCCAAGGAAGATTGCACGTGGAGATTTCAAGGATGAGATTGCTATTTTGATAATTTTCCTTAACCGATTAGCAGGTTCTGAAGACGCAAGCGTTTTCCGAACATGGATGTTCTACCTCATCTCACGAGTTATTGATAAAAAAGAAACATTTGACTGGGCCATGTTTATCAGTGAGTGTCTTCACCAGCAGATTACAGAGTTCCTAAAGAGTCACGAATTCCATATGGTAACTTTTCTGGTTTACTTAGTTGCATTTCAAGGCAACTTTAAATTATTAAAGACCGATGGAGTTCTGGGTGTTCAGCGAGTGTACAAATACTACCTTTAGTTGGAGTTTTCGAAAGCTGAACAGGACTTTACAGCAGTGAATGATCACTTTCTTATGAGAACAGTCAGAAATTTAGATAACGAGATGCATGTGAGGATTTCTACGGAGGCACAATCAGCAATGGAGAGTTGGGCAGATTGGTTTATCCAATTTCCTACTTTCACATATATTCGTGTATATGGATATACAGGAGAGCCTCTGATGCTACCTGTTGTGACCTTTTTCACACATCACCCCATCAAGATGGGGACCCCCTAAATTTTGCTCCATTCTGGTCTTTTGGCTTTGGTTCGCTCTCTCTCTGGTCTCTGGTCCTTCCGGGGATGTCCCGTTGTTTGACCCAGGTTAAAGTATTGGTTAAGTCTGTGTAATTAGGGTTTTCATCCTTCAGGCTTATTAAAGGTCAAACCGAGTCATAAAATTGAAATCTAAGCTTAGTGCAGCAGTCAGAAGACTTCCAGCAGAGTCCCCCTAAATTTTCACTGTATTCCGGCAACTTACTATTTTTAGTAAGTATTCAATTTGGGACTATTTTATTGAGATTTTGGAATTTTAGTTCCACTGCATCCGGGTAACATCAAGCTGCCTACACGTAAATTTTGAGCCAGATCAGACGACTTGCTATTTTTGGCATTTCAGGCTGTAAGAGTCAAATTAGGGTTTCCACATGAGCTTTTCAGATGCATGTCTGGAGAATCCTTCTCGGGTTTTCCAAAACCTTCGCAGTGATGTAACATGCAAACCGAGACAACCACTTTCAGAGTTCAGCCTTCGGAGGCTATTTTTAGGGTTCGCATGTAGTGTTTTTCAACGCATGTCGGGTTTTTCTTTATGGGTTTTTCGAGAGCTTCACAACGGTGTGACTTGCAAGCGGAGAAGATCGAGTTTTGAGAACTTACTATTTTTAGTAAGTCAGGGCACGGCTATAAATAGCAGGTCTGTTCCCGAGGTTGGCATCAGAGTGACCCTCAAGCTATCAAGATCAAGCGTTGCAACTTTCAGGCAAAACGGAGCTACTGAAGTCAGAAAGTCAAACTTACTATAAATAGCAGATGGCTATAAATAGCAGGTCAGGGCAGAGGACTGACAAAACAGGTTCACAAGGCAGAGAAGATCATCTGATGAAATTTTCAGGCAAAACGGAGCCTTAGAGGTTGAAAATCAAGGGATTTGCTAAAAATAGCACAACTTGCTAAAAATAGAATGCAAGAGCAGGGGCAGGCCGAGGCTTGAAAATTGTCTAAGGCAGAAATAAAAGTAGACCCATCAAAATGCGCCCACCATGATGACTCTCTCAAAACGCCTAAGGCATAAAACAGAAGCTCATCCCTCAAAATGCGCCCAAAGAGGAAGGAGAGAGGTGAAAAGTTTCTAAGTCATGAAAACGAAAGTGGAACCTATGAAATGCGCCCATGGTGAAAATGAAAGCTCACATGTGATTTGCGCCCTCACCTCAAGGATTGAAGACTAAAAACGTCTAAGTCATGAAAACAAAAGCACACCCATGTAAATGCGCCCATGGTGTAAAGTGAAGGCATGGCACTTGAAATGCGCCCATGGCAAAAAACGAAAGTAGACCCATGTAAATGCGCCCTCACCAAGGTGTAAAGTGAGCTTGATGAAATATTCTAAGGCACACAAACGAAAGTGTCAAGGGTGAAATGCGCCCTCAAGAGAAAATGGAAGCTTGGCCTAGCATTTGCGCCCATGATGAAGAGGAGATGGCCGAAATTCTTCTAAGGCATAAAATGAAAGTAGAGAGGTCAAAATGCGCCCTCAAGAAGATACATGGCTTGAAGAAATTCTAAGTGGTGAAAGTAAAACCAGACACACCCATATGCGCCCTCAAGAAGATAAAGTGGCTAAGACTTGGAGAAATTTCTAAGTCAAGAAAATGGAAGCTTGGCCTAGCATTTGCGCCCATGATGAAGAGGAGATGGCCGAAATTTTCCTAAGGCATAAAATGAAAGTAGAGAGGTCAAAATGCGCCCTCAAGAAGATAAAGTGGCTAAGACTTGGAGAAATTTCTAAGTCAATAAAATGAAAGCTCAAGGCCCCATATGCGCCCAAGGTTGCTGGAGAAAATTTCCTAAGGCAACGAAATAAAAGTGGAACCTAGCAAATGCGCCCTCACCTTGAAAGGATATTCTAAGTGTTTGAGTATTTTCTAAGTGAGAAATCAAGGCTTGCATGAGTAAAATACGCCCAGGAGGCAATAAGATGCTAAGGCACGAAGAGTAGAAGTAGACACATGAATATGCGCCCAAGTTGAAATGGAGATTTTTTTTTTTTAAAAAATTTTCTAAGTGTAGAGAATGAAAGTAGCTCATGCTAAATACGCCCTTGATTGAAAATGTTTCTAAGGCGTGGCAAGGGTAAAAGCTAGCAAAATAAAACATCACTGAGTGAAATACGCCCAAGATGTGAGATGACTGGAGAAAATTTCTAAGTCGCCAAAAAATAAATGCCAAGGGGTCAAGTGCGCCAGAGGTGTAAAGTGAGGAATTTTTTTTAATGAAATAAATATTTCATCAAGAATATACGCCTATGGTAGAGAAAATGTTAGAAAATTTTTCTAAGTGAGATAACACTTCACTAGGGAAAAATACGCCCTTGGCATGGAAGGATGATTTGATGAGTTTTAAAATTCTCCAAAAGCAGTTGAAAGTTGACGAATATTTTTCAAGGGGAAGATTTGATATCGATGAATATTTTCCATGGGTCAAGTGAAAATCAAATGAACCCGTTTAAAAGGCACCCATGGGTTGGGAAATTTTAAAATTAATTTCCTAAGGGAAATTTTAATATTTTCAGAGGAAATTCGTTTTGCCTAGATTATTTTCCTAATGGAAGTTAAATCTCAAAGGACAAATTATTTCGAGCACGCAAATAATTTTTAATCACTCGGAGTTGAACATTTTAATGAGAGAATTTAAAATGTCTAAGGCAAATTTTATGAAATCGAGGATTTAAATGACAGACATTTTAAAAGTTGGCAAATATATTTACAACTCCCACGAATTTTTTTCGAGTTGAATTTATTTAAACACTGCGAGATTTTAAAATGGAATTCAAGTGATTGTTTTTCTCGCGAGTTGTTTAAATCGCCAAGAGGTAACCGGCAGACTAAGAGGAAAATTCGAAATTTGAAGAAGAAGGAATCATTATTAATGGCGACTGCCATAATGACCGGCTGACGACTAGCCCACTACTGCGCTTGAATTAGAAGATTCCGAACGAAGATAGTGGAAAATTGATGAAGGTGCTAAAAATAGCCCCAGCACTACTTAGCAGGATTCTCCGAGAAAAGTTATTTAAACAATCTTCTTCTCTCATTTCTCCTCACATTATTTCGAAGTTGAAGTTGCTGAAGAAGTTCTTGAGAGATTGAAATATTTTCCAAGTGGTTGAGGAGAGAAATTCTGTGAGAGTTTATTTTATTTCGGAGTGTTGAGTTGCTGAAAGTGCGAAGTGCTGGAGAAATTTTCATTTGCCGAGACTCTTTCTTTCGAAAAGCTGAAAGTGTGTTGCTGCGACTTCGAAGTTGAAGGTTGAAGTTATTTTCCGGAGTTGCTGGAGAATTTAATTCTCAAAGAGCTGAAAGTGGAGTTGCTGCGAAGTTTAAACGTTGAGAAGTTGAGGAAGTTGAAATTTCATATTGCTGGCAACTCTTTATTCCTCTAACTGCTGAAGTTGACAAAGTGAAGTCAAGGTTCGAACTATTTGTGCTGGAGAAATTAGCTACATTGCTGAAAGTTATTAGCTTGCTGCGTTTTTTCTTCACCAGTCAGAAGTGCAGTTGCTGAGAGTTGTCTCTAAACTCAGAGATTTTTATATAGTTTGAGGTTTGGAGTTAGAAATTTATGCTGAGGAATTTTATTTTCAAAGCTAACTCCGTATTCGCAGCCATCTCGGGAATTGTTTTATTTTATTAATCTGCAGCCTAGCTTATTCTTCTATTTTATTTTTGCAGATGGCTGGCGCAAAGGATGTTGCAGGAACAAGCAGAGCCGCAGGCAGAGCTGCAAACACTGAAGCAGGCAAGGCTGGCTCATCCCGGCAGGCAATGATTAAAAGGCTCGCTAAGCCATTTCTCCCAAAGTCAGCAATAGTTTCAAAGTTAGCAGGATTAAATGACACCAACCTTGGTTCATTTAATCTAAATGCATTCAAATCGAGGATGTTCGGGCTAGGGGGCCATCAACCATCAGTCACGACACATAATATAATGAAGAGTGGAATCTACGCAGCTGCTAGTTTTCCGCCAGCAATTCAGTGTCCAGAGCTAATTATGGAGTGCGCCAATCACTACAAGCCAGAACGTAGGACGATTGTCTCTCCGGATGGTAAACTGCTCGCCAACTTCACGCCGGATGCCATCGGAGAGGCATTTGGGATTCCAACTGCTGAGGAGATGTTATACAGAACAAATAAGAGGGCAGACAAGATGTACTCTTCCTCTTTCGAAAGAGTCACTGCAGTCATCAACAGAGTTTGGATGCAAAAGCCGAGGCCACCCCGCACTAAGCTCCCAAAGCAGATAATTGCCGAGGACGTGAAACAAGAATACTGTGATTTGATAATGATGCTGAGCCGGGTAAATGGGAGTGCACAGGCTTACATTTTCGAGCCTTGGATGTTCTACTTCATCGATATCATCTTGGAGGGAAAGGAGTGTGTCGATTGGGCTAGGATGATTAGCAACCACATCGATGAGCAATTCAGGAGCTTGAAGGTGACGAAGACTTTCTACATGAGCTCATATGTAATTTACATGTTGGCCAGAATGACTAAATACAGAGGGATTTCGTATTGTTGGAGCCAATCACGCTACCGGCTCAATTCTGGTTTGTTTTAATAAACTTCTCTTCCGGATTAGCAAATAGTTGCGCCTACCTTGCCTTCATGTTGTGAGCCCGCACTTGGAGTTTATCGTACAATACATTCCTGCTCCATTTCCTCATGCTCTGTTTCTTGAGGAAATTGGATAGATATTAAAGAAGTTAGCTTAGTTGTAGTTACATGATCTGCGAAACCAGAAAATACTTAGCTGCAACGTTCTAGGTTTTCTTAACCTTGTGCCTCTACCAGCTGAGAACAAAAAGATAGGACATTAGTTTAGTTTTCTATTTCATGCATTCCAGCACAACGAGGGAGCTTCCCCTCCTAATTTGAAGAGCACTCATTACGTAGTGTGCATAGCTGTCCGTACAAACTCACACTCTAGAGGTGTTAGTTCTTACGCCAACAAATTTCTCCACCATATCCATCTCAAGTGGTTCTAGTGAACTTGTTGATTGTGCCAGTGAATTAGCAACTTTGTTCTAAGAGTGGTATATAGATTTAATATTGAAAGCATCAAAACTTTCAATGAGGTCCCAGACCCGATTTCTGTATCCTCTCAATCTTTTGTCATGGCAAGCATATCTCTTTGTCACTTGCCTTACCACAATTTTTGAATCACCATACACATGCAAAATTTTGACCCTTTTCTGAATTACATGTAGCAATCCGTGGATTAAGGACTCATACTCCGTTACATTATTAGTGCATGGGAATTGTAACCTCAAAGCAGCCAGATAAGTTTTGCCTGACGGATTGATCAACTCATAACCAGCTCCATTGCCTTTCTTGGACTTTGAACCATCAAACCTCAAGGTCCAAACTTGCTCTCGATCTGGCAACTGCTTGGGACTGGGTATTTTTGCAACTGGACTCACGTTCTGGATAATTTCTTCATTTAGTGAAAGCTCTTCGTCGGAGTCACTACTCTCATCTTGCCTCATAAAATTGAAACATTCATCTTCAGGGGTTTGGGAAATCCTTGCGCGCACTTGGTCTAAAGCCATCTTGCACATCGTGCAAAAGAACTCAAAATGAAAAGCATTATGAATTCGGCACCAATTAGGCAACAATAAGTCTTGCACAAAGGCATGACTTCCCAATTCCTTCTCTTGTCTGGCACTTTTAAGCACAAATCTTCTAAAATTTTCGAACATACTTTCACCTTCATCTGGTGAAAGCTCATCATCTACTTCAATGGGAACTTCGGTCACCTCTGAGACTTCAAGTGAATCTTTTTGATTATTTGAGCAGTGTAGCATCAGGATTTCTTGTGTCTTTGGTCTATATTGACCCAAATCTGTCTCACAAAACAAGATTTCATTTTTTTCTCCGTTCTCATCATCTTGAATCTCGGTGTACTTGAGTCAAGGTTTTCTGGGTTTATTGTCAAATGGATGCTGGCAAAGCAAAATCTTGTTTCCAGGGCTCTAACTAATTTTGATTAGTTGAAAATACTTCCCGATCAGGTTGGTCCAATCAGAATAATCAAAAGATCATAATTTCTTTGGTGGGTCTATTCTGCCTTTTTCAGAAGGCAAAGCATGAGCTCCGAAGTCATCAATGGAGGAAGGTCAACTGCCAGGTGTCAGATTCAAAGTCTCAAATGTTGCACAGATGATGTGGAACGACGAAAGATACATGCAAAACGATGAACAAAAAAGGAAAAAAAAAGATGCAAGTTGAAAATTGTGAAATTTTTTCTAACACTGGGATTTCTAGGCACCCCTGTCCAGTCAAGGCGCCTAGCAATCAATGCCTTAGCCATTTTTCAGCTGCCATCGTTTGATGCACGAGAAACAGTGAACACAGTTGGTGAATGTGAAGCGAAGAAATATGAAAGTTGAAAATCATGAAAAATTTCTAAGTGTTGAAAGTCTAGGTGCCCTCCTTGAAAAGGGGCACCTAGCATCTCATCCCTTGGGAATTTTTGCTTGCTTCTCAAAAAACATGCAATTTGCCCCTGTCAGTCCGATCCAATTATGCAGAAAGTAGTTAAATGTAGTTTTTAGGGCAGTAAAAGGCAAGAGATTATCTCAGTTTTGTTCAAGCTATTCAGTTGATACATCATCCAGTGCTGATGATTTGTCAGACAACGGAAATTGCAAATCAAATGGAGGCGTTTCACAAAAAACGAAGAAAATCAAAGAAAAGTTGAAAAACATCAAAATTTGACTAACTCTAGAGAACCCACGTGCACCTGTCAAGGAAGGACGCCTGGCTTTTTGTACCTTAGAGATTTTTCGCTTTGTCTGAAAATCATCAAATTTCTCCGTCAGCCTGCTTCTAGATTTCAAAAGATCAGTCAAGTGCAGTGTCGAGGGCCGATAGGGGGTATAAATCATCACAATTTTGATCAAGCTTGCCTAATTGAATGACTTTCAATCTCTTTTGTTCACCGATTGGCAAGAAACGACATCCAAACAGGGGTCACTGGGTTTCGACGGGAACACGCAAAACAAGGAAAGTGAAATTTTGAAAATATAAAAATTTGGAGAAGTCCCAGCATGCAGGGCACCCCTTTTCAAGGAGGGTGCCTAGACTTTCAACACTTAGAAATTTTTCAAATTTATCGTGCCTACTTCAAGTTCAGCCTTTGTCTTTGATAGCGGTTGTAGCAAAAGTTGAAAAATGAAAAAAATTGGCTTAACACTTTTGAGGGTTTATGTGTTTGATGATGTCATCGAATGCGTATGTTTTTGCATGTGCTTTTTGCAGATACAAAAGAGGAATTAACCATTGCACATGCAAACGAAGTCAGATTTTTGCATGCAAAGTTTCTATCTTCATGGATAGATTCCAAAATTATAGGGTTTTACATGAAAAGTGCTTTTTTATGTCCAAACTCTATCCAAGAAAGCTTTTACATATTTTACAAGCTGGCGTCCGAAGGAAAAATGGTAGAATTTTCTTCTCGTCAAGATTTGGAGGCTCAAACGAAGTGCTTTTTCAGTGTTCTTTGTGGATTCAGGATGGGAAGCACAAAGGCACGCATTTTCATTGTCCGATTTTCTAGGGCATCACATTTCAGAAATAGGTGGTTAGCTTTTTCAATTTTCATTGATCTAGGTCCATTTGCTTTTTGCTCCTCTTGAAGATTGAGAAATTTTAATATTTGCTTTTTTGGCCCTATTTTTTAGATCTTTTTTGAGGAAAGGAATCAGCTTTCTCAAAATCTGACGATCTGGGTCTCTTCAGGATGTGGTTTTTTACAAAACCCAGACCTCAGCTTTTTCTATTTTTTTTGGAGAAAAATCAGCAATCTATTTTTAGCAGTTGGTGCAAACCTTTTCTGAACATAGGCATGTTTACAGTCAAAATTCAAGATTTTCATCATACAATACTCTTCCATTGAAAATTAGGAGAAGCGTCAGAAGCATAAAGTTGCAAAAGAAACAAAGGTCATCACTCCAGTTGCAGAGCTGCCAAAATTATCAATGAGTGAGTCACCTATTGGGGCAACGATGTTTTCTAAGAATAGAACTCAAAAGCAGTAGTTAACTTGATGCCTTTTCCAAGTTAAACTTGTTGTTCTCATTCATGCATATCTATTCTTTGTGAAATATCTGATGAAGTTGGAGCTTTTCTTGTTTTTAAATCAATTAACTATTAGCTATCTTTTGTTTAGTCTTAGAAATAAAGCTTCCATGTTGGCAAGTCTAGTTGTAAAAACAAGGAGATTTTAAGGTTCCCTACTCCTTGTTTGTGTATAAATAAGGGCAGCCTTTCCCATTTCTTTTCAACCATTATTGCGATAGCAAATTGCTAAGCCCACTTTTGCCATAACTTCATTATTCAGTGTCTGTTCACTTTGTGTAAGAGCAAGTTTGCATGCCTGCCTTTTGCTGCAAAATCACTATTCAGTTTATGTGTAATCTGTGTCAAATGTAATCTAGTGTTTGATTGCTTATTGTAAGCATGTCTTTGCTACAACTTGCTATCCCAAACGTGTAATTGTTGTGGAAATTTGAGAAAGGAAATTTCATGCCTATTTTTCTCTGATCTACTATCTCAATCTCCTTTAGTATCTTGTTTTATGTGTTTTGCTTGCATAATCTTTATTTCAGCTTACATCTTATAAGTACAATGAGTCTTTGGGTGTGATCTGGGAGTGAGTTTATTTAAGCTTTTGTGTTATCAAATCATTCCTTGTTTACTTTTGATTCTCAAGCTTTGAGTTTACTTGAGTTGTCAGAAGCATCTTTAGAGTAGGCCAGTGTTGCAGTTAGAGTTAAAAACAGAAAACCTCAACTGTGATGTGAAGAGTTTTATAACCTTGTGCTCTTAGTTGAGAATAAAAAGATTGGCAGTAGTTTAGCATTTCTTTTTAAGCATCATCAGCAAAGAGGAAACTTCTCCTCCTAATTTGAAGAGCAGTTCAACTGTGCATAGTTGTCCGTTTCCAATACGCATTCTAGAGGTGCGAATTGAAATGCTAACATGGACCAATGAACATGACATTTGTCATTGATGCCAGGTATTTTTTTCTTAATCTTAGTAGGAAAATATGGGTGTATTTTTTGAAATTAAAATAAGATGTGTTTAATGAATTCCAAATGTTCAAACTCAAAGCATTAGTAGAAAAAGGGTCAAGTTGTTACAAAACCACTCTTAGATCTAATAATAGGAGAATTCTGTTAAAAAAAGAATTCAACAACTTCTGTGCTAAATGTGCGTTGTCAATGTCTTTAGTTGTAGACGGTCATAGTCGGCTAGTTGTTTATGTTTAATAAAACTATGGTTGTAGAATGAATAATTAATGTAATAAATGTCATGTGTACTGGGGTAATTAAGTCCCGATTAGTTGTTATGAAACGTCGCGACAATTGGTTGCTCAACCACCGCCAAGTGTTATATGTACTGAGTTCTTGTAGTTGGGGATATTATGATTGGTACTGTTGACAGCCATATGATTGTACATGCTAATACTTATTGAAGATGAATAGAAGCTTTCCATAATTCAAGCATTGATGTTCTCGAATATGTTATGCTTTGCTATGTTTTGTAAGTAATCTAATTTACTTTTGTAGTACGTTGGAATACACCCAGTGAAGTAAACATTTGGCGTTGTTGCCTAAGCAAATTAGGGAATCACTCGTCATTATGATGGCAGCGTAATGGGTCGACTGGCGGAGGAGCCCATGGAAACTAATGAAGAAAGAGAGGATGAGTTGATACAAGATTTGGTAAATCTATGGAATATATCACTAAGAGATCATGTACGGAGGGAAGCCCTCAAGAGAGAGATCCTTGAGGCAGTTATTTGGGACAGATTGGAAGTGAACAACGAGGTTGATCACCTTCTCAACCGTCTTCCAAGACTGCTGGCCTGCCATTTCATCATCATACACAACCTTCGGGCGTAGGAGGATCGGGAATGCCAAAGGCAACAAATATTGCAGCAGTATGAAGAGCGAACCGAGGAGGAAGAGGAAGAACAAGACACTAGCCGAAGACATACTCCTGGTAACCAACAATGGTCGCATGAATAACCTGTAATTCCCGTACGGCCAAACAAAGACAAGAACCGAATACCAATCGGGCACAAAACTGAGGAGAGGGTTTGGCGATCACTTAGACTACAGGAGCAAGAAAACCAGCGACGAAGACTAAGGCAAGTTGATAAAGAATTGAATGAAGATCTAATTGAAATAAACCAAAGTATAAAAAGAGAAAATGATAATCTTGAGGAAATAGACCTATCCATCAGTAGAGCACATCAAAATTTTGTGGAGGGGAGGGACGAAAGACCCTTCATCACTCTGTACGTAGAAAGATACAAAATCAGTGAAAATGAAAATGAATTAACTGAAGAACTTGATAGCAGCATCCAACGCATTCGGGAGTTGTCCATATCAGACGACGATGAAGGGCTAAGGACTGGAAGATCTGAGCCCAAAACCCCAAGGTCGAGGGAGTACTGGAGTGAACCCCAAGAGACTCGAGGTGTCGAGGACGCTGACAGAAGACGTGAGAGAGACTTGTACGTGGATGAGAGTGCAAGTGACGCGTTGGAATGTAGCGGGAAAACCACTTCAGTTAGGTCCAATACACAGGAGGGTATCAGGGCAAGATGGTGACTTCGCAAGGCAAGCAATAGAAACTGTCGAAGTTTATGAGGTATGGATCAGAAGATCTAGTGAGGCATTGTAAAACATGTAAAACAATTTGGTTAGCCAACGGATAGGATGATCCAGATCACTGGTTGAAAGCATTTCCAACAACATTCAGAGACAGTGCTATTGATTGGTACTCAGAATTGGACTAGGAGGCTCAAAAGGAAAAAGAAGAACGAGTGGCCAAAGAACGAAGCGAGTGCCAACCTAAGGACAACGAAGAAGATGAAGAGTGGGACAATGAACAATGGGAGGCTTACACCGAGAAGATGGCCCCGTGTTTGAAGACAATCATAATGACCGAGGACATGTTTGTATCTCAAGTGGATGGATACACGAAAGACTTGTTGAAGCACAGGAGAACGAACAAAAGGAAGGTGTCAAGGGTGAGGAAGATTGCAACAACGGATGGACTCTGGAGAGTGATATCGAGCCCAACGGGGCCATCGATGGTGGAAGGAGAGGACGTAACTTGGTACCAACAATACAGAGGGAGGTGCGTCGACGACAGCTTTAAAGGTACTAGTCCTGCTCCTTTGCTTGATAAGTGGTTTGATGTACAATACATGGAGACATGTTGTGAAGAAGAATGCTATAAAAGACCCCCGCACACATGTAAATGGAATTATGCATTAGAGTTAAAGGTTAAGGAAGGTGGCAGAGTAAGAGGAACGAAGAGAAAAAAGGAAGGAAGAGGAGAGAGAAGATGACAAAAGCCAAAAAAAAAAAAAGGAGAGAGGAGATACGAAAAATCAAAAAATAAAGAAAGAAGATAGAGAAGATGAGAGATAATGATAAAAAGCAAGAAAAATCGAAGAGAGGAGAGAGAAAGAATGAAAAAGGAGAAAATTAAAAGAGTTAAAAAGGAAAAAGTATTAAATGAAGTGAAAAATATTAAAGGGAGAAAGGAAAAAATTAAACATGACTAAGGGGAGAAAAATTAAAGTGAAGAAAATTAAAATAAAAGCCTTGGTCATCAAGAAAATCATATGACCAATGAAGGAAGCGGCCAAGAGAAATAGAGTTTCGCGAAATATTAAAGTCAGAAGCATCACTAAATCAAAAATCATACAACCATTGGGAGAGAGAGGAAGATTGGCGAAAACCAAAAATTGCCAAGAGCATATATTGGCAAGTAAGAGAAGGGCGTATGACATTGGTAACCAGAGAGAAGGCGTACGGTGCATCAGAGAGAAGCACGAAGCACTGGAAGGAGAGCGTATGGCTCCCACAAGACTGTATAGTACGGCGTTCCCAAGAAGATCAAAAGCGATTCATAAACCTTCGTAGCATACAACACTCAGCAAGCTCTCATTGTACGGCGTCTAGGGAAACAGAAGACATACGTTGCAGACTCTCTCATCATACGACACCCAGCATTTCTTGGCATATGGGATTCATCATCTCCCACCATACGACATTCATTGTCAAGCTGTAGCGTATGGTCAGTAAGTCTCCTCAACGCACAACGCAAGGACAACGTACGACCACCAAAGAGGAAGTCCGCCGTACAGCGTCTGCAAGAACAGGGTGCTCCAAGCATACGAAATTTCTCACTAGGGTTACATAGCGTACGACCATCAAAGAGGAAGCATCTCATCGTTAAGGCATTCCAAGCAAGGAAAGTGACAAGTTCAAAACTGTATGGCATAAGCACAAAGGATTTTGACAATTGCAATAACCGTCTCGGGCTAAGGAATAATCCACAGTTGGAGAGAACAAAAATCGAATTACATTGGAGGCATTGGCGAAAAGATATCAAAATAGACAAAGGAAAGAAAATAATACATGGCAAGCCAAAAGTGGCATCGACAGCAAAAAAGAAGAAAATGAGTGCAGATGAAGGATGCCATGACATGGGAGAGTCTAATTGGCAACGAGTGTAAACAATGGTGGAGAAGCACGGCGGATGATCATACTCTGAAAATTACACTGAGGCACCCTCGGGTGGACAAGGCAGTGCTCCTACCATTTTTCAATGCTTGAGAGTTCGAGCCTTGGTTGAAGGCCATGGTTGAAAATTATTGCCGTCATACACACAGGTCTATTTTGGACTACAGGGGGTGCACAGTCACAATTTCATTTTGGCCACAAGATTTTGAACGAGTGTTTGGCATCCCAGCAACGAGGGTAGGGGTAAACAAGCTCGGCTAAATGACTCAGTAGCACAAGGAAATCCTTATCAAATAACTCTGCCAAAGTGATATGACAACCGAAGAAAAGGATAGCATATGGAATATGGGAATAGAGGGTTCCGTAAGCACTACCTAGCCACCGCAGAATGGAAGTGTTCGCTAGATTTGAAGAAATGTGCATACTTAGTCAACCGATCAACTACCACATAAATGTTGTCTCTCCCTTGAGCTTTCGACAAGCTCGTAATAAAGTCCATCGACAAGCATTCCCACTTCCTCTCAGGAATAGGAAGCAGTTGAAGTAACCCAGCAGGGTAAGTATGCTCTTGTTTGTTCTGCTGACAAACAGAGCACAACCTGACATACTAAAGAACATCAAATTTGAGACCCTTCCATGTGAATCTCTCCCGTACCTGCCTGTAGGTCTTAAAGTATCCGGGATGAACAGCCATGGGTGAATCATGAAGAGTCCTCAATACCTTGTTCTTCACATCAGAACCTGGGACCAAAAATATTCTCTCTTTGTAAATGATGATGTCATTCACAAGAGAGTACTTGTTGTCTTGTACTATCCCATCAATAATGCCATAAGCCCACGGATTCTTGGCATACTCAGCAATGATCAAATGCCTCCAATCCTCTGAAATCTCAGCCATGGAGCTCAAATGGGGGCGACGAGATAAAGCGTCAACAACAATGTTCTGGGTCCCTTTGACATAGGAGATGTCAAAACTTGCTGACCCATTTTTGTTGACGTTCATTCAGATCTCGCTGTCCAAGGAAATGCCTCAAGCTATTGTGGTCAGTTTTAACACAAAACTTGCTGCCAACTAGGTACTTCCTGAATTTGGCCATTGCATGCATGATGGCCAACATTCCCTTGTCATAGATACTATAGCTCCTCTTAGGACCTCTCAGCTTCCTGCTCTCGAAAGCTATGGGGTGACGGTCCTGCATAATCACTGCACCAATACCTTCTCCACACGCACCACAATGAAGCTCAAAAGGTTTGGTGAAATTTGGCAAAGCTAGAACTAGGCATGTAGTCATCAACTGTTTGAACTTCTCGAAACACTCATGTGCCTGAGTTGTCCAAACAAATGCTCCCTGCTTAGTCAAATCCGTGCAGCATGCTACGAGAATCCACCAACAAATCGACGATAGAAGGCACATAACCCCACAAATCCCTTGAGTTGTGTCAAAGTCTCAGGAGTAGGCCAATCAATAATGACACGAACCTTATCCGGATCCATGCGAACTCCCTCTCCGTTGATGATATGACCCAAATAAAGCAACTCTATCATGCCCAATGCACATTTGGACTCCTTGGCGTATAAGGACTCCCTATCAAGAATGCCCAAAACAGTATCCAAGTGAACCATGTGCTCCTCCCAAGATTTGTTGTATACCAATATGTCGTAAAAGAAAACTAGAACAAATCTCCTCAACTGAGACTGGAAGACCCTATTCATAGTGGACTAAAAAGTAGCTGGAGCGTTGGTTAAACCAAAGGGCATAACCAAGAAATCATAATGTCCACAATGACATTTGAATGCAGTCTTCTCTATATCCTACTCTTTGACCCTGATCTGATGATACCTTGTCCTCAAGTCAATCTTTGAGAAGTAGCAAGCTCCATGTAGCTCATCTATCAACTCGTCGATGCGAGGGATGGGATACCTATTCTTGATTGTCCGCTTGTTCAACATGCGGTAATCAATGCACATCCTAAGTGTACCATCTTTCTTCTTCACCAAAACAACTGATGAAGCGAAAGGAGACTTACTCGGTCTTATGTGTCCCATAGCAAGCAATTCTTTGATGGTCTTTTCAATCTCGTCCTTCAAACGCTTTAGGTGGCGGTAAGGTGTAATCATGATGGACTTGGTGCCCTCCTCTAACTCAATGATGTGCTCAATGTCTCTATCAGGAGGTCTACCATGAGGTATGTTAGTGAATACCTTTGTATGTTTGGCTTTGAGCTCCTAAACATCTGAATGGTAAGGTGTTTTGTGTTGCTCCTCATATGAAGGCATCAACTTGCACTTTGCAACCCACTCTACCATGTCATTCCGAATTAATCTCTCCATTCTTCTGAGAGTTATTATCTTCAAGTTGCTGTCTTTGATGGCTTTAAGTATGTGATTAGTTCCATCAACCTTGAATTTCATCTCCATCTCTCTAAGGTTGAGTGTAAATTCACCGATTGCATGAAGCCACTTCATGCCAAGTACCACATTGGTTTCTCCCATAGTAACCACATAAAAATCTGCTTTAAACTCATAGTTATTGAGTTTCATAGGCAGATCCAGAATCATTCTCTCACATTTGAGAGTGTAACCATCAACAACTTTCACTTTAATCCCTTCAAACTTTTGAGTTTGAATTCCACGTTTTTCAACCAATCATGCATCTATGAAATTATATGTTGCATCTGTATCAAGTAGGGAGATGACTCTTTGGCCAGCCAAGAGTCCATGCAATCTAAAGGAGCCTTCCCTTTGCATGCTAGACATATGAGCTTCCTATAGCTCAATTTCTCCTTCATTTTCCACACCAATTTCTGAGTTTTCATTCTCTAAACCCCCTTGATCAGCTTGCTGGTCTGAAAAATCAGTCATATTATCTTCCTCATAAAACCACTCCAATTGCCTATTTTGACCTTTAGGCTTGAGAGGACAATCGTGGTTTATGTCATAAGGACCCTTGCAATAAAAACAAAGCTTCCTTCTTCACAAATCATTGATGGTTTCTCTATCCAAAGGGGCTGCAAATTTTTTCTTTTGATCATTATTTTCTGATTTATTTGGATCTGATTTGCTGTCTTTAAAAGATTAAGACAGATTTGTAGTGAACTTACTACATGGAGTTGTAAGTTCCATGCTACGAGCTTTCCTCATAGCCTCCTACAAGGTAGGGGGATCAAAAGCCTTGATCCAACCCTTCATAGGCTCATAAAGCCCCTCAACAAAAAGCTAAGTTACCGAATCGCTGGTCTCAAGGCGATGACTCCAGGTACGAATCGTTTCGGAAACGAAATCTGGTACGAATCGTTTCGGAAACGAAATCTGGTACGAATCGTTGTGGAATCGCACAGGATTTGTTTTTTTCCCTGATGGCGATTATTTCACATTTTTTATCATTTTCAAACTTCGTTTAGCCTTTTTCATAAAACAAAAAAAAACAAATTTAGGGTGAAAATCTCCCGACTTCAATGCGGATTTCGCGTGACTATTTTGTTTCACTTTCGGCTGTGAGCGTTTTGTTTCGGCTGCGAAAATCTCCCAACCTTGCACAGATAATATTTCATCCGACCTTGCAACAGGAAAACACGCGACTGAGCGTGTGACAGGCACAAAGACGTAGCATTTTTTCATTTTTTCATTTTATTAATTTTTTATTCCTTGTTTTTAAGATTTTTTTAGAAAATGAAAAACACTATATTTTTATTTTTATTTTTTAGTTTAAATTTAAACTTTTAATGTTTTAACTTTTAGGTATTTCATAATATAATTATATTTTTTATAATTTTAAAAATATTTACATATTAAATATTTCATAATATATATAATTTTTACATATTTAATAATATATATAATTTTTAAAATATTAATTTTTCATATTTCTGATTTCATAATATATACAATTTATTATTTTACTTAGTCTTATATAATTAAATTATTAATAATATATATAATTTTTAAAATATAATATTCATATATTATAATTATATAATTTAATAAAATTATAATTTATTGTTTAGATTTAGAATTTAGAATTTTAGATAATAAGCTTATTATTTAATTAATTAATTTAATCAAACTTCTTTTAACAATTTTTAAATTTGAAATTAATTGTATTTCTAGGTTGCATTTTATATATATATATTTGAATATTTTATTATATTTTTGTACGAACGTACCCAATTCCGTACCCAGCCCTCACCCCCCCCCCCCCTATTTTGCCGTATCCACGTACCGTACCCGCACCTATGCCCGTACCCGATTCGGCAACCTAGACAAAAAGTATAACCAACCTTCTCTCTAAAATACCTGTCACCATAACCGAGATCTTCTGAAATTCACCTATATAAGATTCCAAACTGCCCATTTGTTTTAGCTGTGCTAAATCTCTAGAGTACAGTTTGGGATCTCTCTTGTCAAAACGTTCAACCAATCTGTCAGTGAACTCCCGATAAGAGGTGATACGGTCATGTTATAGGGTAACCATACCATGGTGCCTCCAGTCATGGGATACACCATCCAAATGTAAAGCCGAGAACTTTATGGCATCCTCTTTTGCCATAGGACGTAAGGTCAAGAAGGTATCTAGCTTGCTAACCCAAGATCTAGCTGTGACTCTACCGCTGCCATCAAAAGTAGAAAGTGTGAGCTTGTTAGTTGCATGTCTTAGATCATTGTTTTTATTGTTATTTTTTGGCCTCCTGTCAATCTTGTTCCTGTCGTGCTCTTTCTTCTGGCTCATAAACCTGTCAAAGTTAAGGTGATCCTTAACTCTCTGTGGTAATGCTTCCCACTCATCATGTAGTGTCATCACATTATTTTCAAATACAATGTCACCTTCTCCCTCATCCACGTTTCCCTCCTCTGGATCATCCCTGGAAAATATAGGACGTGTGGGTCTATCATAGGTGCGTGTGGGTGTTACCCTCATGCGTGGTACTCCATCAACACTGCCATCTTCCTCCTGTTCCTGATTCGGCCTCCTGTGTACAATCAAATGTTGTACGGCGGTGCTAAGCTACTGAATTACATTCGCCACCTATTCTTGTCCAGCTACAAGCCCTCTCAGTATGTCTCTGGTTTCTCTATCCTCATTCTCAGCACGGTTTCTAGGTGGTTCAATCTCGCCTTTGTCTCCCATGTTATCAAATGGTATATCTTCGAATTGATTATCAAATGAAAACTCCTCAAATGAATTTCTTTGAATACCAGGTTTCCTACGGTCTAAGTCACAAGGTTCGAATTCGAATTCAAATTTGGCAACATTGAAATTCGGATGAAGTTCGGAAAGGAAAAAATTCGAAAGTAAAAAATTCGGATTAAATTCATCTTATATAATTTTAAATTTTTTTAAATATAAGTAATAAACTTAAAATAAGTAAAAAGATAATATTAATATACTAATATGTTTAAATATATTAATAAAGCTAAATACGAAGTAAAACAAATAATAAATATGTTTAAAAGTATAATTTAAATTTTAAAGATATTAATATATAAATAATAAATAAACTAAATTATATATTAAATAATAAATATATTATAATAAAAATTTAATTTATTTATTTTAAAATATTAAATTTTAACATAATGAATAAAAAACAAAATTAAATAACAAATAAAAATTGTAAAATAAAATAAAACAGTATCCGACTCCTACACACCACTCCCATTAGCAAATATAAATGCGCATATTAAATCAAAAGAAAAATCTATTTCAAATCTTGTGGGCATCGGGGACAGATATCTGGCGCAGGGCATGACCTGGAAATGGTTGTATTCCGACGTATTTTGGTGCACACACTTTTGCATCCACCGCTCACCTTGAGTTCAGTGGGACACGGAATTAATGTCGCTCAAGCATGTAATTCTCCCCTTGCACCGAGGGTTTGTCAAAATGGGAGTCATGGAAAGAGGCAGATTGAAGCCATCGACTAGAGAGATATCGACTACAGAGACCAGCGGCTCAACATTCAAATATATTTCAATAAAAAATTTATGGGATTTTTCCGTATGAACTCCAAAGGTGAATTTTAAAGAAAAGTTTGAAATTTGCTAAAATTCGAATTTCATGTTTGATATTCGGAGAATCTTGTGACTTAGCCTATGGGAGTAATACCTGTGTGGATTTACCTGATGTGGCCGCATATGAAATTATAACCCTCCAGGTTGGCAAGATTAGAGCTCTGATACCACTGTGAAGAGCCCAACTGGCTCCAACTCAACCACTGATGCTTAAACTAACTTGTTTTGTGTTTTTGAAGGTTTTGATGAATTTTAAACAAGAAATATAGAAGTGTGCCAAGCATAAAATGGTGCTAAAACTTAAATCAAAGCAATAATATGGAAACTGCCATTGTATTAAGTATTAAGCAACTGCTACAAGTAGATTGCAAACAATAGACATACCCGAAAACCTCCAGATTAATTAAATAAGAAATTCTGGCACATGCCAGTCAAGAACACTGGAAACTGATGAAAAGCAATGCCCACCTCTAGATCTGGATTTCTCCTTGCCATTAGCTGTAGCAAATGACTGGAGAACACAAGGCATCCAAGATGGTGGCCAAAAAAAGCCCAAAAGAAAGGCATTTTTCCCAACTGTTTCGCACGCCTATGCTAGAATGATACACGCCTTCCAAGAAGTACGACTATTTGAAGAAATGGTACGACCTCTTATTTGATGTAGACTAATGAGGAAAGATGGCATCCAAATGATCAAGCCCGTTCCCTTATTGCCAATAAATAAAATATTGAACATAAAAACTCTGATGAAGCTCAATAAGACTCCAAAATGAAGCCCTCTCAAGATGCAACGATTCAGCTAGTATTCCACAGCCTCACAGTAGCAAACCTCTGAAGAATTCTCGTTCTCCAATGGTAGAAAAATCACTGTAACCCTTGTCTCAAACAAATGCACAGAGAGTCAAAATAGAAGCAATGTCAAATAATCATAAGTGAATGAAGTCGAATTGCTTCTTTTGCCTTATATGCCCAAAAAGCACGACTTCCAAGAAATCACACCTAATTTGCCCTTTAAATACATTTAAATGTATTTAATTCATTCCAATAGTCTTGGGCACACCTTTAATGACTTAAGTGATTTGATTTTCACTTTATAATATTTAAGTCATAACTTTATAATATTTTAAGTGGTTTCTAATTATTATAAAGTCAAACCATAACTTTATAATATCTCCATAGTCAATAAAATATTCAACCACTAAAATATTAATATCTCCCTCAATTCTCAGTGTTTTGACGTGCCGTCAGAAGCTGGAAAACACTAAACTGCAAAGGCTTGCACTGAGCCCAACACTGAACTAAAGGGGTGGAAATGTCAAAACCCACCATACTCTGCCACTAAGATCCTCTATCCAACACACTAGCCTACGAGGATCAAAATAATAGGCTAACCCATCTACTACTGAAACTGACTAGAGTGGAGACATCACAAAATTGCCTTGATTCTAGACTATCAATCAGTCAATTATAATTTACTATTTAGAATACAAAAGAAAACACATTGAGGCTGCAAAGCTACAAAATGTAAAGTTGAAGCTATAGCATCTAGGCCTCTTGCATTTGGTTGCTTTTGTCCAATGCCTTATCCAAGATGGCCAAATCCTAACTTGAAAATATTGGCTTATCAATTATCATCAACTATAATCCACTTTGATTATGAGATCAATCTCATAAAGATAAATTGGCTGATCCTCTTCCAGACTTTTTGATATTAATGTAGAACTTCAAAAAAACAATCCCTAAACTCAACTCTTAGCTAATTTTTAAATTTACGATTAGGGTTAGCTTTAATTATTATAAAAGTTAAAGCTTAAAGGGATAGGATTTGGATTTAAACTTTTCAATTTTAACCCCAACTTCAACTCCGAAGAATTTCAAGTTATACTTTAAATTTAAAACCTATTAAAATAACAACTTTATTTTATTTTATTTTTACCTCTTTTGGGATGCTACTGTGTTGAAGAAACCTATAAAACAACAAAAAGTGTTGTGCTATTGTGGATAATGGTGTGCCCAAATTGATCTAATAATATGTGACTTTCAAAGCTTGATTTGCAAATGCTTTTTAATCTTCTTGTACTGAATAATTTTCTGCATATGAATGTAAAAGTGAGAACAAAACCAAAAAAGATGATAGTATCTATATATATACAAAAAATGGGGCGGGTGCCCTAGCTCGGTTGGCTAAACCTTTCTTGTTGCAGGAGGTTGGTCACGAGGTCTAGTCTTCCCCACTCCCGTGGTACTGGAGGGCGTGTCACGCCAATGCCACCAATCACGTTAAAAAGTTTACTAGGCGCTTTGCAATTTATAGGGGGTCGTGCTACCCGATTCCTGCAAAATATATATATATATATATATACAAAAAATAGCACATTTGAAAAAAATTGCAAGCAATTTTGGTCAAAGTCTAGGTTTGACTTAAAAAATATTGACAATTAAAATTAACATGGGAACTAAGCTACCGGTTCACAAGCCTCAAGTCGTGAATCTTGGTCCAATTGAAGCCGGATACATGGTTTGGTTCCTTGTGGGTGTAGTCGGTCGAGAGTATACTTGGTCAACCGTGAGTCGATGTAGTCGGTCAAGAGTGTACTTGGTCAGCTGTAAGTCATAAGAAAATAAGACTTTAGTTAATATTAATAATCCATGTACTTATGTACGTGTCATGTTAGTTGTCTCGGGAATTATGTTTCTGACAAAGTAATTAGTTATAATGAAGGGACGTGACGGTTGGTACCTTAACCACCGCCAACATACTATATGTACTTGAGTCATGTAGTCAGGAATATGGGATGTTAGGATTGATGATACTATGACATCCATATTATTGTACATGTTGATATTTACTGCAAATGAATAGAAGCATTTCATATTTCAAGCATCTCGTGTTCTCGAATATGTATTTCTCTTATATGTTCTATGTATACTCTAGTTTACTTCTGTAGTACGTTGAATTACACCCAGTGAAGTAAACAATGGGTATGGGTAGGGAATGTGTTTTGTAGTCTGGATTTGTCTGGGTGCATCCATAGATGTAACCCACATGGTCTAGGCTACAAAACATGAAACCAAAATGAACCTGCAACAAATTGGACAAGAGTTCTAGTTTTTATTAATGGTGGTGTTGTGGTTATGATGGAAAACTAGATATCCTCATCATTCTATCATGTGTCCAAGCTTGTACCACTGTTTTTGCTTGGTTTCCATCCCAAAATCATGAAGGATTGCTTTTGCACTATTACTTGCTGAACCAGTTGAATGAAAGCCAATAGATCTTGAGTAGCTGTCGTAATCATCATCAATGAGTATAATCCCAACCGTTAATGCACACTATTCAACTTCCTGGGAACCTTGCTGTTCAAGATTGCATTTAGAGAGACCATTTGAAGCATGAAACTTGTTATTATAGGTTTTTATTATAATTTATATAATTAAATAAGTCAATGGAGCTTTTAAAAGATTCTACTATAACTTATTTAATTTATTATAGTGGTCTCAAACATCTCATTTGAATAGTATGTTAATTTATATTTACTTTTGCTTGCATAATAGGTCTTTATGAAGAGCAACATGATGATTGCTGGTTTTGTTATTTTTAATTTTAATATTGAACAATGATTAAAAATCCAAGATCATGAATTTTATCCATGAAAATCATTAACCATAGTAAATTAAATAATACAAAAGAAATAAAATATGTAGAAATAATAAACACAAAATCACACAGTACATAGGAATTACATGGGGACAACCATATGGCCAAATTAAGAAAACTAACATTGTCTGTTATACTAACTCTGGAACTTGGCTTTTACTGATCTCTCCTCCCCTCCTTCCAATCAAAATGCCTCGTGAAAGATACCCTCTCAATTTTTTCCTTGATTTCAATATCAATTTCAATGCAATCATGCACCTGTTAAGGTTAACTCCAAACCAAAACGATGCGGAAAAGAACTCTAACCAAGAATGCGCCCTAAAATCACTTAAGGAGGAGGGGCGGGCATATGGTCAGAGGATCCCTAGGATCTATTTAATCAATAACTGAAATGATTACAATTAAATGAGAGGAATTAAACTTAACACCAAGAATGTGCACACAAGATCCTTTAGAAGGTGAGGTGCTAACATATGGCGGAGTGCTAATTACAAAACTGAAAAGAACTTAGGCGGATAACCAGCGATGGGAGAATTTCCACTCTTCCACCAAAACAGTGGGGGGAAAGAAAATACAAATAAACAATTCATCTGTTGCGGTAGGCATCCACTCTTGAGTGGGGATTCTCCACTTTTCAGTGGGTACAATGAGAGGTACAAAATTTATTCTCCACACTGGTGGTAAACCATCCTGGGGTAATTAATGTTTGCTTTATAAATTACGAGTAAATGCAACAATAACATATGGTTGGATTAGTACTACTAATGCACAACCTTACAATCAAAATAATCTGTAGTTTACTAATATTACAATGATAGAACAATGCCAATATGTGAAGAATGATTCTCTCAAATTACAAAGCTCTCAAACATTGAAAATGAAGCCAAAATCTGATCTTTTTTAATTCTGATAATTAAAACCAGCAAACTGAAACTGTAAACCAGCAACCTGTGAATCAATGAAATGCTCATAACTTTATCAATTTCCCTCCGAATTGAGTGAAATCAAATGCAATGAACCTTTGAAGGATAGGCGCCCATGTCATGATGAAGAAACAACTTCAAAAAACAATCATTAATTTATTTGCAAAATTCTCAATGCTCACAGAATGGTACAGCCTCCCAAGAGGGCGGACTTCAATATAAAATTGGAGACTTTGAATTAAAATCTACAAATGCACAAATGGGGTCGCCTCTAGCATAGGAATCAATAGAACCAATACCCACAAGCTAAATAAATTCACACCCAAAGCTGTAAATGAAAACTTAATTCACCCTGTCATAAACCAGCAAATACAAAACTGGAAAATATCACCAAATTCTTCAGCGTTGATGCACAACATGCACTTCTGAATGAAGCACACTCTCAATCCACCACCTAGGGAACCATAGTTTCAGGCCCGAAGAATGGAGTAGAATTGCTAAGCTCCTCCTTAGCCAAGTTTTGGATTCATTCCAACAACATAATTTTGCTTTCCAAAACATAACATGATCAGCTCTCCAAAAATGCAGCAATATATAAGTTTCAATGGGCAAATGAAATACTCTGAATTCCAAGAAGTCGAATCACTTCAACTTCCCAAGGGACGCCACATTTAACCATTCACTTTATTTTGAAACAATAAAACATTATTCACCTTCCCTTTAGGCATCCATTTCAATTTGCAACAATAAAGCATTTATTAAATCATTAAATGCTCAACTTGACCCTTTAATGTCCCCTCTTTAAAACAACATGAAGTTATCACTCCTAAGCGTGGGGGTACAACTTAAAAACATGAAATTGACTAAGTATAAAACTTAGTCCAAGGAGATAACCAAAACCAATGCCAATACTGAAACTGAAGGATTACCAAAAATAGCATAATGACCTGAGCTGAACTGCAGATGATGATACTACCAAAATTAGACTTACTAAAAATAGCCACTGCCAAAAATAGTTGTTCGCTTCAAACTCAACAGAAAGCCAAACTGATCGGCCACACTGAACTGCAAAAGATTGAGTTGTTGCTAGAGTGATACTGCTATAAATATACTTACCAAAAATAGCACATTGCTATAAATAGTAAGTTTTCCAAAACCACATATGTACGCCAACTGAGCAGTATTATGACTTACTATAAATATTAAGTGTTTCCAAATATCTTGTAAGCACAAACCGGGCAACCATCATGACTTACTATATAAATAGTAAGTGCTTGAAAATGATGTCAGATTCAAATGCATGTCACACCACCTTGGAGATTTCTGAAAACCCAGAAAAACCCAGAAACCTTTCTTGCATGCAAGGTATCAATCAAAATTGTATGTCATTATTTTAACATGCATGCTACCTCATCCTGAAGCTCTTCAAAAACCCAGAAAGCTCCACTAGACATGCGTCAGAAAAACACACATGCAAGCCATCAAAATTTGCATCTGAAAGTGAAAACCCTAATTTCCAAATCTGCTTAGCCTACAAGTTTCTGGAAATAGGCTACATCCTCAAGAAGAATATAGGGCTAAAATGGGGACATTACACCTCGATACCTCTCATAGTTTATAATGCCAAATATACACATATCAATAAAACATTTCCCATATGAGGCTTTCTTAAATATAGGATGGATGCAACCATCTATTACATTTGGGTGGTAATACCATTTCACCTTAATGATCTTTAATTAACAAAATAATGTTTTAGATTACTCTCTTAATTAACAATCAACTCCAAATTTATATGACCATATATGTTATACTTATATATATATATATATAAGACAACTTCACATTAAAATAGAGCTTATTAATGTTATTAGGACTACTTATAAATAAGTGTGGTCCCCTAATAAACATTATTCTTTAACAGAATATTTAACGTGACTCTTGATTTTGACACATTAACATCAAAGTATTTGTATGGTTGTTTTGTTTATTAAATGCATGTTAGGTGGTTATGTGAACTTTATTTCCATTTTCAGGCTAAAATATGTATATATTTATGATTTTTATCTATATTTTGAATGGATGAACCCAAAAAGAACCTAAACCCCATTTTTTGTTGCTATATCTGCATACTCAAACTTGAACCTGAACCCAAACGGGTAACTTAGCATGGGAAAAATGGCAATCTGTGATCACTTGTGAGTTGAGTTTTTGCATATTTTTCCTGCTATGCTGTAAGCTATTGGTTTTATGTTCTTGTTGCTAGACCTGTTGGAAGATCTGTCCATGGTCTTGGAAAAAAAGAACTTGTGAGGGGCCAGTAACTTTCTCATAGAGGATTCTAGCATACCAATGGCATTCTTTGGTTTGAGTCCTAGTTGGTTCATTCTTTCCAACAATACTTGCAAGGGGGGTTGTGTGCAAATGACATTCCTTATATCTGCAGATTATATCTTTCTTTTTTGACAAGCATCATACATGCTTGAAGAGGGAGATATTGTTGTGCAAAAATTCATATCTCGTACTTGTGTTTGGGATTTTGTGAACATCATGATTATTTTTATTATATCGATAGGCATTTTTATTAGTGGAGTAGCATAGAATAATTCAATACAAAACAATCAATAACATTGGGACACACATTTGTTGTCTCGTCATCAAATTAATCATAACTAAACAAGTAATTGTAAGATGCCCATCAAAAAGTTCAAGAATCTTTATACAAAAAAAAATAGTTTGTTGTTGCTCTCAAATCTCTTTGGCATATTGATTGTATAAGCTTTAAGCTTTGCCGAATTGTGGCAAGTGATGTCAAGTGGGTGGCCTGTAATGCCCAAAATAACCAAGGTAAAAACGTACAAAAACAAGGCCAACATAATTTTTGCATTGACAATTGCAATATGCATACACAATGCATGCTAAAACCACAATGTGTTGTCCCATATGACAACATAAATACAAAACATTATACATGTGTAGAAGTTGCATGTAGATGAATTACAAGTAGAGGTCACTTGCATGGTGATGTGATCCAATCAACCATGCTAAGGAAGATATTTCTTCTGATGTACCTAAATTCATTAAAGGGGCATGTTAAGGATTGTGTGCATTCAAGAAGGGAAGTTTTACTACTTTTCTCTACTTTGTGAACACTATGCTCATAAACTTCTTACCCAACATGTATGATACAAAAGCATCTAGATCCACAACCAATCTTGTATCACCCAAAAACAAAATAAGAGGTTTTGAGAAGATTTTGGCTATGTGTGGGTTTTCAATAACACAAAGGAGTCAAAAAGGTTTAAGAAATGTTCCATTTGACTTAATATGCAGTAAAATACATGGTTGCATCTTTGATATAAGCTTATTTTATCTTTGGAAGCAATTTGTAGCATTTTAGCTATAGTTCTAGTAGCTCTTCAACAACTTTTTAGGGCCATAAATTCTTCATATGGACTCAAAAAGTGATGCCATTATTTTGAAGTTCCATAACTGCTCGAGAGGAATTTGAATATGCAAGTTTCACTTACATTGCAACACTTTTCACTTTGGTGACAACTATCACTTGGGCAGTGAAAATGAAAATGATAGTTGTCAAGGTTACATATGAGGGCATGGACCCTAGAGAGATACTTGGTATTGTCCTTTGTGTAGATCAACTTATTTTATGCTTCTAGCTTGTCAAAAGAGGTCATATGTTTTGAGGTGGAATTTGGGAAAAGGAAAATCTTGTTTTAAGTGGCCTAACAAGAAGCCAGATTAATTTGGAAGGTGAAGAATAGTTAGAGTTCAATGGAATCCTTTCTCTAATCATCCATGTGGCATTTAGAACTATGATAACAAATCCAAACCTTTGCTTGACCATGAGACATGCATAAATGTTGGAGTTGATAGTGAACCCCGTAGCTCCCAAAAATCACTTGCAACCAAAACTCCTATCACAAATAGAGAGAAAATAAACCATTGATTGTGCTATGCAACATTGTAATGTCCCCTTTTTCAGCCCTATGCTTTACAATGGTCGTTAGCCTATTTTCGGAGTTCCATAGGCTAGTTGGAGGCAAAATTAGGGTTTCCTTTTTTCTAGGAGGTTTCCTTCTAAGTTTGCAGGGGTTTGGTAGTTTGTTTTATGGTTCTTTCTAGGTTTTCAGAGAGCTTCAGAGGGGTGTGAAATGCATTTACATTAGAGGATATTTTTGGACTTACTATTTTTAGTAAGTTTCGACCACTGTTTGGTTGCTTCTCAAACGGTGTTTGGAGTCACTTACTAATTTTAGCAGTATGCTATTTTTAGTAAGTTCTTTTGGCAATGCAGTTTGGTAGCAATTTTAGCACTCAGTTTCTATTTCTGGCAGTGAGGCACTTTTGTTTTGGCAGTGGCTTCCCCAACTTTCTCGGAGTCAAAAAATTAAAGTTGATAACTTAAGTCATTATATTTTACTTTTACTTTTGGACCCCCTTGACTAGGCGTTATCACTTAAGTTGATTTTAAAATGTGGGCTTCATTTTTGGATGCCCAAGTTGGAGAAACATACTTTTTAAGTTATATTTTATGCCAAGGTAAAGTGGACGCAAAAATACACAAGCAAATGAGCTTTAATAAATATTGTTTTATTCCTCATTTTTGGGCGCCCCTTTTGGAGGGAAAAGAAAATTCAAACTTCTGGGTTTTGAGCTTAAAAATAAGCCTCTCTCCCTCCCATTCGAGGATCCATTATCTTTTCATAATGAAGTGTTGCTGAAATATTTTCAGACTCTTGCTTTGGGGTTGGAATACCTCCTAGCTCTTCATCAGTTTCGGGTTTGAAAGACAACTCCTAGCTGATCATTTGGTGCATTTTCATCCAGAGGTTGTAATCTGAGCTTTGATGGTGATGGCTACTTTCAAGTTTTTTGATCCTGTGGGTTTTGATGTTTTCTAATTGTTGGCGTTTCAATTAGCACCTCTAGAGTGCTTATTGGAAATGGACAGCTATTGCAAGTGTTATAGTACTGCTCTTCAAATTATACAGAGGAAGATCTCTCTTTACTGATGTTATACGTAAAAAAGGGTACAGTAGACTAAGGTTCTTATCTTTTTTACTCAGCGGCAGAACACAAGGGTTTATAAACACAATGCGCCGTAGCTAAGGTTTTCTCTGGTTTTTGCAGATCTTAACTATGACTAAACTAGCTTCTAAACTATCCTATCTCCTCAAGATAAACAGAGCATGAGGGCATAGGAGTGAAATGGATGGGTTGGATCACTTGAATCCGCCATCTCCTTAGAATATGGCCGAGGCTTTGAACTCTCAGATATATGCTGGGATAAGGTTTTATACAAGCAAACACTCTTTACGGTAAGTTGGATCTAAGATTTGCCAAGGAGGAGGAACCCCTATTCGAGGTATAGGCTAGGAAACAACTTACTAGAAACAACAAGGTATGATGATATGGATATCAAGATTGCTAAGGAGGAGGAACCCTTGTCCGAAGTATAGGCTGAAAGCTGGATCATTAAATAACATCACACGATAACTATCAATAACAAAATATCCAAGGAGGAGGAACCCTTGTCCGAGGAGGAGATTGAAACAATAAGCTATAAACACAAGATGTTGAACAAACTCAAATCTTAGATCAAACATGCATGTGCCATTTGACTTCTTTCTTCAAGTTTTTCCAACGAATTACAAATATTGGGACAGCAAAGGCACGAAATCATGCACAATTGTGATCAACCAATTAACTCTCATCCAAGAGTGAACAAATACAAACTTGCAAGCTTGTGGCAACAATGGCGCAACAATTTTGCGTAGTAAATAAAGGTTAAACAAATAATGAGCCCAAGACTCTTATTTATAGAAACTCAAAGGAATAGGCAACCCTAAAATCTCCTTGAGTTAACAATCAGTGCACTTCTTCTCGTCTTGCACTGTTCTGCTCGGGCTCATCATCTTCCACGAGCTGCGTATGTCCTGACCCTTGGGTCCCCTGTTCTGTGTTTTCCTCTTCCTCCAATGTCATGTCCCACATCCGTTGGAAACGAGTGTCAGCCACTGTTTCCTCTTCTTCCTCTTGTCAGCCAGCCCTGGATGCACTGACGCTTATACTATCTGATTCTCGGATGTTGGGTTGATCCACCTCCTCAAGCTCCCGCTCTTCACCCAATCCTGCCCTCTGATCAACAAATAATGAAATCACTCTCAAACTCGAAGACTGAGTTTGTGAGTGCATAGGTGATGCTTGTTCCATCCTCAACGGTATTGGCTGGGTTGGTACTTCTACTTGTGCTTCCAGTGTTTGAGCAACCTGTTTTACCCTTCTCACTGATAGCGGCCTTGGGTCACCCATCAAGCTATAAGTAAGGGCGATCGACCTGCTCTTAAGTCTGCATACATGTCTATCGACCCAAGCTCTTGTGAAAGTCAACACCGGAATAGAGAGCGTGTCCAAGTCCATGACTTCTGGCTCGGACCAATCAGGTGGTGGGACCGAAGTATCCCTGACTGAACCATAGTCGCGCTGTATAACGTTGATGTCCTCTTCCACCTGGTCAGGAACTGGGATGATCTCACATTCCCTGATAAATTTGAGGGGAAGCCTAGAAAACATCCTTTTCCTTGTTTCAACCTCATCAACAACATTTGCCCAAAAGTCCTCAATGTGGGCCTTGTGTCGGTACTCAACATTCTGTATCATTCGGATGTTTCTATAAGGATCAAAATACTGTCTGCCAATGTGATACGATAGATGATAGAATTGCAGCTCATCCTCTGCCTCTCGAGCTGCCTGCAAGGAGGGACACACCTCAGTGGAATTTCCCATGGCAATAGGAAAGTAAAGTCCACCCTTCTTCTTCTTTTTCTGAATCTTATCATAGGCGATCAATTGCCTAGATATTTCCAGCATTATAATGTGATCGGCGGGGTACCTCGGTAGCCGGTATGGATACGAAGTGAACCCCTGCAGCCTAATGTAAGTGAATTTCGGAAATTGGATGAGCCAATATCCGTATTCCTCTATCAATGCTTGTGCCTCTTTGGATATTCTTTGCTGCGTTCTCCGCTGAAGGGTCCTCGTGATGTGCATTGTGAATGCATCATTAGCCCGTTTGTAACTGGCAGGGTTAGTTAGATGCAACTGTGTGCAGGCCTCATGGATTTTGAACTGATCAGGTGCACAGCCTATTGGCTCCTTGTATGTAATCCCTCGATACTTGGTCATTCTTGCCAGCATATATATCACATACGAGCTCATGTAAAAGGTTTTCGTCCCCCTCAGGCTCCTGAACTGTTCATCTATGTTATCACTGATCATTCTTGCCCAGTCAACACACTCCTTTCCTTCCAAGATGATCTCGATGAAGTAGAACATCCAAGGCTCGAAGAAGTAGGCTTGTGCACTCCCATTTATTCGGCTCAACATCATTATCAAGTCGCAGTATTCCTGTTTCACATCTTCGGCAATTATCTGCTTTGGGAGTCTAGTGAGAGGTGGCTTTGGCTTTTGCATTCAGACTCTGTTGATGACCGCAGCAACCCTCTCGAAGGAGGTGGAGTACATTTTATCCGCCCTCTCCTTTGATCTGTATAGCATCTTTTCGGCAGTAGGAATCCCAAATGCCTCTCCGAAGGCATCTGGCATGAAGTTGGCAAACAATTTTCCATCGGGAGAGACAATGGTTCTACGCTCCGGCTTGTAGTAGTTCGCACACTCCATAATTAGCTCCGGGCACTGAATTGTTGGTGGAAAACCAGCGGCTGCGTAGATACCACTTTTCATGATGTTATGTGCCGTGACTGACGGTTCATAGCCTCCCAGTCCATACATCCTAGACTTGAGTGCATTTAGATTAAACGACCCAAGGTTGGTGTCACTTAATCCTGCCAACTTTGAGACAATTGCCGATTTTGGAAGAAATAACTTGGCGAGCCTTTTGATCATTGCCTGCCGGGATGAGCTAGCCTTGGCCGTTTCAGTGTTTGCAGCTCTGCCTGCGACTCTGCTTGTTCTTGCAACATCCTTTGCTCCAGCCATCTGCAAGAATAAGATAGAATAATAATAAGTTAGTTTGCGGATTTTTAATAAAATAAAATAGCCTCCGAGACGGCTGCAGATGTGGAGTTAGCTTTTGAAAAGAAAATTCTTCAGCATAATTATCTAACTCCAAACCTCAAACTGTATAAAAACTCTGAGCTTATAAAGAAGCTTTCAGCAACTACACTCTGACTGGTGAAGAAAATTACAGCAAACCAACAACTTTCAGCAATGTGGCTATTTTCTCAGCACAGAATAAATTAAATCTTTTGCCTCAACTTCTTTCAACCTCAGCAACTTTCAACCTCAACAACTTGAAGAATGAAGAAATGAAGAGAGATTGCTGCAATTTCTTCTCAACTCCAACAGCAACTACCTTTCAGCAGCTCGAATAAATAAAATCTGCAGCAACTCCAAGAACTCTCGTGCAACTTCGAAAATGATTTCAACAACCTTAACTCTTAGCAGTTTGAAAATAAAATCTCCAACAACTTCGAGAACCTCTGCAACTTCAAAAATCCGTAGCAACTTCAACTTTCAGCAACCCGGAAATATCTCTCCAGCAACTGCAGTATATGATTTCGAAATTTGCAGCAACACCCTCTCAGCTCTTCAAGAATTAAAATCCTTAGCAACTTCGCTCTTAGAAGAATAAAATCCAACCTCACTCTCAGCAACTTCAAAAAAGATTTTGATCTCTCACAAAATTCTAAACTTCAGCAATTCCAAGCTCTTCGAAACGTGTGAAGAAATGAAAGAAATGAAGTTGTTTAAATAACTCTTCGCGAAGAATCCTGCTGAGTAGTGCTGGGGCTATTTTTAGCACCCTCATCAATTCTCCACTCTCTCCATTTGGCATCTTCCATTTCAGGTGCAGTAGTGGGCTAGTCATCAGCCAGTCATTATGGCAGTTGCCATAATGAAGATTCTTTCTTCTTCAAATTTCGAATTTTCCTTCCTAGTCTGCCAGTTAACTGCTGGTAATTAAACAACTCGCAAGAAAATCACTCTGATTTGCTTGAGAACTCCATTTAAAATTCTTGCCACGCTTGATTAAATTCAACTTGAAGATTTCATGGGAGATTTAAAAATTATTTCCCTCTCGCTTAAATATCCACCATTTGAATTATCAAATTTGCCTTAGAAAATTTAAATCCCCTCTTTTAAAATAATTCAATTTGCTGACAAAAATCACTCGCTCGCTCCGATTAATCCACCCTCCGAGATTTAATTTCCCTTGGGAAAATAATCTAGTCAAAACGAATTTCCTCTGAAAATATCAAAATCTCCCTTAGGAAAATAATTTTAAAATTTCTCGACCCATGGGTGTATTTTAAAGAAGTTCATTTGATTTTCCACTTGACCCATGGAAAATATATCAGTTGCTTCCGCCTTGGAAATAAAACTTCGTCACTGTGTCCACTTCATTTAAATGTCTCTGGAAATTTTTTTTAAATTCATCAAGTCATCTTTTCATGCCAAGGGCGTGTTTTTCCCTAGTGAAATGTTATTTCACTTAGAAAATATTTCTAACATTTTCTCTACCATAGGCGTATATTTTTGATGAAATACTTATTTCATTTAGAAAAATTTCTCACTTTACACCTCTGGCGCCCTTGACCCCCTTGGCATTTTATTTAAAAAAATCTCCATGCCTTAGAAAAAATTCTCTTCCTTCCTTGGGCGTATTTTATCTCATTCAAATTTAAATTCTACCCCCTAGGAATTCCTCCACTTCATTATCTAGCTTGGGCGCATTTGGGGTGGCAAGCTTTTATTTTTCCACACTTATAAATTTTTACTCCTTAGACTCTTTAAAATTTCATCAACCTCTTCAAGGGCGCATTCCACATGGCCCACTTTGACTTGAGGGCGCATTTAGCCATGAGAGCTTTCAATCTTTAATGCCTTAGCATTTTTTTTTTTTTTCACGCCTTAGACTTTTTCAGCAAACTCCTAACTCTTCTTGGGCGCAAATACTACCTCAAGCTTTCACTTTTTGCCTTAGGCCTTTTTTTGGTAAATTCATCTTGGCTGGGCGCATTTAGGGTGGCAAGCTCTTGTTTGAGGGCGCATTTCAATGTCCCTACTTCCACTTCATGCCTTAGGCATTTTTTAGACTTCCAATACCCTTGGGCGCATTTCCTTAGTGAAGCTTTGATCTTTATCATGGGCGCATTTGACTAGGGGAACTTCCATTTTTGCCTTAGGAAATTTTGATGTCATTTCTCTTTGACTTGAGGGTGCATTTTGCCTAGGCAGCTTCTGTTTCCAACGCCTTGGAATATTTCCTCAAGGCTCTTCCATGGTGGGCGCATTTTGACTAGCTCACTTTCATCTTATGCCTTAGGCATTTTACCAATCACCACCTTCCTTGGGCGCAAATAGCATGGTGGGCTTCAAGATGAGGGCGCAAATAGAGGTGGCTACTTTCATGTCAATGCCTTAGGAAATTCTCAATGCCTTAGAAGATTTTTTTTTACCCTCTTGACCCCTTGGGCGCATTTCTATGTGCTCACTTTTGATTTCATCATGAGCGCATATTAGGTGTCAAGGTTTTGTTTCATGCCTTAGAAATTTTCAAGAGGTCTCCATCGTGGGCGCATTTCAAGGGTGGTACTTTCAAGTGAAGGCGCATTTGGCATGTGTGACTTCCAATTTCACACTTAGAATATTTCAGGCTATCAATCTTGAGGTGGGCGCATTTTCACACATGAGCTTTCATTTCCCATACTTAGAATATTTTAAGTCTTCATCACCTTGACTGGGGCGCATTTTCACTAGGCAACTTTCATTTTCCAGACTTAGAAAAAAATTTCATACCTCTGCCTGCCTCCGTCTTCACCGTCTATTTTGGGCAGGTCAGGCTATTTTTAGAAAGTCCCTTGATTTTTGACCCCTATAGCTCCGTTTTGCTTGAAAATTTCACCATATGATACTCTCTGCCTTGTGAACCTGTTTTGCCAGTCCTCTGCCCTGACCTGCTATTTATAGCCACCTACTATTTATAGTAAGTTTCAAAGTTGCCTGTCTTTAGTAGCTCCGTTGACCTGAAACTTGCTATGCCCGATCCTGATAACTTGAGTGTCGCTCTGATGCCAACCTCAGGTGCAGACCTGCTATTTATAACCGTGCCCTGACTTACTAAAAATAGTAAGTTCTCCGATTCCGCTCAAATTTTGCCAGCAGGTGCCTTGAAGTATGCTGACATTGGTGGGGTGCTTCGTTCTGGCAATTTCTGGGTTTTACCCCCTATAAAAGTGGAAACCCTAATTTGACTTGCATGTATCCCGAAAGGTCTCCATTTGACTTTGTTTCTTTTGCATGTCATTATGTACGCTGAACTGAAGTGTTGGGTGGCCGTGGTGAAACTGCTATTTATAGAAACTTCCTGAAAAGTGACTCATCCACTGCCGGATGATTTTGCATGACATATTGCCTGTGGGATCTCAAGAAACCCAGAAAAACCCAGAAAACTGGTCTGCATGCGGGCACTGGCTAAAAATAGTAAGTCCTTGAAACTTGATATTTTCTGCTTGCATGTCACACTGTTGCGAAGCTCTCGAAAAACCCAGAAGGAATATCCGGTCATGCGTTAGAGAATTCTGCATGTAAACCCTAAAAATAGCCTCCGAAGCCTGAACTCTGAAAGTGATCGTCTCAATTTGCATGTTATATCGTTGCGAAGGTTTCGAGAAACCCAGAAGTAATCTCCGGACATGCAATGAAGAATCATATGTTTGACCCCTGAAAATGGCTCCTGAAGCCTGAACTGCTAAAAATAGCAAGTTGTCTAATCTGGCTCAAAATTTACGTGCAAGCAGCTTGATGTGTTCTGAATGGGTCGAAGCTGACAGAATTCCAAAATCCTGCTGAAACAGTCCCCGATTGAGTACTTACTATAAATAGTAAGTTTTCAGAATTCGATAAAAATTCAGTGAGACTTTGCTGGAAGCCTTGTGATTGTTGTGCTAAGCTCAGATTCCAATTTGATAACCTGGTTTGACCTTAAAAAGCCTAAAGGATAAAAAACCCTAATTCCACAGACTTAATCAATACTTTAACTTGGGTCAAACGATGGGACATCCCCAAAAAGACAGAAGGACCGGAGAGAGAGACGCAAAGCCAAAAGACCAGAATGGAGCAAAAATTAGGGGGTCCCCATCTTGGATGGGGTGATGTGTGGAAAAGGTCACAACATCTGGCGACTCCACGGGAAAGTGTTGAAAAACACTTTGAAAATTAAACCTTGGCGAATCCCCTCTGACCATCATACAGAAAGGATACTTACCCAAAAGGGGAGAAAAATCCGATATTGGGTCAAAACACCTTCGTCCGAGATCTCCTGAACATATGCATTTATCTCATCTCTAAACCATCTTGACTCCCGAGTTTGACTCCGGCAAGTTATAAAAGTATCTTAACTTCAAAAGCATCCTGGACATTGCCTTGCTGCCAGTTAGGCGTCTATAGCCCCGACGAGGTTGTCGCTACAATTCTCGCGAATATTGCTCTACTGCCAGTCGGGCGTCCATAGCCCCAGTGGAGTTATTCGTATATTCCCAAACCAATGTTTTAAGTACAACTTTTCTTTCATTTTCTCTCTTTTGATATTTCTCTTTTAGCATATTTTCTCCTTTTCTCTTGATTTCCCGTCAATTCCATAATTGGTTGGCAAGCAATGAAGCTACCAATGGGTTTGAGAATTGCAGTGGCGCTGAAGCAAGATGTAAAATTTTCACTCGCTGTAACCTCTCCCAAGAAATCAAAATGACTCAAAGTAGCTTGTTTGAACAAATAGGACATGGTAATCTCAGACTCATGTGTTAAGACACAATAACTGATTAACCTTCCGAGTCGGGCTTATATGAAGCCGGATGATAATAAGAGGAAAACAACCTTGGCATTTATCATTTGCATAAATTCATAAAAAATCCCCATGGAAGTAGACCAAACTGTGGAGAAACATCATCACCCCCATATGCAACGAGAAACCCCAAAACTCAAGTCCATTCCGAACCCAAACCAAAACCACTTGAGCGGACAACTCAAGGGAAGAAACACCAAAACCAAAAACCCAAAGGGCAACAAACCAAAACCAAAACCAAAAGGGAAGGCGGGAAACAAAACAACCTAATCTACTATGTACAATGTAGGATCCAGGAGGGAACCTACGCTTGGAAATAATGCTTGAAGAATTGCCCATTGACTGGCAAGGGGATGTCCTCTCCTGTTAGCGTTTTCAATCTGAATGCATTATCTCCCAGGATCTCAGAAATCTGATACGGGCCCAACCACAATTTGTTGAACTTATCATGATCACCTTTTCTTTTGTGGGCCTTGTCCCAACATAAAACCAAATTTGAAATCCTGAAGGCCTTGATCCTGGCCTGCTTGTCGAACCATCTCTTCACAACTCCTTCATGCTTGGCTAGATTTTCCAATGCTTCATCTCTTTTCTCCTCCAAGTGCATCAACCGGGATAACCTGACTTGAACTCAGTCTTCTCCTTCCAGATATTCCTGAATAAACTGAAGAGTAGGGATCCTTAATTGAACTGGGAAAACGGGGTCTTGCCCATACACCAAATGGTAAGGAGACGTTCCCAAAGAATTCTTTGTTCTAGTCCTGTCTGCCCACAAGGCAAACCTCAGCTGTGTGTGCCAGTCCTTGGGGTTCTTATCCAACAGTTTCTTGATAGCATTCAGCAAATTCTTATTTGTGGACTCTGCAAGTCCATTCCCCTACGGGTAGTAGTTGGATGAGAACTTCAGTGCAATCCCATACTCAAATGCCCAGTTTGAAAATTTCAATGATGAAAAGGCGGGGCCATTGTCGCACACCAAAGCATGTGGACACCCGAATCTTGTAATGATATTCTCCTCGAGGAACTTAATGACCACATCCATTGTGCAAAGTTTCAAGGCTTGAGCCTCTGTCCATCTGGTGCAATAGTCTGTAGCTGTCAGTATGTACCTGTGTTGTGCCGAGGATGGTGGGTTAATCATTCCAATAAAGTCCAACCCCCACTTGGCAAATGGCCTGACTTCAATCACTGGCTGCAAGGGCATAGTCGGATTCTTTTCTCTGTATGCAGCTGTCTGACAAATGTGGCAAGTTTTCACATGCTCATAAGCATCTTTGAAAAGTGTGGGCCAATAATACCCGGCCCTCGAAATCTGATGAGTTGTGGCCAAACCACCTCCGTGACCTGTTCCGAATTTCTCGTGGAAATGCTCCATAAGCTGCTTAGCTTCTCTTTTTCCTACACATCTCAAATATATACCTTCGTGATTTCTTCTATAAAGTACTGATCCCTGCAACATGAATCTCTGGCTCTTCATTCTTAAAGCCCTTCTTTGTACGGGATTCAAATGCAAAGGACACCTGTGATTCAACAAGTAGTAAACAATGTCATCGTACCACTCTCCTGGAGATACTTCTTCCAGCACATATGTTTGTTGCACCAATCCAGGTCCTGCCATTGCAATTGTCTGCGCCAAGGCTTGCCCCCGGACTAACTTCATGGGCTGTATTTCCATATCGTACTCTTGCAAAGTGGCGACCCACTTGTCTCTTCTTTCTCCTAGTTCATTCTGCATTAACAATGTTTTCACCATGGCATCTGGGACTATTGCATAGACTTTGCTCCTCAAGATGTAGTGTCTGAATTTCTTAGCTGCTTTCACTAGAGCATAAGCCTGCTTCTCCACATTTGGATATCTTAATTCCGCCTCTTTCAATGGTGCACTCATAAAAGCAATTGGGTGCTCATCTTTCTCCTCAGTTCTCTGGGTCAATACCATTGCACAGGTGTGCTCCGAAGCAAAAGAGTATAAGTAGAACGGCTTTGAGTAGTTCGGACTGACTAGTACCGGAGCATCCACTATTGCTTGTTTGATTTCCTCAAACGCTTTCCTCGTTTGAGGCGTCCATTCTATCTTTGCATCCTTCTTCAACATCTCATTCAGTGGTCTGACAATCTCGGCAAACCCAGTTATGAATTTTCTCACAAAATTAATCTTTCCAAAGAAGGACCTCAACTCTTTCTGACTCCCTGGCATGCCAATCTTTGAAATTGCTTTGATGCGGTCTGGGTCAATCGATATGCCCTGTTCTGAAAGGACATGTCCTAACAATTTTCCTTTAGTGACTCCGAACACGCACTTCTTGGAATTGAGAGAAATACCAAACCTTCTGCATCTTTGGAAAATCTTCCTCAAGTCTTCAACATGATCTTACCTCTTCTTGGAGAACACGGTAAGGTCATCCATGTATATAATAATGCACTTTCCGACTAAGTCTCGAAAAGTGATGTCCATAGCCCGTTGAAATGTGGCCCCGATGTTGATTAAGCCAAAAGGCATTCTCCTATAAGCAAAAGTCCCCCACTTGGTGGTGAAAGCTGTTTTCAGTCTGTCTGCTTCTTCAACCATCACCTGGTTGTATCCGGAATACCCGTCCAAGAAGGACATCATTTGGGAACCATTCACAATTTGCAACACCTCGTCTACTGAGGGCAAGGGATAGTTGTCCTTCTCAGACGCTCTGTTTAGGTTGCGGAAGTCAACACACAACCTTATCTCTCCATTTTTCTTTCTGACGGGTACCAGATTGGCGACCCACGTTGAGTGCCTTATTGGGAAAATGATTCTAGCTGAGAGGAGTTTTCTTACCTCCTGATATATCAATGGTTCTAACAGCGGGTTCACCGGCCTTTGCCTTTGTCTGAATGGTTTGTTTCTCGGCTTTAACGGGATTGTGTGCGTGATTAAGGTAGTGTCGTATGTCTTTAAGTCCTTGTAACCCCAGGCTACCACATCAGAGAACTCTCTCAACGCTTGCACTATTCCTTCTCTTTCTTCTGGGGTACAAACCTTACCCACAAATACGTTCCTTACTTGCTCATCTGTTCCCAAGTTGACTGTCTCGCATTCATTTCCTTGAGTGCCCTGATTTCTACTCAGTTTATCAAGGTCAAAGAGTCTTTCTAACTCAACCATGCCCCTAGGAATGACATTTGTTTTTAAATTTAAGATCCCTTCGGTGTCAAATTCCGCTTCCTCGGTTTTTTCTTCGTCTATAATTTGTGCTTCAAATACCCCCGAGTTTCTCAAGAATTCCAAAATCTGCTTATCATCATCAAATACCTAGAAATTCTTTATATTATCTGGAATTGAAGGTGTAGAGATTAACTCTACCGTGAACTTCTTTAGACCCTCCAACTCTAGTGGCTCTAGTGAACTGGCCGCCTGTGCGAGGGAATTTGCCACTGGATTTTAGCTCTGTATACTTGCTTGATATTGAATGCATCGAAGCTTTCGATCAAGTCCCAGACTCTGTTCCAATAACGGCCCAACCTTTTGTCATGACAGGCATACTGTTTTCTTACTTGGCGGACCACTATGTTCGAATCCCCAATGGCGTGCACAATCTTGGCACCTTTCTCTATTGCTAGGATCAACCCATGGATCAAGGATTCGTATTCAGTAACATTGTTGGTGCAAGGGAACTAGAGCCTGCAAGCACCTAGATATGCCTCTCCCTTGGGGTTGATGAGTTCAAACCCTGCTCCATTCCCTTTGTTAGACTTTGACCCATCAAATCTCAAAGTCCATACTTGATCTCCTATGTGATTGCTATAGGTCATGAGATCATTCTTTTCCACTGCGGGCTTAATCTTCTCACTTTCTACCCATTCCCTCATTAGGGAGTCTTTTCTCTCATTTGCTTTTTCTAGTTCTTCTACTAGAGAGACTTGTGGAATTCTCTTCGAAACTTGTTTTATGGCCATTTTGCACATGGCACATGTGAATTCTAGATGGAACGCTTCATGGATCCTGCACCAATTGGGCATTAACATACTGCTGATGGAAACATTCTTCCCTGATTCCACCTTTTGCTTGACACTTCTCAGCACAAAGTTTCTAAAATTTTCAAACATCCCCTCACCATCGCTTGAGTCATCTTCAATCAATACTTCAGTAGAGGACGTACCTTCCAAGGGTTTCTCTTGATTTACACTCTGCAACATGAGGACCTCTTGCTTGACTGGCTTGTATGAGCCCAGATCAGCCTCTGCAAACAATACTTCATTATTATCACCATACTCGGTGATCATCAACCTGAGCCGTGGCATACTGAAATATTCCGAGCCAAATTTTTTCCTTTTTTCAATTTTCAGATTACAACAAAAGCACCCGTTAAGGTTAGAGGATAAACCAAAACGTGTTGAAGCAACTCTAACCAGAATGTACACCAGGATCCCGATATGGGCAAGGTGTGAGCATTGGTCAAAGGATCTAAAACAAAATGCTTATGCCGGAAACAACTCTAACCAAGAATGGCGCCGATGATGGCGAGCATATGGTCAAAGGATCTTCTACTCTAGTTGCTGGAAGGGAACTCAACACCAAGTATGTGCTACCCAATCCAGAGTGGAGTGAGGGGCGACCATATGGCGGAGTGATTACAAATGACAATGCTTGAAGAGAAATGCTGAAAGCTGAAACTACTCAACACCCAGAATGTGCTTGCTAACCCAGAAGGGAAAGTAGCTACCATAAGGCGGAGATAAAGGATTGACAATAGCAAATACTGAAAGTAGAGTTGAGCATTACAAATTGATAAGCAAGATTATAAACTGCTGTCAGTACTACTGCCAGCTTACAAAATGTTAGACATTGCCTTGCTATGAGTATGAACCAAAATGTAATAGAGCTGCAACAATATTTATAGAATTCCCTTCAATGAATAAGAAAGCTTTAATCAGAAACTACACTTTTGAAGCCAACTTGATAATCTGATTTATGACAGTCCAAATTTCCACGTGCAACGAACAGCAGCCCGGAAACTCACAAATTCATTCACAACTTGCTCCAAACTTAATCAAATCTCATGAGACGAATTGCCTAATGATCCTAGTATGATGGCGACCAAATTAGAACACTGAAAGCTGATCAAAAACCCCTATTTAAATTATGCACGGAAATCAATGCAAAGGCAGATGGTACGGCCCCGCAAGAAGTTCGACCCTTCTTTAAAAATCCAAAGCTTTACTAAAAATTCTACAAACTGGAGGAAAGGGTCGCCCCTACCAAACAAAGAGAAGTAGACAGTACCCAGAAGAATCTTTTTTGATATTTTTTGACCTATGAATAAAAAGGACAATCTGCTGTATTGAAATGCAATTTCCAGAATTCTCTAACATGCATAAATCTGAAACTAGAAAGCTACAAGCTGAATATAATGCACAAATCCCAATGCAAACTCACAACTACACTATTTCATCACTAGTTGTTGTATTGCAAGCAAGAAGCAATGCCCGAGCTAGGAGGCCTACATTCCTCGAAGCGATCCAATACCATTCCGGCAGAGTAACAATACTGTAGACAAAAGATGAGAAATGATGCACAAGGCCCACCTTTTATAACTTCCTGTTGACTTCACGAAACCCTAAAATCCAACTCAAAGACAAAACCCTAGCTCTTTCTCCAAGATGGCGTCCTTTTTCCTTTTAGCTCAATATTCATATTTTAATTAAAATCAACACCTTGATAAATGCGCCCATATTAAGCTTGCTTTGACTTAGGAAAATTCATCAAAGATTAAATATATCCCTCATGATGGCGCCACCCTTCAAGTCCACCTTTTAAAATAACATTAAGTTATTTTGACTAGGCCAAGGTGATAAAATAACATTTAAACATAATGTTAATTTTAAATGAAATGAGCTCATCTCTCCAAAATTGCGTTCTGAAGCCCGAAACTGAATACGCCACTTGAGACAACTGAAGGGGAAAGTCAACTGCCAGAGACCAACCTGTTTATTGCCAAAAATAGAATTTACTAAAAATAGTAAATTCCAGAAAATGCTTCGAATGCCGAAATGAAAATACCACTGCGAAGCTCTCTGAAAACCCAGAAAGAATCTGCCATTGAATCCACCAACTCCGAGCAAGGACATCCTCAAAAATAGGAAACCCTAATTTTACCTTCCGACTAGCCTCTGGGTTTCCAGAAAAGGCCAACGGTCACTGAGAAGATCAGGATTGAGAAGGGGACATTACACATACTCTCCACTCTTATCTGGTTAGGGATTCCTCTCCAAGGCAACCACATGTGAGAAAAGTCGGTGGCAATATACCTGTTCAACTTTCAGCACCGGTCTCTACTAAGCAGCATGCCATACCCATCTGGTATATCTACAACGGAAATATCAATACGGCTTTGGATTCTAGGATCCGCGGCCAGCTGCATGTGAATGTCGTTTAGTTCCCCAACAACGGGAACTTCAGTTTTATCCAATTGAGTCACCTTCTTGTTGGTGTGGAGCGGGATTAGGCCCAATCTTTCACATACCTTCAAAGGCATGACGTTGCTTGAAGCCCCAGAATCAATCAAACAATTGTGTAGCATTTTTCCGAATATCCTGACTGAAACCAAGAATGGGGCTGGTTCATCTTTCCCTTGATAAAACACCACTGGTTTCCTTCTCTCATCTGCTACTTCATCTTTCTTGTCCGGCTAGACTTGCTTGCCTTGAGTCGCCTCCCTTGTATTTTGTTTAAGCTTTGTGGCATCATCAGGTTGAGGACCTTTCTCAGCCTCGGTCCTTCCAGGAATGTTGGCGGAATTCAATACCATGCCTTCAAAGTTTTGAGGCCATTGTGGTGCCTCCCATGAATTATAAGGTGCTTGGGGCACATTTTGCACTACATTTGTTTTCTGTGCTGGACGAGGCTGCATGACAACCTGGGGATTTCTTGGCACATTGGGTGCCTCTTGTGAAGTACTTCTTGCGGTGGTGGTTTCAGTCAATGTCCCCAGAAGAGTGTCTCGTACTTCTTGGACCTTCATCAACTCATAGAGTGGTAAACTGACCTTTATCTTCTTAAATTCCTCCAATACAAAGGAGCTCAGCTTCTTTATATCCTCTCTAGGAGAATTCTCCTTTTGTCCTCGGACTAACTGGTAAACTGGCTACTGAGGCATTTGTGGTCCATTTGATCTTGCTTGTGTGGGTCCCTGTTGCCTATACTCCGGAGAGTCTTTTGGTGCAACCGGCACGTTGCTCGCATTGGGGTGCGGGGGTGTCGTAAAGTTATTCGGTGGCATTGACGAGGTCAACGGTTCTCTTTGAGGATAACCTCTTTGATACACTTTGGGGGGACCATTTCCAGTGGTCTGGAGAGCTTGTACCTCTCTAACTCCTTCCACCAAGACACTATTGTTAAGAGGCGGAAAACTATAACCGTCTTTGCTTAGGGGCTCATTCGGTGATGCGTACGTGGCATGAGCCTTTGAAGGCGTTTGAGCCTCTGGCGTCCCCACGGGACCATTTGCCAAAGCTGGTGGAAATATCTGATTAACCAACAGAGGTGTATAACTTTGGAATTCGGGTGGAAACTTGAATTCTTCCAAGATCAAGGCTTGATCATATCGGGGTGTTGGAACTATTTCATACCCCGTAACTGGAGGATCCTCAGTCGGTTCTGTGTTCTTCACCTCTCCTCTGAAAATATCAGCGGCAACTTGAAACTCATGGCACTGAAGCTCAGAGTGCTGACTAGTATTGTGTAATCTACACCATCCTGACAAGGCGGCTTCTGCTAGATATACTCTGTCTGCAGGACGGTTCTCAGGAGGTGGTGGGTTGTCCAATGGTGAAGGGACTCCTCCGTTATTAGGCCCTGTATTCCAGGATCTCTTCTGGAACCCTTGATTATTGTTTCTGTACCCATGATTGTTCTCCTGATTGTATCCTTGATGGGCATCGTGGTGATGATTCGGAGGATTATTCTGATATCCTCGGTTAGCACCTTGGTGTGCTTGATTGTTCCTTTGCATGGCTTGAATCTGATTATTTTGATTTTTGAGGTATGTCACCTCAGTTGACAGCTTCTTTACTTGTTCCACCAGACCTTTTATTTCATCTCTCTCCTCTTGAGTCTGTGTCGGTGGTACTGTGTTCTGTAGATAAACAGGCTATGCGATCGACGCTTGAGATGAAGGTACTCCAGGGTGGAGAACCAACTGATTTGATGGTGCGGTTGCTTGGTACGCTGGTTGTGGAACTGGATTTAATGCTGGAATTTGTTGATTCCAGGTTTGTATCTGACCGCTCGTAGAACTTAAGCCAGTGTATAGTGAGGGATCAGTTGTATTTTGTCCCATGTTCTGGCTCACTTCAATTGCCTTAGCATAAGCTAAGTTCATATCGGCAGGAGCGGGGTGAGCTTCTCTCACAAACATTACAGTTAAGGGGTCCAAAGCGGCGTAGTAGTTTTCTCTAGCATCCGTGATAGTGTAAGGAGTTCGTAATCTTGTGAGAGCCTTTTGGAATCTATTGTTAAACACATGAATGGGCTCTTTTTCTTGCCTCCTTACTTCCACAAACTGTCTGAACAATTATGCGGGAGTGATGGGAATACCAAACTTTCCGATGAAGGCCGTCTTCATCTGTTCCCATGTTCTAATTGAACCGACTGGTAAATGTATGAACCAATAATGGGCCTCTTCCCCCAAAGAATAGGGGAACAACCTGCAAGCTACATCTGCGTATGCAATCTTCCTATTGCGTAGGTGGTCTTCAAACATTTTGATGTGATCCTCAACAGTGCGGTTTACGTCGTGGACGTGGAACTTGGAGCAAAAACTCTCCGGGTTCTTTGGCATGTCGTGATAGTCGGCAAACTCCAGCGGAGATGGGTTGGTAACCAACCAGGTAGCACCGTTTGCAGCTGGCTGAGCCATTGCTGGTCGCCTTTGATATACAGCTGTTTGACCTGGTTGCTGCTGAACAACAACGGGCGTAACTTGAACTGGTTGCTGCTGTTCAATTGCTACTGGCGTGATATCTCGTGCAGGTCCTTGTTGGGCAAACCTTGAAATGCTAGGCGGAGTTCTAAATAAGCTTGAGACTTCTTCACCGCTCACTGCTTCTCCACTTGATTGAGCTTCTTCGTTTGATAAAATTTCCTCGCTTGAGGGAACTTCTCCGTCTGATCGAGTACCTTTCTTCTTCCTTGTTCTAGTAGGTAGCTCTAGCTCTACAAGTTCCTTGGCTGAACTAGGTGTAGACCTCAAAATTCTCTTCAACTTATCCGGCGAGAAAGAACTGATGCGATCCAGGATGAAGCTGCTTCTTTCACTGGCGACGCACGGGAGCAAGTGGCTGTCTTTGATTCAACAAATCTCTTTCAATAGCAACTTGGATTTTGATAGCCTTTTCTTCTTCTTCTTGCAACACAAAGCTTGCCCGCATGTACTCAGCTGCACTTCTCTTTGTTCTCCACGCGAGATTGTTCAATCCTGAAAGAATATCTTCTTGATCGTCGTTGAATCCCAAATTTGGCTACAACACCGGAAATATCTCTCTATGAGGTAGCACCATCTTGGTACATTATACTTTTATAATTCCTTTTTGCTTCACTATAAAAAGTAGTGCCCCTCCCTCTAGTGCCAATTCTGTTGACGTGCTTTTTATGACGACATCAACACAAAATAAAAATGCCCAACGGTCATTCTATTCTCTCTTGATCAAAATATTCCGCATGCTAAGATTGCGTGAAAGTTCATGCGTTCAACTCCAAGGTTCCTTTAACGCGAATAGACTCAGTTGGCTAATGTGAATATGTTGGGTATTCAAGGGGACTTGCGTAGTAGTTCAATTTTGTGAAGCAATTAGGACATGAGTAATTTGACGATATAGCTCTGATTCCTAAATTAACCGGGAAATACTGAATTAAAAAGGGATAGGGATAGTTATTCTGCAAATCTACTTCTAAAGGGTGGAGGACGAGGATCGACTTAAACAACCTTCAAACTAGACTTTGCTTCGTCTCCTTTCAGACAACTTTGACAAAGTCGGTGCAATCTTCAAAGGATGAGAAAGGTGTTCAAATTATGACACAACATGTACATACCATCACCACGATGCATACGGACATATGAGCCACAATCGAAGTTAAGTGCCAATACTCCAGTTGACCATGCAAGGCGAACTTACCATCAGTAAGCCTGCTAGTAGTATGGATGAAAGAAGATGTGCTCAAATCGCAACGCCACACTCCACAATTAACAACTACTTGCATAAAACAAAGTCTACTCTACTTTATCTACTTGAATTGGAAAGACGAACAAGCCTTGCTAGCTACTCACAATAGAAGATAGAACCACCAAACAATGATAAATCTTTATATTATGAGAGTGTTCACAACAACTTCTTACAAATTCCTCAATGGGAAAACTTCCTTTCCTCCTCAATCTAAGCTAACTCCTAAGCTAAATGCTATATGCCTTCTATTCTCTAGCTCAACTCTATCTCTGATTCAATTCTAGTTCTAATTTTTTACAAATGAGGGGGGGTGCCCCTTTTATAGTTAGCCCATTTCAATGGACGGTTCGGATTCAATTACAATAAAGGGCTCAGATCGAGCGACCTATGCCCTAATTAGGGTTTCTGCCCTAAAAACTGCCACAGAGAGGAGTGGGGCAATAAATGCACAGAATATTCTCCACTCCCCTGCGGGAACCATAATGAGCAATTAATGCCCATCATCATCTTCCAGAAGATCTTCATCAAGCAGCGCGTTCCCATTGTCCTATTCTTGAACTGCAAACTTGATCAGCCGGGCCAACACCGCCTCAACCTCCTGAACTGAAATTGGTGGAATATGGTTGAGCTGAAATTCCAAGACCGCTACCGTTTGTCCGTGCCGAGTGTAAGACTTTTTCCATGCCACCAAGGCGTCTTGGGTATTCTGGATTATACTGGAGAAAGTGGAGACATTCTCAAAGTCATCCTGGACAAGCGACCTTGCAGCTGAGAAGAATGGAGCCAATTTGCTTCTCAAGCTATCAACAGTTATTTCCTCTAGAGCCAGCCTCCTAGCAAATATGGCCTCCAGTGTATTAAGAACTCCCTCCGAGATGTTACCCATTGCCTTCCTGGTTCTGGCCGAATCTGCCCTTGCTGCATCATGAAACCCACGGCCCGTGACCACCGAAGAGTACCAACTGGTGGAATCATACCTGTCACCATCCTGAATCACACCTCCATCCACCAAAGTTTGTAGAGGTATATGCATCAAAGCCCCTAAACAAAGAACAGTCTTCGTCTGATAGATGCGGGTATCGCCCCAGGCTTGATCTACCATATCCATGCGTGTCAAAATATTTGAGGCCTGTTGATAAGCATCGGCGAGGTCTCCCATAAATTTATCTGTATCAGCCCGAACATGGCTGACCCATTTGTCTGCCTCTATCTCCATTTTCTTTAGGTCTTCTAAGCCAATAACCGACTCCCTCGGAAGCTCAGGTGGGAGTTCTACTGTTGGGTCTGCCTGTTCATCTGGACGCACTAAACTTTGCACATATCCAATCAAGGTTTTGTGCTCTCTTTAACTTCTTATACTTCCCTTCTATTCTGAGCAACTGATCCTTCAGCGCCTGATAGGAGTTATCGAACTCCTCGACAATTTGGGCTCCCATAGGACGACCCAACTCTACGGTGGTGATCACATAGTTCTCGGGCCTCTCCTTGGCTCGATCATACTCCTCCCTTGGGACAGCAACTTGGAGTGTGCAGGAGCCTGACTCGTCAATCGAGATCTTCGAGAATTTTTCGGCTCTCTTCTTTTCTAGAGGCACACTAATTCTAATGAGGAACTCCTCCATCTCGACAGCTAGATCTATATCATCCTCGAGGTCTCTTCTCACACTCTCCGAAAGCCAATCTGGCACTGTCTGCTATGGATTGCAAACGACGAGGAGCTGCTCTTCTGTTGCCTCCACCTCGTGCACTTCTTCTCTTCTTGCACTGTTCTGCTCGGGCTCATCATCTTCCACGAGCTGCGTATCTCCTGACACTTGGGTCCCCTGTTCTATCTTTTCCTCTTCCTCCAATGTCATGTCCAACATCCGTTGGAAACGAGTGTCAGCCACCGTTTCCTCTTCTTCCTCTTGTCGGCCAGCCCTGGATGCACTGACGCTTATACTATCTGATTCTCGGATGTTGGGTTGATCCACCTACTCAAACTCCCGCTCTTCACCCAATCCTGCCCTCTGATCAGCAAATAATGAAATCACTCTCAAACTCGAAGACTGAGTTTGTGAGTGCATAGGTGATGCTTGTTCCATCCTCAATGGTATCGGTTGGGTTGGTACTTCTACTTGTGCTTCCGGTGTTTGAGCAACCTGTTTTCCCCTTCTCACTGGTAGCGGCCTTGGGTCACCCATCAAGCTATAAGTAAGGGCGATCGATATGCTCTTAAGTCTGCATACATGACTATCGACCCAAGCTCTTGTGAAAGTCAACACCGGAATAGAGAGCGTGTCCAAGTCCATGACTTCTGGCTCGGACCAATCAGGTGGTGGGACCGGAGTATCCCTGAATGAACCATAGTCGGGCTGTATAACGTTGACGTCCTCTTCCACCTGGTCGGGAACTGGGATGATCTCATATTCCTTGATCAATTTGAGGGGAAGCCTAGAAAACATCCTTTTCCTTATTTCAACCTCATCAACAGCATTTGCCCAAAAGTCCTCAATGTGTACCTTGTGTTGGTACTCAACGTTCTGTATCATTTGGATGTTTCTGTAAGGATCGAAATCCTGTCTGCCTGTGTGATACGATAGATGATAGAATTGCAGCTCATTCTCTGCCTCTGGAGTTGCCTGCAAGGAGGGACACACCTCAGTGGAATTTCCCATGGCAATAGGAAAGTCAAGTCCACCCTTCTTCTTCTTTTAATGAATCTTATCATAGACGATCAATTGCCTAGATATTTCCAGCATTATATTGTGATCAATGGGGTACCTTGGTAGCCGGTATGGATACGAAGTGAACCCCTGCAGCCTAATGTAAGTGAATTTCAGAAATTGGATGAGCCAATATCCGTATTCCTCTATCAATGCTTGTGCCTCTTTGGATATTCTTTGCTGCGTTCTTCGCTAAAGGGTCCTCGTGATGTGCATTGTGAATGCATCATTAGCCCGTTTGTAACTGGCAGGGTTAGTTAGATGCAACTGTGTGCAGGCCTCATGGATTTTGAACTGATCAGGTGCACAGCCTATTGGCTCCTTGTATGTAATCCCTCGGTACTTGGTCATTCTTGCCAGCATATATATCACATACGAGCTCATGTAAAAGGTTTTCGTCCCCCTCAGGCTCCTGAACTGTTCATCTATGTTATCACTGATCATTCTTGCCCAGTCAACACACTCCTTTCCCTCCAAGATGATCTCGATGAAGTAGAACATCCAAGGCTCGAAGAAGTAGGCTTGTGCACTCCCATTTATTCGGCTCAACATCATCATCAAGTCGCAGTATTCCTGTTTCACATCTTCGGCAATTATCTGCTTTGGGAGTCTAGTGCGAGGTGGCTTTGGCTTTTGCATCCAGACTCTGTTGATGACCGCAGCAACCCTCTCGAAGGAGGTGGAGTACATTTTATCCGCCCTCTCCTTTGATCTGTATAGCATCTTTTCGGCAGTAGGAATCCCAAATGCCTCTCCGAAGGCATCTGGTGTAAAGTTGGCAAACAATTTTCCATCGGGAGAGACAATGGTTCTACGCTCCGGCTTGTAGTAGTTCGCACACTCCATAATTAGCTCCGGGCACTGAATTGTTGGTGGAAAACCAGCGGCTGCGTAGATACCACTTTTCATGATGTTATGTGCCGTAACTGACGGTTCATAGCCTCCCAGTCCGTACATCCTAGACTTGAGTGCATTTAGATTAAACGACCCGAGGTTGGTGTCACTTAATCCTGCCAACTTTGAGACAATTGCCGATTTTGGAAGAAATAACTTGGCGAGCCTTTTGATCATTGCCTACCGGGATGAGCTAGCCTTGGCCGTTTCAGTGTTTGCAGCTCTGCCTGCGGCTCTGCTTGTTCTTGCAACATCCTTTGCTCCAGCCATCTGCAAGAATAAGATAGAATAATAATAAGTTAGTTTGCGGATTTTTAATAAAATAAAATAGCCTCTGAGACGGCTGCAGATGTGGAGTTAGCTTTTGAAAAGAAAATTCTTCAGCATAATTATCTAACTCCAAACCTCAAACTGTATAAAAACTCTGAGCTTATAAAGAAGCTTTCAGCAACTGCACTCTGACTGGTGAAGAAAATTACAGCAAACCAACAACTTTCAGCAATGTGGCTATTTTCTCAGCACAGAATAAATTAAATCTTTTGCCTCAACTTCTGTCAACCTCAGCAACTTTCAACCTCAACAACTTGAAGAATGAAGAAATGAAGAGAGATTGCTGCAATTTCTTCTCAACTCCAACAGCAACTACCTTTCAGCAGCTCGAATAAATAAAATCTGCAGCAACTCCAAGAACTCTCGTGCAACTTCGAAAATGATTTCAACAACCTTAACTCTCAGCAATTTGAAAATAAAATCTCCAACAACTTCGAAAACCTCTGCAACTTCAAAAATCCTTAGCAACTTCAACTTTCAGCAACCTGGAAATATCTCTCCAGCAACTGTAGTATATGATTTCGAAATTTTCAGCAACACCCTCTCAGCTCTTCAAGAATTAAAATCCTTAGCAACTTCGCTCTTAGAAGAATAAAATCCAACCTCACTCTCAGCAACTTCGAAAAAGATTTTGATCTCTCACAAAATTCTTCACTTCAGCAATTCCAAGCTCTTCGAAACGTGTGAACAAATGAAAGAAATGAAGCTGTTTAAATAACTCTTCGCGAAGAATCCTGCTGAGTAGTGCTAGGGCTATTTTTAACACCCTAATCAATTCTCCACTCTCCTCGTTTGGCATCTTCCATTTCAGGCGCAGTAGTGGGCTAGTCCTCAGCCAGTCATTATGGCAGTTGCCATAATGAAGATTCTTTCTTCTTCAAATTTCGAATTTTCCTTCCTAGTCTGCCAGTTAACTGCTGGTAATTAAACAACTCGCAAGAAAATCACTCTGATTTGCTTGAGAACTCCATTTAAAATTCTTGACACGCTTGATTAAATTCAACTTGAAGATTTCATGGGAGATTTAAAAATTATTTCCCTCTCACTTAAATATCCACCATTTGAATTATCAAATTTGCCTTAGAAAATTTAAATCCCCTCTTTTAAAATAATTCAATTTGCTGATAAAAATCACTCGCTCGCTCTGATTAATCCACCCTCCGAGATTTAATTTCCCTTGGGAAAATAATCTAGTCAAAACGAATTTCCTCTGAAAATATCAAAATCTCCCTTAGGAAAATAATTTTAAAATTTCTCGACCCATGGGTGTATTTTAAAGAGGTTCATTTGATTTTCCACTTGACCCATGGAAAATATATCAGTTGCTTCCACCTTGGAAATAAAACTTCGTCACTGTGTCCACTTCATTTAAATGTCTCTGAAATTTTTTTTAAATTCATCAAGTCATCTTTTCATGCCAAGGGCGTGTTTTTCCCTACTGAAATGTTATTTCACTTAGAAAATATTTCTAACATTTTCTCTACCATAGGCGTATATTTTTGATGAAATATTTATTTCATTTAGAAAAATTTCTCACTTTACACCTCTGGCGCACTTGACCCCTTGGCATTTATTTTATTTAATTTCAAAAAACTCCATGCCTTAGAAAAAATTATCTTCCTTCCTTGGGCGTATTTTATCTCATTCAAATTTAAATTCTACCCCCTAGGAATTTCTCCACTTCATTATCTAGCTTGGGAGCACTTGGGGTGGCAAGCTTTTATTTTTCCACACTTATAAATTTTTTACGCCTTAGACTCTTTAAAATTTCATCAACCTCTTCAAGGGCGCATTTCACATGGCCCAGTTTGACTTGAGGGCGCATTTAGCCATGAAAGCTTTCAATCTTTAATACCTTAGCATTTTTTTTATTTTTTTCACGCCTTAGACTTTTTCAGCAAACTCCTAACTCTTCTTGGGCGCAAATGCTACCTCATGCTTTCACTTTTTTTGCCTTAGGCGTTTTTGATAAATTCATCTTGGCTGGGCGCATTTAGGTTGGTAGGCTTTTGTTTGAGGGCGCATTTCAATGTCCCTAGTTCCACTTCATGCCTTAGGCGTTTTTAGACTTCCAATAACATTGGGCGCATTTCCTTAGTGAAGCTTTGATCTTTATCATGGGCGCATTTGACTAGGGGAACTTCCATTTTTGCCTTAGGAAATTTTGATATCATTTCTCTTTGACTTGAGGGCGCATTTTGCCTAGGCAGCTTCTGTTTCCAACGCCTTAGAATATTTCCTCAAGGCTCTTGCATGGTGGGCGCATTTTGACTAGCTGATTTTCATCTTATGCCTTAGGCATTTTACTAATCACCACCTTCCTTGGGCGCAAATAGCATGGTGGGCTTCAAGATGAGGGCGCAAATAGAGGTGGCTATTTTCATGTCAATGCCTTAGGAAATTCTCAATGCCTTAGAAGATTTTTTTTTACCCTCTTGACCCCTTGGGCGCATTTCTATGTGCTCACTTTTGATTTCATCATGGGCGTATATTAGGTGTCAAGGTTTTGTTTCATGCCTTAGAAATTTTCAAGAGGTCTCCATCGTGGGCGCATTTCAAGGGTGGTACTTCCAAGTGAAGGCGCATTTGGCATGTGTGACTTCCAATTTCACACTTAGAATATTTCAGGCTATCAATCTTGAGGTGGGCGCATTTTCACACATGAGCTTTCATTTCCCATACTTAGAATATTTTAAGTCTTCATCACCTTGACTGGGGCGCATTTTCACTAGGCAACTTTCATTTTCCAGACTTAAAAAATTTTTTCATACCTCTGCCTGCCTTCGTCTTCACCGTCTATTTTGGGCAAGTCAGGCTATTTTTAGAATTCCCTTGATTTTCGACCCCTATAGCTCTGTTTTGCCTGAAAATTTCACCATATGATACTCTCTGCCTTATGAACCTGTTTTGCCAGTCCTCTACCCTGACCTGCTATTTATAGCCACCTACTATTTATAGTAAGTTTCAAAGTTGCCTGTCTTTAGTAGCTCCGTTTGACCTGAAACTTGCTATGCTCGATCCTGATAACTTGAGTGTCGCTCTGATGCCAACCTCGGGTGCAGACCTGCTATTTATAGCCGTGCCCTGACTTACTAAAAATAGTAAGTTCTCCGATTTCGCTCAAATTTTGCCAGTTGGTGCCTTGAAGTATGCTGACATTGGTGGGGTGCTTCGTTCTGGCAATTTCTGGGTTTTACCCCCTATAAAAGTGGAAACCCTAATTTGACTTGCATGTATCCCGAAAGGTCTCCGTTTGACTTTGCTTCTTCTGCATGTCATTATGTACGCTGAACTGAAGTGTTGGGTGGCCGAGGTGAAACTGCTATTTATAGAAACTTCCTGAAAAGTGACTCATCCACTGCCGGATGATTTTGCATGTCACATTGCCTGTGGGATCTCAAGAAACCCAGAAAAACCCAGAAAACTGGTCTGCATGCGGGCATTGGCTAAAAATAGTAAGTCCTTGAAACTTGATATTTTCTTCTTGCATGTCACACTGTTGCGAAGCTCTCGAAAAACCCAGAAGGAATATCCGGTCATGCGTTAGAGAATTCTGCATGTAAACCCTAAAAATAGCCTCCGAAGCCTGAACTCTGAAAGTGATCGTCTCGGTTTGCATGTTATATTGTTGCGAAGGTTTCGAGAAACCCAGAAGTAATCTCTGGACATGCAATGAAGAATCATATGTTTGACCCCTGAAAATGGCTTCTGAAGCCTGAACTGTTAAAAATAGCAAGTTGTCTGATCTGACTCAAAATTTACGTGCAAGCAGCTTGATGTGTTCTGAATGGGTCGAAGCGGACAGAATTCCAAAATCCTGCTGAAACACTCCCCGATTGAGTACTTACTATAAATAGTAAGTTGTCAGAATTCGATAAAAATTCAGTGAGACTTTGCTGGAAGCCTTGTGATTGTTGTGCTAAGCTCAGATTCCAATTTGATAACCTGGTTTGACCTTAAAAAGCCTGAAGGATAAAAAACCCTAATTCCACAGACTTAATCAATACGTTAACCTGGGTCAAACGATGGGACATCCCCGAAAAGACAAAAGGACCAGAGAGAGAGAGACGCAAAGCCAAAAGACCAGAATGGAGCAAAAATTAGGGGGTTCCCATCTTGGATGGGGTGATGTGTGGAAAAGGTCACAACAAGACTAAGGTTCTTATCTTTTTTACTCAGCGGCAGAACACAAGGGTGCATAAACACAATGCGCCGTAGCTAAGGTTTTCTCTGGTTTTTGCAGATCTTAACTATGACTAAACTAGCTTTTAAACTATCCTATCTCCTCAAGATAAATAGAGCATGAGGGCATAGGAGTGAAATGGATGGGTTGCATCACTTGAATCCGCCGTCTCCTTAGAATATGGCCGAGGCTTTAAACTCTCAGATATATGTTGGGATAAGGTTTTATACAAGCAAACACTCTTTACGGTAAGTTGGATCTAAGATTTTCCAAGGAGGAGGAACCCCCATTCGAGGTATAGGCTGGGAAACAACTTACTAGAAACAACAAGGTACGATGATATGGATATCAAGATTGCTAAGGAGGAGGAACCCTTGTCCGAAGTATAGGCTGAAATCTGGATCATTAAATAACATCACACGATAACTATCAATAACAAAATATCCAAGGAGGAGGAACCCCTGTCCGAGGAGGAGATTGAAACAATAAGCTATAAACACAAAATGTTGAACAAACTCAAATCTTAGATCAAACATGCATGTGCCATTTGACTTCTTTCTTCAAGCTTTTCCAACGAATTACAAATATTGGGACAGCAAAGGCACGAAATCATGCACAATTGTGATCAACCAATTAACTCTCATCCAAGAGTGAACAAATACAAACTTGCAAGCTTGTGGCAACAATGGCACAACAATTTTGCGTAGTAAATAAAGGTTAAACAAATAATGAGCCCAAGACTCTTATTTATAGAAACTCAAAGGAATAGGCAACCCTAAAATCTCCTTGGGTTAACAATCAGTTCTTTCCAATCAGTAAGAATTATTCCTAAGTCTAAAAGTAAGTGAGCAAGCAGTTAACTGGAAATCTACTTCAGTTAACTGAAACTATACAAAGAGTCAACTGGAAATCTACCTCAGTTGACTGAAAGCTAACTACAAGTGAACTTAAATTACAAAATGTGCCTCCAAAATAGACATCCACATTTAGTGGAGATCTGAGATCCACAAATCGTGGAAGTCAAATTAGACATCCTTAATTAGAGGGATCTGACATGCATGATCTGTGGGACCCAGAGTTAATTTGGAATGAGGCATCAAGTTAACTCTTGTCACCATTAATGCTATTCTGGAGGGCAGGACGTCCTTTGTGGGTGCTTTACACCTCATCACCTTTGGTCAACAGTTTTTCTAATCATATGTTGACTTCTTCATATAGAGATCGTCACATGTCTCAACTGTCAGTGTTAGCAACTTGATGTATGTATCTCCTTCATTTTGTTTCCCTTAGGAGAGTTACTCCTTGTCTTTCTATCGGAGTTTCCACTTTGACATGGAAGGTAGTGTAGTATTAACCGGTGGCGGCTCTGTATTGTGGATGACTACCTTCCGCGTTCTTTTGCAGCTTTATGTTTTTTTGACGTTTTCCTTGATCTTTCTTAATGGAAGAGTGTTGTATGATGAAACCGTGAAGTTTGATAATGAAACCGCGAAGTTTGACTGCAAACACTCCAACCGTGAGAAATGCACATGAACTCGCTGCACACGTAAAATTCCAAGGGGTATCAATCCTCTAAACTAGCCTTGGAAGACTATCAGATATACGAGGTGAAACCATTATGGAACTTGTGGACTTGTGTCTATGCTTGTCAATCTATCCAAATTGACTTCTGGGTGTGCCCGACGCAGATCGGTGTCAGTCGTTTTCAAGAAATAATGGAGTAAGACCATTTTGGCCTTGTATTCATCTTGGGAGAACTGCATTCTGAAAACCTTGAAGATTGACTATGCACACGACACTGTTTGGACAACATTTTTTGGAACTACTAAAAATTGCCTTGTCGGGGCAACTTTTTACGAAAATTTTTGAGTCGTGGGTTTTGTTGAGAATGATTTTCTAAACAAACTTTGATCGTCAGAAATTCGAAAAAATGAATTTTTCTATGACATGTAAGAGCCTTTTGGTGGCAAAGGCAACGAGGCACCAAAAAATGATTTTTTTCGGAAAAAAAAATCCAACACATGGGTTTTGTTCGTGCTTCAAAGCTAAACAAGCCGAGATTGTTTGTTTTTCAAAATAATGACTCTTTTCGGAAACCCTAAAAGATAGGGGCAGCAGGGCCTACTTTTTCTGGAAAAATCTAACACTTGGGTTTTGTTGAAAAAGTTGTGTTGATCATACCTAGTTGATCAGATATGTGATTATCTAATGTTTTCTTGGACATGCAAGAAGATCTAAGACAAGAAGAAGATTGGAAGTTATCGATTGTCTTTCTGGAAGAATTATGCCTTTTGATGCAACCTCTGATAAATGTTCCCTTTGTGCAACAGATCTTCAAAAATATGAAGAACGATGAAAACCCCTCTGTCAGATCTTCAAAAATGTTGGAGAAGAAAAATATCTGTTCTTGAGCTCCTCAACTTGCAAAGAAATAATGAAGAATGGATGCCTAGATGCTTTGATATGTCAATTTGGAGTTGTAAGCATCAATTGGGAGCCAACTCATGATGGAGGAGTCTTTCTGCCTGATTAGGAGTTAACTGGAGCAAATTTCACCAATTTTGGAACATTTTAGCCATGTAAAAGCCTTTAAAATGTCTCAACTCAGTCAATTGGTCTTAGTTTGACTTTAGGCATCCCTTTGAGGAGTTGAACACTTTTTATAATTTTTTCTATGATGAAATGCCTCCGCTTGATCCCTGATCATGTTTGCTCAGTTGATCCTGAAGTGTCACTGATAGATCCATTGCCCAGTTGAGTCAACTCTGAAAAGGTGTGCTTGGGAGCTCTCAAGTCCAAAACCTGAATTTGATACCTCAATTTCGAGGGCGCCTTTTCCCAGCAGGGGCACTTTTAGCTTCAGAATTAGTCAAATTTTGGAGTGTTCTTCAACTTCTCCATTTCAACCCTCTGTGCTCTAATCTGAGATCCCTGCTAACTGATGAGTCTATTGATCTTGCTGGAACATGGGATGGAATGTCAGCTCAGCCTTGGAAAGGATGACTGACTTCACAAATCTTGAAAGTTGATTTGGATGCCTCAAATTCAAGGGCGCCCCTAACCTGCAAGGGTGCCTTTGACTATTTGACTTATGATTTTCAACTTGCAAGCTCCTACGAACTGCCCCAGCTTGGTCTCTGTCATCAGGTGTCTGATTTGTCTGTTGTCTTCGCTGACGGTGTCATTGTTGAGACGGATCAAGACAAAGAAGGTTATCCTGGAGGTGATTAAGCTTGCAGACAACATCTGACTGCCCAAAAAGGTGGGCGCCTTTCTTCAGTAGGGGCTCTTTTGACCAACACTTAGCCAATTTCTTGACATTCTTCCTTCAGCTTTCACCATTAGGTGTTTTCTGCTTGATCTCCGCCTCTGATTGCTTGACAGGTCTTGTGGACGCATAGCTGGATTGATCTTGAAGCTGAGAGAGGGCTGAGCAAATGCCATGCATACAACAGTGGTTGAAAGCTTCATCAAGTGACTCAATATGATGGGTGCCCCTGGCCTGCAGGGGCGCCTTCGCCTTGATGTGCATTGATTTTCCCTCCATTTGGCATTCTTGAATGATTAACAGCTATTGTCTTTTGATATGTCTCGCAAACTGACAACTATATTCACTGTGGAGTTGAGCTGATGCCAGAGAGATTACTCGAAGACGAGCTTGTTCAACAAATGATATTTTGAGCATCTAATTCAAGGGCGCCCCTGGTCAACAGGGGCACCTTTTCTCATGTTTGACTACCATTTTGATGGCTCTTGCTTTATAGCCTCTCCTGACTTCACTCGCATTCATCTTTGATCAATGAATCAAATGACTTAGCTCAATGATGCGTTGGAAAGCCAGCAAGAACACGAAGAAGATGACTACCTTGGTGAAGGTTGATGACTACTTTTGATCTTTTGAATTCAAGGGCACCTTTCTTCAGCAAGGGCGCCTTTTAGGTGCGAGTTCATTATTTGCTTTGAAAAACTTTGTCTCTTCATGCTTCACGTTCGCCATGCATTATGACTGTCTTGAGCATTGTTGTTGACGATGTGGACGTGTGCATCCTTGCAATCACGTTCATCATGCTGCGTGTATGGGTGTTTGGAAAAATGACTAAGGCATTCAACTACATAGCCTCCTTGGTAGCAAGGCATTCATTTTCCAGACTTAGCCAATTTTCAGTATTTTTCACTTCTGAAAATCCCCTTCATCGCAGAGCATCTTTTCGAACGTTTTCGCCATGGATTCTTCGTTGAAGCTTTTGAAGCTTAGCTCTCAGCACCTGGTACTGGCCAATCTGCCATTAATGGTTGCGGAGCTTCTAACTTTGTTCCTGAAAAATAAAAATAGACCCACCAAAGTAAAACATGTTTTTTGATGATTCTGACTTGACCAGTGTGATCATGAAGTCGATTAATCCTATCAAAATCATTTTCAATAATTTCCAGGAAGGTCCTATTTTCAAGGGTTTCCTTGAAAATAGGGGCACAAAACCCTAATTTTCAATTTTTCGGAATTTTACACATGTTCCTTGACAGAAACCCACAAAGACCTTATGTTTGGTTTGACCTAAAATGGGCTTTTAACGACATTTTTACATGATTTAGCTCAATTTAAGTAGAATGCCAAAGATTTATTTTGGGTACAACATTAGGCTTTGTCTGGTGACCATGTCGGATGCTTATGGCATAGGAGAACCAATAATCTCAAGTTTCATAGACCAGTACTCTTTTTAGTTGGGCATTGGAGTCGAGATTTATTTCCTAATACACCTAATAATTGAAGTTCACCTATTTATTGGGGCTCACCTAATATTCACCTAAAACAAGACTACCTAAGAAAACACCTAAAACACGACGATACTTTACGGAACAAGGAAACACATAACAACATAACGTTAAAACAAAAGAAAATTATTTACAAAGGACTCACCCCATCCCCGAAGGGACGAAATGTTTCAAGTATTGCCTGCTTCATGGCAGCGCGAAGAGCCTCCCATCGATGTTGCTTTTGCCTGAAAGGGTTTACTTCTCTTCTGATGGGAATTGTAGGGGACAATCTCTCTGGAATGAAGATTCTTAGGTATTCGTATATCCAAGCAAAAGTACTCTGACAAAAGTCAGAATATGATGCAAATGGGAAAGCTGATACCCCTGAGGCATTAGTTATGCTGTCGTTCATCCTTGGGATGTTGAACTCTTCAAACCAGTCAACCGAGTTCCAAACTCGATTTCTATAATGCCGTAGGTGATCTTTGCTGATCTGAAAATATCCTTTGACCGGCTCATGGATCAACTCTAGATCGCTTTTAACACGCAAGAGTTCGATTCCCATGTCTTCGGCATCTTTGAGGCCTAACAAAGTCACCTCCTTCTCAGCTTCAATGAATTCTAATTGCACAGATGGGTGCAACTGTCCTTTAGGAGATATAATCACTTCCCCTATTTCTGAAACTGTATTTGAACAACCTCCATCGAACTGTGTTCTCCATGACCTTGCGTCCTCTGTCGGTATTTTTTTAGAACATGTAATGTTCTGATCTTCAATTTCTATCTCTAGCAGAGTCCCATAATTACTGAGATTCGTTTCAGGCTTTGCCCTTGCAGGAACAAATGACTTGAGCAAAGCCTGCTTCTTTACAACATTGAGAATCTGATCCATTTGTTCTGGATGATCCTGAAGATATTCCAGTTGAGAGATTTGTACCTTGGTCTTCATCATGGAAGTCACGATGTCAAAATTTGTTGAAGAAAGATCTTGAGCAACTGGCATAGTGTCCTTTTGTGAAGACTTGGGGTTGGAAGTGGAAGGCACCTCTTCACCCTTTTCATTTGATCTTCGTCTTTCTTCCTCTTCTTTTTGTGCTTTGAAGTGTTGAACATGTGCAGACACAGGCGCTGAAAATTTTTCATGATTCACCGCAAGAGAATAGTGATGGTATGCTTCTTTTTCTTCTTTAATAACGGGTTCAAAATATCCCATTGTGGAGTCGCCATCGAAGTTGTTCATCTATGGTAAGACAACCTTCGAACTTGTTGGTACAAAACTAGAACTGGAGGTAACTTCAGCATATCCCATGATTTGGGTCATTCTCAAGACACGTGAATCCGATATGTGCATCAGTGTCATGGAAACAACAAAATACTACACTGTATGCAGCTTCAATAATTGGTCTTGATGGAGGTGTTGGCAACCGTGGTTGAAGATTGTCTCTCTTTGGTTGGTACGGTTGTTGAACTGGAGATCTGACAGAGTCTGCTTTCATCAAGCCAGAAGTGATCATATTATCCTCCAACTCGATGGCGTATTCTTGTGCACTCTTCAACTTTGTTTCTTTTGCCATCTTGAGGAAGAAGGCTATTTCTGATGGAAGAGCATGTATGAAACAACTTATCAGAATCTCTGGTGATTGATCGAGTGTAGAAGAAAATCGTGTAACAAGACGATTAAATCTTGCCACAAACTCCCTCATGCGTTCGTTGTGCTCCATCTTTGAATTTGCAAGCTGGGTGAACAACAAATGACTGTCTTCAGCGGGCTTCAATCTCGCCAAAAACTTGTCACTCATAGATGTCCAACTTGTAATAATGCCTGGCTTCAAGTGACTGAACCAATCCGTAGCATTCCCAACAAGAGTCTACACAAAGAGACGTATTGCGATGTCTTCATGTGACACATACAAGATGGCGCAAGCCATTGTGAATGCAGCAAAATGTTCATCTGGGTGTTGACTCCCATCGCCATGAAATTGGGGAAAGTGCTTCTTTGACCCTTTAGGTAACTCATGATTTACCTAAAAAGCCAAGGGTCCAATGTTATTATCCCAAGGTAATGAAGGTCGATGTCTCTCGCCAACATTATTGTTGTTACCACCCATTGCCTCTTGTATGGATCATGCAATCGAATGCCAAGGGATCATTCCCAAACCTCTTCAAAGATTTGCTCTATGTCGGATGCTTCTCTAACATCTTCTTGAAATAGAGGATTGGTTCTCCTCTGTATGTATACCCGGTGAGCCAGGATGCTTACTGCCACGCAGGTGGTGGTAACACTGGCCTCTCGGCTGCAAGGTCAGCCTTTCTTTCTTCCTCATCCAAAGTAATAGTTACGGCTCTCCACTGAGCTGGTGATATATTCTCTTCGAAGATGAAATTACGCAAGCTACTGATGATGTTCGACTGCTCTCCTTCAATGAATGTAAGATCTGGTTGGAGAGTTGCTGGAGCAAGATCAGGTTGTTCAATCCCAAGGACGCCAAATGCCCATTTCGTATCATAAAAGCGCTAGCTTTATCTTGAAGTTTTATGCCTTGTTGCCCCATGGTGGGTGCCAGAAAACTGTTGGTGTTTCAATTAGCACCTTTGGAGTGCTTATTGGAAACGGACAGCTATTGCAAGTGTTATAGTACTGCTCTTCAAATTATAGAGAGGAAGATCTCTCTTTGCTGATGTTATACGTAAAAAAGGGTACAGTAGACTAAGGTTCCTATCTTTTTTACTTAGCGGCAGAACACAAGGGTGGATAAACACGATGCATCATAGCTAAGGTTTTCTCTGGTTTCTGCACATCTTAACTACAATTAAACTAGCTTCTAAACTATCCTATCTCCTCAAGATAAACAGAGCATGAGGGCACAGGAGCGAAATGGATGGGTTGGATCACTTGAATCTGTCGTCTCCTTAGAATATGGTCGAGGCTATGAACTCTCGGATATACGTTGGGATAAGGTTTTATACAAGCAAACACTCTTTATGGTAAGTTGGATCTAAGACTTGCCAAGGAGGAGGAACCCCTGTTCGAGGTATAGGCTGGGAAACAACTTACTAGAAACAACAAGGTACGATAATATGGATATCAGGATTGCTAAGGAGGAGGAACCCCTATTCGAAGTATAGGCTGAAATCTGGATCATTAAACAACATCACACGATAACTATCAATAACAAAATATCCAAGGAGGAGGAACCCCTGTCCGAGGAGGATATTGAAACAATAAGCTATAAACACAAGACGTTGAACAAACTCAAATCTTTAGATCAAACATGCATGTGCCATTTGACTTCTTTTTTCAAGCTTTTCCAATGAATTACAAAGATTGGGACAGCAAAGGCATGAAATCATGCACAATTGCGATCAACCAATTAACTCCATCCAAGAGTGAACAAATACAAACTTGCAAGCTTGTGGCAACAATGGCGCAACAATTTTGCGTAGTAAATAAAGGTTAAACAAATAATGAGCCCAAGGCTCTTATTTATAGAGACTCAAAGGAGTAGACAACCCTAAAATCTCCTTGAGTTAACAATCAGTTTTTTCCAATCAACAAGAATTATTCCTAAGTCTAAAAGTAGGTGAGCAAGCAGTTAACTGGAAATCTACTTCAGTTAATTGAAACTATACAAAGAGTCAACTGGAAATCTACCCCAATTGATTGAAAGCTAACTACAAGGGAACTTAAATTACAAAATGTGCCTCCAAAATAGACATCCACATTTAGTGGAGATCTGAGATCCACAAATCGTGGAAGCCAAATTAGACATCCCTAATTAGAGGGATCTGACATGCATGATCTGTGGGACCCGGAGTTAACTTGGAATGAGGCATCAAGTTAACTCTTGTCACCATTAATGCTATTTTGGAGGGTAGGACGTCCTTTGTGGGTGCTTTACACCTCATCACCTTTGGTCAACAGTTTTTCTAATCATCTGTTGACTTCTTCATACATAGATCGTCACATGCCTCAACTGTCAGTGTTAGCAACTTGATGTATGTATCTCCTTCATTTTGTTTCCCTTAGGAGAGTTACTCCTTGTCTTTTTGTCAGAGTTTCCACTTTGATGTGGAAGGTAGTGTAGTATTAACCGATGGCAGCTCTGTATTGTGGATGACTACCTTCCGTGTTCTTTTGCAGCTTTATGTTTTTTTGACGTTTTCCTTGATCTTTCTCAATGGAAACCGCAAAGTTTGATGATGAAACCGCGAAGTTTGACTGCAAACACTCCAACCGTGAGAAATGCATATGAACTCGCTACACACGTAAAATTCCAAGGGGTATCAATCCTCTAAACTAGCCTAGGAAGACTATCAGATATACGAGGTGAAACCATTATGGAACCTATGGACTTGTGTCTATGCTTGTCAATCTATCCAAATTGACTTCTGGGTGTGCCCGACGCAGATCGGTGTCAGTTGTTTTTAGGAAATCATGGAGTAAGACCATTTTGGCCTTGCATTCATTTTGGGAGAACTGCATTCTGAAAACCTTGAAGATTGACTGTGCACACAACACTATTTGGACATGTATTGGAACTGCTAAAAATAGCCCTATCGGGGCAACTTTTTACGAAAAAATTTGAGACATGGGTTTTGTTGAGAATGATTTTCGTAACAAACCCAGATCGTCAAAAATTCGTTTTCGAATTTTTCTATGACATGCAAGAACCTTTCGGTGGCAGAGGCAACGAGGCACCAAAAAATGATTTTTTCCCGAAAAAATCCAACGCATGGGTTTTGTTTGTGCTTTAGAGCTGAGCAAACCCAGTTTGTCTGTTTTTCAAAATTATGACTTTTTTCCAGAAACCCTAAAAAATAGGGGTAGTAGGGCTACTTTTTCTGGAAAAATCTAACACTTGGGTTTTGTTGAAAAAGTAGTGTTGATCATACCCAATTGATCAGATCTATGATTGTCTATTGTTTTCTTGGACATGCAAGAAGATCTAAGACAAGAAAAAAGGAAAAAGACAAGAAGAAGATTGGAAGTTATCGACTATCTTTCTGGAAGAATTATGCCTTTTGATGCAACCTCAGATAAATGTTCCCTCTGTGCAACACTGATGTTTTTGTGTGGGTGTGAGTTAGATTATCAGTGTGATTTCATTTTGGAGTGTTATTATCAGTTTTCTAGTTGCTGGTTTGTGAAGAGCTGAAGCACATTTATGTTCACACTGATCTGAGAAGTTGATAGAATTTTGTGGGCATTGGCTCATTCTCTCCCTCTCTACTGGGTGCCCCTTTCGCTAAGATATTTTGAAGGAGAATTGGATTTTTGCTGCTGGTCACCCTTCTTGGGGGCTGTACTAGCTTGGTTGTGGGTGCTTTGGGTTGTATGCCGGGCATTTGCAGACTTGTTGGTGGGGGTTTTCTACCTAACATTGGATGCCTAGCTCATTGGCACCATTTGCAACAAGTTTGAGGTGATTTGGAGGTGTGGTTGAAGAGATACGTACATTTGAAGGATTGCCGGTTGGTTTTCGTGACGTTGTTCTATTATATCAGATTGCTGCTCCTTATCAGACCTGGTATTTCAATGTTTTATCATACTCTTATGTTGCCTAATCATTTTTAATGTCACAAAGATGCACATCTAACACTTGGGCTTCACATTGCTTGATCCTCTCATGTTATTCTGAATCTAACGATATATTGTAACGTTGACTTAGTAGTACTAATCAGCTTCTTATTTCAGTATTTGTATTTCACTCCCGCTGAAAGTGGAAGAGGTTGGCTTTCCACCTAGTTTTCTTTCTTTACTTCTATTACCCACTGAAAAGTGGAAGTGGTTGGCTATGCCGCCAAGTTCTTGCTTTCATTTACTTTTCCAGTAGCTTGCTGAAAAGTGGAAGAGGCTGGCTTTCCACCTAGTGTTTACATTTTCTCAATTGGCTGGCTTGCCGCCAATAGCATTGTACTTCCAGCATTTTCAGATTATTATTATCAGATCCGCTTAACCATATGCTCTCACCTTGCCCACTCCGGGACCTAGGTGATCAAAAAGTGAAGGGTTGCTTTCAGTTTGCTGATTATTACATTGGGCTAACACTAATGGGGAAAGCTTATGTGAGAAAATTTGAAAAAAAAACTAAGGGGGATATTTCAAACATTGAGAAATGAATTGATCCAAAAAAGGCATATAAAATATGGATCTTGGATTGATCTGGATGATTACAATAATGAATAATAAATAATGAATGCTTATAAAAGCAAACAACCCTCCTAGATGAAACCATAGGTGAGGATTAGATTAGATCATGAGATGTGTCCTCATCTTATGCTATGAGACAAAAAAACACATGACCTAAATATAGAAAAGCACTCCTAAGTTTAGCTAAGTGTAATAAAGTAAAAAGGGGACCTTAATTAATTAATTAATCTGGTGATATGCCTATTTAACTCTAACAAAACATGGGCAGGTCATTTTAGGGCAAAAATCATGCCTAGAAATGTGAAAAATCAGAAATAAATGGCCAAGGAAAAAGGCTGAGGCAGGTGTGTGAACAAATGACAGGCCATTTTGGAACAAGAAAACCATTGGGAAATATTTGAAATGAAGGGGGGTGGGTAGGAATGTTTTTTTAGTTGATTTTTCCCTTAAAGAGGATGACCCAAGCATGCAAATTGGGTCCATGTGGAGTAGAATAGCACGAATGAGAGATATGGGTTGTTTTTTAATGTATTGGAGAATTTGTAGGGATTGGATCGAGGAGATTTCATTCATCGTAGGCATTAAGTAGCCCCTTGCCAATTTCTGTGTGTATTTAGTTTAGGCTCATTTTCAGCCTATTGTATGCCTTTGAGGGAAATTTTAATATTAATGAAATTGAAGAGCCAATATTCTTGCTTTTGTTTTGCGTGTATTCTGTTGTTAATGTGTATGGCTGTTAGGTTTAGGTGGTTGTTCAGCTGAATCCCTTGTCTAGGTTGCACTAGAATGTTACCCTTAACTTTTTCTTAGAGGAAAGGTGCACTCACAATGAATGCCTTGAGGAAAAGGATGGGGATGGGGATGGGGATGGGAATGAATTTGGTGGAGTTGGGTAGAACCTTGAAAAATTTGAGGGTGTTGTAATTTTTCTAAGTGACAAAGTTTTCATCTTGAAAATGATGAGAATGAGAGGGGTTAGTTGCTTAGGATGGCACCTTTTCTTTAAACAATGACAAATTTTCTTTCATCAACTCCATTGTAGTTTAAATCACATTTCCTTAAGGTTAATAGGGGACAAAACTGGATTTGTCATGTCCTAAGGCAACTTATAACTTATATGGGACTGACTTTTGTTTTTTCAAACATTGCCTTCAAGACCTAAATTGGAAATCCCTTCCTTTAGGTAATTACAAATTCATTTTAACAATTCTCTATGGGGCCTAAATTGGAAAGTTCTTTCTTTAAACAGTTTTACTTTGAAGTTTCAACAATTCCTCGTGTAGAGCAAATTGCATCCCTTGGAGGAATGCAAGGAACAAAAATGCAATTAATGTAGTCAAACCTAAATCACATGACCTTTAGGGGTACAAGAGTAAAAAAATGCATTTACCATGCCTAAATAAAAACAATTTCGCATGAATTTGATTAGAAAACACTCAAATTTCCTTATGGACCTCAAATCTAGCAACCCCTACTTTAACTTCTGACAAATTTTCTTTGATAACTCTTGATTTGCCAAAGTCACATGAGCTATAAGGGATACATGGGACAATATAGACTGAATGTGGTTGAAGATGGCTTATACGAGTATTACTATGAAACAAGACTAATATCTAATTAAAGGAATACTTTTGTCAACTCCCATTACAACTGGGTCCCATTTCTATGGATGCAATTGCAAGAATCTTTATTTAATCTTCTTAGTGGTAAGTAAGCCAGCAACACTGACAATGAACAAAAGAGATAGACAAAAAAGGAAAAGTAAAATAGTTATTGCATTTTTTTCTCTTTGTGTTATGTCCCCTTTTGGGGAGCACCCTAAATCTTGTCCTAGAACCACAAGCTTAATGTAGTTAGGGTTATAACTTTCCCCTTAGATGCTTCAAACAAGATAAATCTTGGCTTTGGGTCCCTTGCATCATATATATATATATATATATATATATATATTTTAAGTCAATAGACCTCTTAGATCCTTATTCCTTGATTCTGATCTGATTATATTCTCCCCTTCACAAAATCTGTAGGTCTGATTGATGATTTAATATTTAAAAGATATTACTTTCCCTAATATTCTGCAGCAATAGTATTTACTTACACAATTTATTCCCTTATTTCTGAATTCATAAAATAAATAATACTGATAATTCCCTTCTTCCCATCTATCAATATTATATTTCTGCTCTTCTATATCCCTCTCTTCAATATCCCACCCCTTATATATTTCATATCATAATGATGAGGCACACCTCTTTGGAAGAGATGTCCTTTTAAATGGGAGATGTCTTTTTCTTAGGGAAGAACTAATCGTTGTTTATTTAATATTGATGCCTAAAGTCTAAGTTGCTGCATGATGTAATCGCGACCTTGATTAATTGATTGCTACTTTTCACATGCTACGCTTCTAAGGAATATGTGCTCTTTAATAATAATATAGTTTCTGCCTTTTATTACTGTCTTTTAATGTGAACTTGTTATTATATTAATCGCACTTTTAGCTGACTGTTTTTAATATATTAATTTTAATTCATAGTTGCTTTTGACTTATTTCCAATAGGTTATATTAATATATTAAATGTATATATTTCAGTATTATATTATAATGATTATAATAATATTTAATTTGTTAATATTTATATTTGTATTTCAATACTTTATAATTTATCACTAAAATATAATAGCATTAAATCACTAATATGTATTTTATTATTTTTTCCTCATTTATTTGTATTTCAATGTGTTATAATTTCGGGGACATGACACTTTGTTTAAAATTTAAATGCTTGTGTCATATCAAACTGGCACAGTTTTCACTCTCTTTGTGTACTCTTCATATCAAATTCGAGAACATTCTTTAAACAAAAAGCTATGCTTGCCTCTAATTTGTGGCTCACGGATGACCTTTTAAATGGAGGTCTTGGGCAGGTTCTTGCCTATCAAGAGTTAGGTACTTCAATGACCACCATGTCCCCCCAGCTTCTCCTTCCAACAAATACAAAAATGAAAACCAATACAAATTTAATAAAGTCAAATTCAATTTCTGGTGGCTAGCAAAAACAGTAGACTTTTCTGTGTTCTATTGATGAAAGTTTTTATATTCTGCTTGAAAAAGTTGCTTCATTATTCAAACTAAAGCTACTCAAAATATTAAGAGAAATGGAAAATTAGATGTACTTAAAAAACTTTATAGTAAAAGAATGTCATCATCTTCAAACTATAACACTCTGCTTTGAATAAGGTAATTAGTGCATTATTTGTCTATTTTGTTTTTAGGTATGGTGGATACTTTGACACTTTAGATTTGGTTTTACTTTCATTGAGACTTTGGCAACAACCTATATCAAAATCCATATAATATTTAAATATATACACAACCATAAACGTATCCTAACTGTAATATACATAAATATCTTATATCTGTTATTTTTGAAATACACATTTTATTAAACATTATATTTTATTGGTTACAGTACAATTTATTTAACTTTAAGTTTAACCTCCTTAACAGTTGCAATTTACACAACATATCATCTCCAAGCTCTATAATTTATCCTTTAGTTATAGATTATTTTTGACATCCCTATTGTTGTATTGTTTACATCTTCAGATACAATTGCCAGTTGTACATTTTTAATTTCTGATGGCCATGGTTTGTACCTTGATATATTTGATTTTGAATGGCAATGATTGATCAGGAACCTGTTGTAACTGGATGCTTCCTTCGAGCTAAAGCAATTGGCCTAATGCCTATGATTGATCAGGTATGTAAAAATATTTTATGGGACACTGCTGAAGAAGACCTTTGTTATGCAATTCAAAGGAGTTTGTTAAGCAGCACGCTTTAATATGATTTTTTGAAGAGTGCTTTGCCTTGCCTTGATGCAAGTCATACATGTCCTATATAATGTACTTTTGTCAACTTGACATTGTCAACTCATCGTACCAAATGGTCTAGCATCATATCATGTTCAGAAAATTCTAAATAAAAATTCAGGAAGAGAAGTTCCAAAAATATGTTTTTTCATGAGAAAGTTACTAGCAAGCTGGATGAACTATGACTTAGGATTGCATCAAATCATATATGTATTCTTCAAACTTTTTAACAATGTGGCTGATATAAACAAAGTTTTCCATGGCATACATTCATGTTCCCTCACCATATAGATGGAGACAGGAGCATAAAACTTTATTTGGTTTGTTTAGGTACATAGGCTACTTAATACTCAAATGAATGAAAATGTGGGTCAACTTCTGGTTAATAGTCTGTTTTTTAATATTTTTCATTTTTTAAAACTATAAATAGGCTCAAAAGTACACAGAGCTGTTAATAATTGCCTGTTTGGTTGAATATTTCCTTGATTGTAATCTGGATACAATGATGTGGTTTTATAAGAAATTAATACCCTGAATCTTAAAATAATTCTTTATGAAATGAAATTTTATTCAATGATAAATTATGTACTGCTTGTTCTAACTACTGCAACTTTGAAATGTGAAAACCTTACAATCTGGCTGAAATGCTTGGAAATCAGGTTCAAGAATATTGGAAATATCGATATAAGATAATTTAACATCCTTTATGTTTATGAAAAGCTTATTTAAGTCAAGTTAAAATGCAGCTTGCACTAAAGTTAATTTAGATTCATTTAAAAAAATTCTAGTAGTGCATACAAGACAAGAAGAATTGAAATTTTGAAATGCATTTTTGTGGTATCTGTGCTTCCATAGTGTGTCCCAGGTGATGTGTTCCAAGTCACAAAGAAACAGCCGTCAATCATGCCCTTCACATATGTTCCTGGCATATCAAAAGTTGAACTTTATGAAACTTAGAATGTTATAAATTTCTTGAAAAGATGTCAGTAGTTTGGTTATCCCATTTCATAATTTCACTGTAGGACAAACTCTGTATCTGGCTGCACTTCTGTAAAAAATTTCATATATTTTTCCATATAGCTTGTGAGATTAAAAGTTGAGCTTATTTTTTATTTAAATGCTCTTGCAAATTGGAAATTTTAACCATTTGGCATACAGGAGTTAATAATATGAGGGAAGCAGCATGCTATGCTGCTTAAGCCAATTCTTTTTTCTAGTGTTAAAAAGTTAGGTTATTTATGTAATCGTTTTAGTCAGAGTTTCAAAAACTACTAGTAGTATACTGTATAGCCATGCTGGGTCATTATTACCGTGGTATTATTGAGTCAACTGTCGGTAAGAATTGAACTAAAATAGTCTGTGTAAGTACCCTCTCTTGGCTAATGCATTAAGGACATCCTTTCCTAATCAAAAGAACAGAAAAAGTATTCAAGCCGGTCAATATTACTTCATGATTTTAGTTATCATTATAAACTTCAAGGATATGTTTATGAAAATTTGATGAAGTGATTATTAGTGTATTAACTTGTTTTATTGTATAAAGGGCATATGCCAAGACAGCTAAATAGATGCTGTTTTATTTGAAACCATCTACAGTTAAAACTTGAGGATATTCAGAACTTTTCTTGTGAAATTTAGGTCTGCTATTTGGATTTGTTGTTCTGCTGGTTCATCTTTAGTATCTATAAATTGGTCCTGTTAATTTAGATCCATGGCTTATCTTTTTCTTGGGATGAAATAGATCCACATATATTACTTGTAAGGAAATAGATAAAGCCTATCCTCCAAAAATATGGGCAGATTGGGATCACACCCCAAAGTCATGCTAACTGGGCAGAACCCAGGAAACCATGTAACATGCAGCCACCAAAAGGAAACAACTGCAACAATGAAACACTGACCCAAAAAGGAAACAACCATTCAGAAAATCACATAATCATAAAGTCATAGTGAAAGAAAAGCTAAGCAGCCAAAGCTAGAAAGCCCACACAGCAGGGGGGGTCCTCATCATCTGGATTGCCCCACCCTCCACTAGGCAATCTTTTCCATCAACTTTTGGTTTTAAGAATTTTTAAAATTTTGTTTAGTCTGTTTGAGATTTACCTCACCTTTCCTTACGTGTGTCAGGGAGAAAAAGATGATAAGATAATAGCTGTGTGCGCTGATGATCCTGAGTACCGTCATTACAAGGACATTAATGAGCTTCCTCCACACCGTCTTGCAGAAATTCGGCGTTTCTTTGAAGATTGTATCCTTTTTAATTTTATTTGAATGGGGCTTGCTCATAAGATCTTACTAGAATGGTATTATGTTGCTTAGGGTCACTGTTATAAATGTTTGACCACATTCTCTTGCTCTATCTTTGTTTAGACCATAGAAAAATTTGGGATTTTTAATAATATAATTACAGACAAGAAAAATGAAAACAAGGAAGTTGCAGTGGATGAATTTCTCCCTCCATGTAATGCACAGGAAGCAATCCAGCACTCAATGTGAGTAGAGAATATTGTGTGTGAAAATGCTAACTAAGCATAAGAAATCAGGGTACTTACGTCTTGACTCTTTTATGACTTGATATTTTTAATACAGGGACTTGTATGCCACATACGTTATAGACAGTTTACGGCATTGAAGATCCCATGTGACTTTTGCAGTCAGAGGGAGAAGAATTCTCAGCAATTCAAGTTCAGTGTCAAATGGAAGGTAGTTGATTTTGATGTTCAAACTGAACTGTATAAGCTCAAGTTTTTGTCAGATATTTGGGCCTATTTGTTATTGTTCGTAACTCTTTTTGTTTGTTGCCTGAAGGCTTATAATCCTACATTTGTGCAGGCTAAACATTCAGTCAATATAATTGACTGTTGCGCAATATTGCAATTCCTAACATCCTAAATATATGCCAAAATAACTAAAAAGTCTGTTTATGTAACTATAGTGTTAGCGATATTTGGGGAAAGTTGGTTTAAAGAATGCCACAATGTTAGGTGCATGCGGAATATCCTAAAACTGACGAGTTTTATCTATTTTCTTTACTTGAAGTTTTATCTAGGCATGGAACATTTCTCAAGTCCTTAGTTGGATTTGTATATGTAACAGAAGAAATTATTATCTTAACATTTCTTGTAGGTTTACAAAAAAGTTTAAAATACTAAAGATGACAGGGAATCAAACATCTTGGAATAGTAGAGAATGAGAATTACAGAACCATTTCTATTCATAAAATTAATGTATTTATGAATGTGGATATGTCAAAAACCCAATTCAAGAACCCTGCGAGTTTGATGGCCAAGATCAGAAGTAAATATATCGAATATATGGCCTATTATGGATGTGATCTTCAATAATTAATTGTATGTCTAATCATAGAGCATTGTTTTTAAAATTTTGTTGAAATACTGCATTCATATTAGAATATTGAGATATCTATATAACACAAAATTGTCAAATCAGACATTAGGATTATTCTCCCTTGGATTTCTAGATGACCTGTTGGCTTACATGCTCAATGCTTCTTGAGACTAAACAAACAAATTGAAATATATTAGGACAACACTTTCAATTAATCTGTAGAACTTCCTTACAACAAGCAGATGTAGATCTAGGAGGAGTGAATGTTGACATCGAGACAGGCAATTCTGTGTGTATGTTCCAAGATGTTTAGCTTTGAATTCTTCATTTGTGTTGGCTATGGACATGGTCAATACAGGTTCCCATGCACTTTTTCACTGGCAACGCTTAGGTCTAGAGATTGGAAGACCTAGGGAAGGGTTAAAAATAGGTTTGCCTTGCCAAAACTCCTTGATCTAGAAGGGCTGAATTTTGACATTGAGATAGGTGATTCTTTGTGGTCCTTAAAAAATGTTTAGCTTTGGGTTCTCTATAAAGGTTTGCTATGGTCATAGTACATATAAATTTCCTTGCCATGTCTTGATGTTAATGTTATGTTTTTAGATTGAACTCCTTGGAGAAGGGTCAAAATCAGGTTTGCCTTTTGCCAAATTTATACTAATCCAGTTGTTTATGTTTCTAAGAAGGTAAAATGATTTCTGTTTGTCAACCTCAAGTGCCCATGTCATTTGTTAAAACATGCTAACATCTTATGCATACTCACATCCAAATGTTATATGTTTAGTTCAAAGATGATCTCTTCTCAGTTATACAAGTGGCTAAGTCTTAAATAATTGCCCTCTTCTCTTCATAATTTTATTTACTAAAAAGAGTCAATTAATGATGCATACCTACTGCATATGAGTATAGTTGAATTTTTCATAGACCTCTATATATTTATAAATGCATTGGTCAACATTCCGAGCCCAACGATGATTAATGACTTAAACAAAAAACGATGGAAAAAAGTGGCTACCAACTTTGTCTTCCGAGACAAAATTTGTAAAGTCAAGCCTCTTAAATTTCTTTCATCATGCTTCGAAGCTCATTCTAGCCCTTGCCTTTGCTTAAAGCAGTTCGTTGTTGTTGTTTTCTACTTGTGTCTTGCAAAACTACTGATTTGTTATAGTCGATGATTACGAAATAGTCATGGCAAATTATCATGACGATCTTGTAATCACTACCAGCTAGGGGTGATAGCGAGAGTCATGCTTATTTGAATTTTTTGACCTTCTGAAAGATTATAGGGTGCTTATAGATGAGAAAGGGGCTATGAAAATGTGAGTTCATGAGGGAAGTGAAAATGAGAAGACTAGGTTTGGTGCTTGAATTTAAAAAATAATCAATTTTCGATGACACCGTTGATTTTGCTTATTTGAGAGTTTTGCTTATTTGAATTTTTTGATCTTCTGAAAGATTATAGGGTGTTTCTAGATGAGAAAGGAGCTATGAAAATGTGAGTTCATGAGGGAAGTGAAAATGAGAAGACTAGGTTTGGTACTTGAATTTAAAAAATAATCAATTTTCGATGATACCGTTGATTTTGAAATCGTCCTGGATTTTGCCACCCTCACGAGCACACCTCTTCACAGCACCTTTCTCATATATAAACATACCCCATGGCTTGCAAAAAGGTCAGAAAATTTAGGCAAGCACAATTGTCACTTTCGTGCCCTGGGTAGCTAGAATCAGTTCCTATTTCTGCCATTTTCAATCACTTTTCATCGATCCCTAATAGATTTTTCGGATCTTTGCGGTAATTTTGCTAGTTGCACAAACAGGTTCATCATAGTATGAAATTTTACACAACATAGCCTTCGCATTGAGCTAAACAAAAAAATAATAGAAATTAGTATATTTTATTTATTATTATATTTATCTGTATGTTCTAATCAACATAAATTCATTTCAAAAAACTAAAGACCTCTATGTAACATGTGGAAAAATTATAAACATTGGTTTACTAAAGACTATATTTTTTTATTGATGTTTTTTTTTCATTTTTTTAAGAATATATATAAAAAGAGTTGTGTTATGAGAAAATGTGTTATAAATATTCTCATTTAAAAAATAGTATAAATAATATATAAAACAAAAAGTTAAAAAAATGTATTAATGCTAATAATTGTGTTTATTAAATTATGTTTTTTATTCTACCTCAACCAATGCAAATATAACTTATTTAAAAATAGTTGAAATTATAAGAAACACTTTATAAAGTAATATTAAAAAGTGAAATTACTTGATTTAAAAAATGAGAAATTATTATCTAATTTAAAAAATATAAAATAAATTTAACATAGAAATCTCACAAATTATTAGCTACATTGTCTTGAAATTCTTAACAATTTGTCTATGACAACTGAGAGATGAAAAAATGCTGATTTTTGTGACCTATTTAGGCCAAAAATGAGACATTATTGTCTTGGCATGTTGGGGTTTTCCCCTACTTAATACATTTAATCAATTTTTAAGAACTACTTACACAACAACCTCCAAGGTGTGTTGGTTCTTATGATAGTATGTTGGTGTAATAACTAACACCTCTGGAATATAAGTTAGTATGGACAGCTATGCACATTGCGTAATGAGTGCTTTTCAAATAAGGAGGGAAAACTCCCTCTTTTGCTGATATGTGTGAAAAAGTAAAGTATTCTAAATCCTATCTTTTTTACTCAGTTGGAAGAGGCACAAGGTTAAGAAAACCAAGGACGTTGCAGCTAAGGATTTTCTCTGGTTTCGTAGGTCTTAACTACAACTAAAAACTAAAAGCTTTAAACTATCTGATCTCCTCAAGAAAACAAAGCATGAGGAAACGGACCAGGAATCTGATTACACGATAAACTTTAGGTACAGATTCACAACGTGAAGGCAAGGTCGCACAACTATTTGCTTGGTTGGGAAGAAGTTTATTAGAAACAAACAAATATACGATAAACTAAGCACAGATTCACAATGTGAAGGCAAGGTGGCACAACTATTTGTTTGGTTGAATAAGTTTATGACACACATAACACGATAAGCTTTAGGTACAAATTCTCAACGTGAAGGCAAGGTGGCACAACAATTTGCTCAATTTGAATAAGTTTATTAGACACAAAACGTAAGGTAAGCAACTGGGACAGTGTATTGCATAAACAAAACACGAATACAACAACGATCAAACTAGCAATCACATTTAACTAAGATGAGCATTCACCATAATAATTGCATGAAACTTGAGTGGCATAACAATTCATCATCATAATAAATACTTGTGAACAGATACAAAATAGGCAATATTACAGGCAAGGCGGCACAACATATATTACTCTCTCGTGCAAAAGTTGATTAAAAATGAGCTAAAAGCTCTTATTTATAGACATCAAAGGTGTAAGCAACCCTAAAATCACCTTGAGCCAACTACAATCTTGCAATGCATGCAAGCATGCAAGATTTCATTGCTAAATCCTAATAAAGCACTATACAGTTAATTGGAAAGCTACCATCACTTAACCGGTACATCTAATCTAAATGAACAATGTGCAAGCATGCATGTCCTTATTGAAAGTGAGTTAACTGGATTACTACCATCAATTAGCGTAAAAACCTAAATGAAACTCCAAGGGAACATAGATACTTCCAAGATAGACATGCGTGAGATGTGAGACAATGAGTTAACCCAAAAAGAAGAGTCGAGTTAACTGTCGTGATTGAAGTCTATCCTAAAAGGTGAGAGCTGAAGTCTACTCGCCCTGATCTTGAGCAATCAACCCATCCACGAGGTTGTTGACTGCGTCATCGTCTGGGGTACTGAAGCTCCGCTGAAGTATACCGTGCCTATGCAGCATGTCTTCTCCACCTATGATCTGACACTGAAACTCACCTTTACTCCTGGTTGCCTCATCAAACAATGTTGACATGACTGTAAGTTGATTCATCTTACAGCCAATGGTCTCCCCATTGAAAATATCGTGAATGAGTGTCTGAAGCTCTGACTAAACATCATCAAGCTCAACATAGTCACCACCTATACGTTGATACTGGCATGGTAGTTGAGACACGAAGGTTCTCACATAACGGAGTGCACTAGTGACGTGCTCTCTGCGCTCAGCCAACTTTGATGCTATTGTTTCTTCTATCTTCGCCTTGAAGATCAACTGTGTCCTCGAAGTGTAGATAGCCTCTCTATCTTCTACATTTGTGATTGATTCATATGACATCCCCAAGTTAGCAATCAGGATCTCATCTCTGGTTCTACTAATAGCCAAGTCACGCTCCTCATCTTGAAGTTGTAGACAGAGCTCACATGCATTGTACCGCAACTGGTATAACTCTGAAAGCACAAAGATGCCTCTAGTAACAAACTCCTCCCAATCATCCAAATGTTTGCCATATGCAACCAAGTGATCAATCTGACCCTGTTCTATTAGTGGTTCTAACATCGATGGGAGTAAGGTGATAGTACTTCTTGTTCTGTGTACAAGGCTAGAAATGTATTGACGAAGCTATTGGATTTCAGCCTTGAGGGTTGTCTTATCTTCTCCATCGTTCATCATCCTATCCCTTGCGCTATCTGTTGCAACCTACAACAGATCAATCTTTGTTTGGCGAGTACTTCTACCAAAGTTGAATGTGATCACTTTGAAGTCTTGATCTTCAATCTTGTTCATACTCTTATCCTCTGGAGGTATGAAAGTCTCAATGATGATCTCCTTACTTGCATTCCTCTCTACGTGGACCTATTTCTTGATCCTTTTGTCAGGCGCATCTTGATAAGCATAATCGAAATCTGAATGATCAAGCACATAAGATGCTTGTCTCCTCTTTCTTCCCAGCTGACTCTCAAGCCAAGATGAATCCTGACTAATCTCACTGGAATGATTTGTACTAGTAATTGGGGGCTCTGACGAGCATGAACGTGTAGAGGTGTTATTGCAAGATGGCGAGTCCAAGTCCAAATTGATGTGAATTGGAACTGGAGGTTCCTCTGGCGTTGGTGATGGCATGCATGGTTGAACCTCAGGCTGTGACAAACTCTGAACTGTTTCTTTGACAGGCTCCATGTGTGTCTCGGTAACGAATGCCTTCCCTTTTGAGTTATCAGGCACTGAATTCTTCTTAGGAGGGTTACTCCTCTTCTTCTGTTTGGGTTTAGACGAGGAAGGTAGTGAAACTCCCAGTGGTGGTGGCTCTGTTCTAGGCATAGTTACCTTCCTGGTCCTCTTGCTTTCGAGATAGAGCATACTATTATGAATGACTTTGCTCGACCTCTCCTTCACTGATGAGTATTCTTTGGCATACCAATCAACAGTCGGCAGTGGTTGTCCATCAATGTGTTCTTTGAAAAACTAAGGAAGTTCATCTCCCTCATCTTCTGACAAATCTCCCACCTCTTCTGCCAAGAAGATAGATATCTGCGGGAAAGAGAACCTGATATAGCTACACCTGCGTACCTCAAAATCATCCTCGTAGTTCACCCAATAATCCTCCATTGTAGGCTTATGATAAAAGCGACTACCAAGAAATGTTGCATAATGACCCCAAGAATCATAGGTACATGTGTCGACAAGGTACTTGAGTTTGCAATTTTCTAACTCCTATCCTGCAGCTTTAGCACCAACTGTTGTCTTGCACCAATAAATTTTGAACTGCATTGAAAAGTTGGCAGCCTGTTTACGCTTGTGGCACAAACGTTTGTGAACATCATATAGTTGCCTTAGGAACTCCATGAATACTATCTTATATGAAGGATAGCGTGGAAGCATAGCTGGATTTCCTATGTATCCATAGACACGGATGTAGGTGTATGTAGGGAATTGAATGAACCAATCCGCCCAATCTACCATCGCTGCTCTAACAACCGTTGAGATACGAACATGCAACTCCCGGTCCAAGTCTCTCACTGTATATGTCAAGAAAGCCTCATGCACACATTTGAAATGTCTTTCAGCCTTCATGAACACAAGGTGGTCATACTGATGATAAACTTTCTGTACACTAAGCATGCCCACCGTGTTCAACCCTCTAAATTGACCCTGATAGGCAATCAAGTATACGAGGTAGGAATACATGTGAAATTGGTGTGCAACTAGAAAACCAGTGATTTGCTCGTGAAGAGCATCGTTGATGAAGGATGCCCAATCATAATGTTCTTTCCCAAAGATGATTTGACCAATGATATAGTACATCCAAGGGTGGAATTTATTTGCATTTGCATGACCTGTGACACGATTGAGAAGTGTAATCAGAATTGCATACTCATCCTTGTATTCACCACGACCTACATTGTTCGACAACTTGGTCTTTTGTTTTAACCATCTCTTTGTCATCTTACTCTGACACTTATCCATCTCAGCATTGAATGCTCGCTCACTTTGATTCATAGAAATGACTAGACTATTTGGATGTTGAGGAATACCCAGACTTATCTCAATATCCAGGGGTTTGAGACTGCAAATAACTCGCCCATCTACTGATTGTATCTCACGTGCATCAGAATTGTAATGCTTAATACAAGACATTACGAATTCTACACAATGAACTGAGATAGGTATGGAAGCGGCCTCAAGTAACCCGGACAGTTGAATGTTCTGAATTATCGAATCTCTTATCTTGAGTGGATCTAAAACTGCTTCTGGAAGCACCTTATGTAGATTCGTATCAATAGTTCCAATGAAGTCATGAGTCAAGACTGACTTGGTCTTGAATTCGAGTTGAGTGTACTGCATTTTGAAAAACTCATATGTTGACTGTGAACACGACTATATTCTGACAACTTTTTTGGAAAGCTAAAAATAGCCTACTGAGGCTAAAAATAGCTAGTCGGAAGCCAATTTTCACGGAAAATTCTGAGATATGGGTTTTGCTCAGAAAATAATTCGAAGACAACCTTGAATGTCAAAAATGCGAAAATTTGATTTCTACTCAACCAAGCAAAGGAATTTCAGTTAAGAAAATCAGAGCCTCAAGAACTGATGCTTTGGAACAAATTTTCCTAAAAAATTCTAACACATGGGTTTTACTAAGGAAGCTATTCTGAATCGACCCAGATGATTTGTTTTTCCAAAAATCGCCAATTCTTCAAACATGCAAGAGAATTTAAGATGAGAAAATGGAAGAATTTTAGAGAAGAAAGACGTTTTTTAGTTTTTAGTTTTTTATTATTTATGTAAATGTAACCAAATCTTATCCAATTGTATCCTAAAGTGACCTATGGAAATTCTAAGTCTGAAATTTTGTGTATGAATTCTAAGTCAGATTTTATTCTTGTATTTTAAATCTTCTGATTGCAGACCATTTATCAATTTCGATGATGCAAAATAGAAGATTGATTTCCCATTTATATCATGGGAGAAGACACGCCCTAAGGAGACACGTCTCATGAGAGGACATGTCCCTTGAGCGCGCGGGCTCCCCTTGGAAAATTGGGTGGTTATTAATTAACCAATAATCATGCTTTAACAAGCAACAATCAAATTATATAAGGTTCGATTTATTTATTCATGAATTTCTATCATCATCTGAATTTCGAATAATTTATTTGTAGACATTATATTTTAAGAGCAGTTCGATTAAATATAAATGATGATGATGCATAAATGCAATCATCATTTATATCTGACTGATGCTATCTTAAATCAACACTCCCTCTTAGCTATGGAAGATATTTCAAAACAAATAAGTGGAGATATCACCTTCACACGTGATATTGAAGATATGATATGTTTTCTCAATATTGTCAACTCACATGACATTCTTCATTACACATCTTCATTATGGTATGTGCACTAACATCAAGTCACACGATGTCTACCATAATAATTCATGGCATGTCCACGGATATATAATTATCCACCATGATTATCTCTTAAGGATCACAATGATCTTCAAATGAGATCAAGTCCCATGATATCCATCAAAGTGTCCAAGAGATACTATCATGACATGTCCACAGATATCAAGTCACATGATATCTATCATGATAGTTCAACTCATCATTGTAGAGTCGTCACTTTACAATGTCATATACAAGTGTTCATTATTAGAAAGATCGTCACCTTTCAATAATGTACACAAGGGGAGAGGGCCCATAAAAGTCATGGAGTCACACACATGACAAAAGAGTTTACACATTAAACATCTTTAAATATATTAGTACAACTTTTAAACAATTTGAATTTCAATCATAATATCAAATTACATTTCAACCATACCAAGCTTCTTCCTAAAGTGTTCAACCTTGATTCTGGAGAGAGGTTTGGTGAGAATGTCTGTTGTTTGATCATTTGTACTAATATACTCCAACTATATCACATTCATTTCTACCATGTCTCTTACATAATGGTAGGGGATCTCAATATGCTTAGATCTATCATGGAATACTAGATTTACAGAGAGTTTAATGCAACTCTGATTATCACAATGGATGATAGTAGGATTCAAGGGTTCACCAAAGAGTCCCACAAGCAATTTCTAAAGCCATACTGCTTCTCTTGCCCCCATAGAGGCTGCAATGTATTCAACTTTTGTCGAGCTTTGAGCTACTGAAGACTATTTTCTGTTGATCCAAGAGATCATAGCCGATCCTAAACTGAAACAACATCCTGATGTGATTTTCCAATCGGTTACACTTCCAGCCCAATTTGAATCAATGTATCCATGTAGATCTAGTTGGTCATTCTTGTAAAGAAGACCATATCCAATACTGCCTTGAAGATATCTCAATATATGTTTCACATCCATAAGGTGAATATCCTTTGGCTCACACATGAACTGGCTTAGAGCATTCACTGCATAGCAAATATCAGATCTGGTGTTAACCACGTACATCAATGATCCAATCATTTGTCTATATAGAGTGAAATCTGCACACTTAGATTCTTCTGCTGCTTCTTTTAGTTTGTGAAGGTTGGTTTCCATAGGTGTAGACATGGGTCTACAATCCAACATTCCAAATCTCTTCAGAATATCAATAGTATACTTTCCTTGATTTAGTATGATGCCATCTGATTTCTGCCAGACTTCTAAACCCAGGAAGTAATGTAAAATGCCCAAGTCTTTCATGTGAAATTCTAAAGTTAGATCCTTCTTTCCTTGAGCAATGAGGTGATCTTCTCCTGTTATCAGCAGGTCATCAACATATAAAATAATTATTAACATATCACCTTTAATTACCTTAAAGTAAAGATTTGGGTCTACATCATTCTTGGAAAATCCTAGTCCCAAGAGGTAGTTGTCAATTCTTTCATACCAGGCCCTGGGAGCCTGTTTAAGTTCATACAATGCTTTCTTTAGTCTACATACATGTGAGTCAGGTTTATGTATCACAAAACCTTCAGGCTGTTCTAAATAGACTTCCTCTTCAATGGTCCCATTTAGGAAGCCAGTTTTCACATCCATTTGATGGATCTTCCAACCTTTAGCTGCTACAATGGCTATCACTGCTCTCACAGATGTGTAATGGGCAATAGGTGAAAATGTTTCTTCATAATCAATGCCTTCCTTTTGTGAAAAACCTCTGGCCACAAACCGTGCCTTATGTTTTTCTATACTGCCATCAGAAACATGTTTGATTTTGAAGAGCCATTTGGAACAGACAACATATTTCTCTTTGGTCTAGGCACTATATCCCATACATCATTTTTTAAAATGGACTGATACTCTTATGTCATAGCCTCCTTCCATACTTGATGTCTGAAGGCTTTTGTAACACTGGCGGGTTCTGAATTTATAATGTCATTCATTAGAGAAACATAGCTTGAGAACCATTTGGGTCTTTTACTTTCCCTAAAGGTTCCTTTGGGTGCTGCATGATTCTCAGCTTCTTTGACCATCTTTCTAGCCCAAAGTGGCCTCTTCTTGCCGTTGTCATTTGTATTCTCATCTGAAGTAGATAGAAGTTCATTTATTATTTCCTCAGGATACTCCCTCTGAATCTCAGGAGTAGGTTCCACTTCTAAGACTCTAGGTGAATAAGTTTCTATCTCACTTGAACTTCTTTCCCTTTTGAATGCAATGTCTTCTTCAATGATGACATCTCTGCTCAATTCAATTTGTTTCTGCCCGGGTATGAATATCCTGTAGGCTTTGGAGGTTTCACTATATCCCACAAATACCCCTTTCTTTCTGGAAGGTTCTAGTTTGAATCTCTTCTCTTTGGGCACATGAATATAGATTGGGCAACCAAAAATCCTAAAGTGACTAATATCAAGTTTTATGCCAGTAAATGCTTCTTCGGGAGTTTTGTTATCTAGATGAGAATGTGAACATCTATTTTGGATGTAGACAATAGTTCTAGAGGCTTCTGCCTAGAAGGAGATTTCTATGTTCTAGTCAAGTAGCATTGCTTTTGTAGCTTCTACAATGGTTCTATTTTTCCTTTCAGCAACCCCATTTTGTTGAAGGTTGTAGGCTATTGTAAACACCCTCTTAATCCCAACATTCATGCAGAATTCCTTAAAGATTTTAGAGGTGTATTTTTTCACATTGTTTGTCCTTAGAATTTTGATTTTCTTCCCAAATAAATTTTCAGTAAGAGCTTTGAACTCCTTGAACCTTTCAAGGATTTCTATTGACTCTTTACACTTAAGAAAATAAATCCAGGTCTTCCTAGAGAAGTCATCTATAAATATGACATAGTATAGGAAGCCTACCATGGAGGGTACAAACATGGGTCCACATAAATCAGAGTGAACTAGTTCTAACACATTTTTGGTTTTACTCAAGCTATTGTGAAAGGATCCCTTTGTATTATTTCCTAGGGCACACCCTTTACAAGATCCTTCATGAGTTGGTTTTAACTTAGGTAATCTTGTTACTAGTTTTTCCACAGAGGGTAGGGCACGGAAATGAAGGTGTCCTAATTTTCTATGCCAAATTTCATTTGAATCAGAAGTATCAACGATAAGGGCTTGTTTGACTTCAGTACATAGTTTATAAAGATAACCTTGTCTTATACCTATGGTTTGAGCTTTCTTTATAGTTGAGTTCTTAGGCCATGCTAGAACTTTCCCATCCATAAAGGTAACCCTATATCCATTATCTTCAAGAGCGGATATGGATATTAGATTCCTCTTTATTCCAGGTACGAATAAGACTCCAGTGAGTTGAAGGGAGAGACCATATTTCAATTTCATGGAGCAAGTTCCAACCCCTTTTACAGGGTGTGCAGAATCATCCCCAATAGTTAATTCTTCATCAGTCTCTTCAGTCATAGTGTCTAAGGGTTCTCTGAACCCTGTGATGTGCCTTGAAGAACCAGTATCAATTACCCAGTTGTTGATATTGTTAGATACTTGACTTGAAAAGGCTGAATAGAATACAAATTTCTCAGATTCATGGTTTGAATTTGACTTTCCTACTTTAGCAAAGGATGCTTGTTGTTTTGATTTGTCAGGGCACTTCATTGCATAGTGCCCATATTGATCACATCTAAAACATTGTACTTGAGAGATGTCTTTCCTCCTCTTGGATGATCCTTTTCCATAGGATTTTCTCTTTCTCTTAAATGATCATTTCCCGTAAGAGTTTTTCTTACCCCTTTTATTAGATATTGTGTTGAGCACATGAATGTCTTCATCTATGGATTTTTGTTTGTTTTCTTTTGTTGAGAGTCTTGTTTCCTCTTGTAAGCAGTCTATTCTTAGCCTATCAAACTTGGGGAGTTTAGATCTCGCACTTATTCCTTGAACAAATGACTCCCATGAGTTTGGTAGGCCTCCTAGTGCAATTAGTGTTAACTCTTTGCTATCAATTTGATATCCAATTGTAGATAATTGATCCCTTAGTTCAATGATCCTCATGAAGTGTGCATTAATAGTTTCTTATTTGTTTATTTGGATATTGTTGATTTTCCTTTTCAATGCAAGAGTCCTACTGGTGTTATTTATTTCATAGGTGCTCTCAAGGGATTTGAACATTAGATATGTAGTTTCATGTTTTTCTAGAATGGGTACTATATGGTCCCTAATTGCATCTACTAATATTTTGATGGCTTTTTCATTGTTCTCAATCCATTGAGTTTTCTCTGGATCATCCTCTGGTTCCCTCTTGTTTTCTCTCACAAATGAGTCTAACTTATTTTCTTTAAGAATCATCATGATTTTGAATTTCCATGATGTGAAGTTGTTTGCTATTTCAAGACGATCTTCAAATCTAATCACGCTTGACATTATGAAGAATGTGATGTGAATTCGATTTCTTAAAAATATGAATTTTTTCTAAGTAATTTGATATCTAGATTTGATTTTGATTCACTCAACTTGGCTCTGATACCATGTAAATGTAATCAAATCTTATCAAATTGTATACTAAAGTGACCTATGGAAATTCTAAGTCTGAAATTATGTGTATGAATTCTAAGTCAGATTTTATTCTTGTATTTTAAATCTTCTAATTGCATAACATTTATCAATTTTGATGATGCAAGATAGAAGATTGATTTCCCATTTATATCATGGGAGAAGACACGCCCTAAGGAGACGCATCTCATGAGAGGACGTGTCCCTTGAGTGCGCAAGCTCCCCTTGGAAAATTCTGTGGTTATTAATTAACCAATAATCATGCTTTAACAAGCAGCAATCAAATGATATAAGGTTCGATTTATTTATTCATGAATTTCTATCATCATCTGAATTTTGAATAACTTATTTGTAGAAATTATATTTTAAGAGCAGTTCGATTAAATATAAATGATGATGATGCATAAATGTAATCATCATTTATATCTGACCGATGCTATCTTAAATCAACAATTTAGTATCTTCTTCTGTCAAAATCGCCACTGTCTTGAATTCTGTTGATGAATCTGGACCTGTACCTACAAAAGAATATTTTTGATGCTTTTGAACTTGATTGCTAATGAAAATTCACCCAACTCTGAAGGAAATTTGAATTTGCTAAGTCATAAAATGGACGCCATGCTTGCATAAATAGAGAAAAATCGAATCATAAAAGCAAGACTGCAAGATCTAGAACCTTGATTTTGAAAGAAAAAATTCAATTGGACCCCCTCTAGCTGAACTGACACTGACTCTGAGTCCCGAGGATGAAAATAATAATAAAATATCAACTTGTTCTAACATGCAAATTTGAGATTAATATTAAACAGGCGCCAATAATGAATTATTGAATAAAATCGCCATTTTAATACCAATGCATGCAAAACAAATATTAAAATATTATTTTAATCAGTTAGCATAGTATCTAGATGCACTCGACAAACTTCACTGATTCCAAAAAGTCCAGATTTGACCTTCTAGGCGTCCATTTTCCAGAGTTACTAACTTTTTTACTATTTCCTATTTTATAGTTGACTGTAAAGTTACAGTTGGCCATGTTCAGTTCTGATTTTCGGGTAACTAAGTGAACCTGTGATTGAACTAAGATGTCCACTGTGAAGCCTGTATAGCAAGGATGAAATGTCTATTGGGAGCTACAACTGTTAAAATCAACATTTGACACCCCAAAAAATTAGGCGCCTTTGATTAAATTGATGCAATGATTCCAGACTAGCCATTTCTCCGTTTTTCCATCTAACACTCCAAACTGCCATTGACAGTGAACAATGAACCCTGCGGACTGAATGATAGGTTCATTGTGTGACTGAAAGTGTTCCGCATCCAATGATTGTATATAAGGCATCTGAAAGTTGCATCAAGAACCCCAAAAAGAAGGGTGCACCTAGCCTGTGAAAGTGCAAACACCATTTTGACAAAAGTGTAACTTTCATCCGGACACCATACTTTGACCCTTGACACTGGGAGCTGGAGTGCTCCAATTTGCAAACCGTATGTCTTTCTGCGTAGCTAGATCAACTTACAAGAGATGTCTCTAGAGGTGACGAAGCAAGAAAACTGCTTCTAAGACCTCAACAAGAAGGGTGCCTTTTTCAAGGAGATGTGTATTTTCCACACTTAGCCATTTTCTAGTTGCTTTCATTTTTCAGCATTCCACACTGACCTCGCATGTACGAGCGTTTTCCGAATCCCGGAGGCTGACGACTGGACTCGTTTGATAGCTAGAGTAACTGTGCACAAGTCTCGTGAAGACTATGAATGCTAAAAACCCCATCTGACAAGCCTAAAGGTTGGGTGCCCCTAGCCTATAGAAGTGCAGGTGTGTATTCTTACATTTCTCCACCCTCTGATTTATGTGTTCGATAGAACCTCTATCATGGTCACTTAGAAAGTTAGATCACCTCATGAATAGATGCGTTGGGAAGATAGACAAGATTAGAAAAGATCTCAGGAAGACCACATCTACAAATTCATTCATCTAGGAAGCCAAATTCAAGGGCGCCCCTGAGCTACAGGGGCGCAAAAACCATAAACTTGACAACCTCTATAACATGCATCCTCCTCGTATCCTCAACTTCTGACCTCGATTTCTGGAGTTCCGCACCCCAGATGTCTTCGCTTGATAGCTTGTTGGAAATTTGGGCTAATTCTGAAGAGATTGAACCTATTTGCAAGCACATGCAACAAGATCTGAGCCTCCATAAAGAAGGGCGCCCCTAGGCTACAGGGGCGCAAATCTGCTTTCTGCTTGAAATCTGATTTGTGTCAACCAACTTACGCACAATTGTGACTATGTTCTTGTTTGAAGATTCAACATGTCCATTACCCTATGGGTAATAATCTGATGAGTGTGACAACGTGATGTCGTGATCAAAACAAAAATTAAGTAATTCCTCTGACAAGAAACTCGTTTCATTATCAGCCATAATTTTGTGAAGCAACCCAAAGCACAAAATGATGTTCTCCTTCAAAAAGTCGCAAACAACTTCAGAGGTAGCTCGCTTGGTAGGAACCGCTTCAACCCATTTTGTGAAATAATCAGTCGTTGTAAGGACATAAACATGCCCCTTGCTGGAATGTGGGTTGATGGGACCTATGAAATCAATACCCCATTTCTGAAATGCAACATCTATGATAACTGGCCTGAGTGCAGTAGTTGTCAATCTGACTTTACCAGCAAAATGCTAACATGACTGACATCTATACACCCATTCATATGCGTCGCAAAACATGGTAGGCTAATAAAACCTTTCTCACAGGACCTTGAATGCAATGACTCTCGATGAGAAGTGACCACCGCATGCTTGACTGTGAAAAGCATCCAACAATCTCTGTTATTGGTCTCTATCGATGCATAAAAGGAAAGTTTTGTCAAGGCCACGCTTGTTCAGAATGTTTATTATTAAGCATGTTGGGTGAAAATAATGTAATCAACTTTTCGATAGATTACACCATCTAGATTTCAGCCACAGCTATGTGAGATTACACTCCTCTCCGAAAGGGGAGGCGCCCTTCTTATTGCTAATTAGAAGCTATAGTAAACTTCAAAGAATACTTACAAAATGTACACTATACTTCATGAAAAGGGGGGGGTGTGTAACATTCATACTTCTCTCTTTTTTCAAAGAAGATGTTTACAATGCTTCACTATGAAAAGCTTTTAGATCTGGAATAACTTAAACTTAATCAATAGCAGTAATACCAATATTTCTATCTTGACAAAGCAAAGCTCAGAAATACCAGGTGTGATTTATAATAACAAAGGTAAAGAGAAAAGGGAAGGCCTATGAAGGCAGAAAGTCATTCTGTAGCCTTTTCGATGTTGAATCCGATGATGATATCATTCGTTGTATTAGAAGCACAAAGTCTTCTTAGACACAACGATTCTTCGAACAGCAAGAACGATTACAAGCACAAAGTCTTGTAGATCCTTCAACAAAATCTTCAAATGTAAACAAATCCAAATGACAAATGTAACACAAAGTTTACATCAAACACTTGAAGCCCTTTCAATCTCATACAATAATTACCACTGATATAATCAACACACAAAACGATTGATTCCAACCCAAAGTCTGGCATGCAATCTTCTTCTTTATTGATTAGATCTGAATTCACAATATTGAACACAAAGTCTCAATGCTTGTTTCAAAATAGCAACACTTCGTTGCAAAATCTCAAAACGGTCCTTTTTACAAAAGAAATCCCTCTTATTTATAAAAAGGAGGGAAGAGAAAAATTAGGGAATCAGATGAGTAAAAATAGGAAACCCTAATCTAACTGAGTGTAATTTATTTCTACGTAATTGCACCTTGTATTTTGGTGTAATTATGTTTTACAAAAAGACACCTAAAGTGTCAAAAACTATTTACAATGTGCAAAATAGGGGACACCACAAATGGCGAACACTGGAGACGAAAAGAAGACTATTGTTCTTTGCTTTGGGCGCAGAAGTCTTCATATTTCTTTGTTGTCTCTCTCAAGGACTTATTATCTAGTCTGACTGTAAAATCCACCAGTGTATGTATTTTGGTAATCAACTTCTTTGCAGACGAAGAAACCTTTTTACATCTTTCAAGATGAGACTTGAAACAATCAAGTGAAAGTCGTAGATCACATACAGTGTGTAAGGTGTTCTTAGTAAAACCTTTGTCATCCACCAACTTCATGAAGGCTTCTTTATACACTTGAATTATTTCGTTGAGGGGAAGGAAGGTGTGCTCGTCATCGAGAAGATCACCTGGCAACTCTTCCATTCCATTTACCAATAGAACCCGGTAGCCTTCAACATCTTCCTATGCCTGGTGAATGTCATCAATCAGAACCTTCAATACTTGGATTCGATGCTTGAGCGATTCTTTTACTTCAACATATTTCTCCTTACCAAGTATTACTCCATTTTTTACCAATTGGCTGATCTTGGATTCTTTCATTTGCAGCCATGATGATAAAGTCCTTTCCATATTGGATAGATCTCTCACAAGTGATCCTTCTTCTTTGTTCAACTCAGTTTGCAGCTGGGCTATTTGTATTTTCTTCTCACTTGCGGTGGTGATAACCCACGTTCCATGATCTATGATCTCTTCAATAAACTCATTTAAGATCTTACCTTTAGATGCAAGCTTTTATGCCTTTTGAACAGCTGGTTCTTCGGCATTTACCAAGGTCATAGGTTGGGCATCACCCATTGAAGATCCCGCTATGTTTCTCAAAATGTCTGCATAGCGTTCAACTTTCCCTTTGTATAGATTTTTGGCTTGCTCCATCTTGTCAAGCCTTCCTGCCAGAGCATCTAACACTACTTGGGCATCTGCTTTTGCACTTTCATTTGTCACCTTCCCAAGTTGTATTCTCTGAATGGTATAATCTTCCATGTTCACATCTCCCTCTGGCTGTGGAGGAAAACCTACCTCAACAAACTTTTGACCAGCTTTATCAACCTAGAGTCTTAACAATACCTTAGCCTTTATCTTTTCTTTGTTCTTGGGAGCAGCTATTTCTTCCAGGTCTACTTCATCAAGGGAGATCATCTTCTTTTTTCGTTTAGGAACCTGCAACACCAACCAAGGGGGAAGGGAAGAAGTATACACATCACTTGTTACTGCTAATTCCTGGGCTGCAGGGGCTCTTGGTGGAATAATTGAAGTAGTAACTATGGGCGTCATTGTCATTATGGCCCCGGTTGTTTGTACACCAAGCTGACTCTGCAAAGATTCATTCATAAATCTATCAAAATCAGCCTCTGAAGAAATGTCAAAGGATGGGGATGACAAGCTAGGGAGAGAAACCGGTGAACTAGATAGGTCATTGATACTTTTTGATCGGCCAATTGCAGGAGAAACCAACACTGTCGACACTACTGGTAGGGAAGAAACATCTTCTACCCCTGTAACCATGGTAGGAAGAGGAGAAGAAAGAATGGGTGGAACGGGAGATTTTTGAATTGAAGGAGTATGAGGAAGTGAAGAGACTGGAACTTGTTCGGTTTCACCTTGAGGAGGTGACAAAACCAACTCACTCTCTTGGTACTCCTCAACCTCTTGTGCTGATTGTTCTTCTTCTCCATTTGACGCAGTCCCTCCAGAGTTCTCATTGTCTGATTCTTCGGATTCAAACTCTGTATCTCCTCCTTCTTCTTCTAAAGACAATTCCTCGAAAACAAGCTCTTTCTCTTGGGCATGAGATGTAGTAGCCCTTTTTTCTTGTATTTCAATAGTTCATGGAGTACTTTTCCCCACAGTGAACTTAATCCTTGGCCCTCTTCTTGATGAAGAAGGAATCGCTGCCTGTTTTTCTTTGGCGTGAGATTCTAGCAGTGGAGCAGGATTCTCTTTTGGGAGCTCACCTTCAGAATCTGTCTTGAAGTTTTTTATTTGAAAACCATGCTTGGCGAGCCATTCTGCCGTGTTGTGTAGGATAGGGGCCAACCTTTCTCTCATGTAAGTGCATTCTTTTTTAGACCATTGCACTGGAGGCAAAGGTTTCCCAGCAATTTTGTCCTCGTCATAGGTAGAATTAAGGACGTCACCTAGATCCATGAAATCTTTAGGTAAATCAACTATTTGCAGAGCCCTGATTTGATCAACTATCAACTTGCAAAAATCCATTTTCCATACATCCTCTTCATCTCTGCATTCTACCCATATATCTTCAAAATGGTAGACATGGCTGTGACCTTTCTTGAGTTTCTTCTTGACGTCCCTGAAGTCAAAATCACGCCTGTACCTGTAGGTCTTGAGAGTATTTATTTGCATCTCAGCTGAAACATTCTTGGCCTTTTGCACAGTTCTGATTGTGTATCTGCCAATGGTTAATGGAAATTTAAACCCTGGCTTATGATTCTTTTGTCATTCCTTGTGCACATAAATTGATTGCCTGCACAACTCCATAAGAATCCATTTATCTGATGGGTATCTGGGAAGCATGAAAGGGGATCCCGTGAAACATCCTACCCTTATGTAATTAAAGGTAGGAAATTGTAGAAACACACATCCCACCTTGCTGACCACCTTGTAAGCTTCATCTGAAATCCTCTTCTTCTCCAAAGTTGGATCAAAAGTAAATAGCAAGGGAGCAAAGAAGGCGTCTATGACTCTTCTAAAATGATGGAAACTCTCCCTCAGGTTCAATTGGTAATAGTAGTCATAGATTGGGGTGGAATGCCTATTACCTTTGGTAGATAAACCTGGAAACTGTCTCATCACTGCTGCTGAGTACACCAAGAAGGAAGTCATATAAAACTTTAAGGTGGTGGGCACCTTGATCAGCTGATCATGAATTTTGTCACTGATTTGTGTTCCCCAATCAATGTGCACTTTCCTCCTTCGGATAATCTGGATGTATTCATACATCCAATCTTGGAAATAAGAAGAACTAGGCAAGCCCTTGACTTTGCTTAACAAAGTAATCATATCTCTTACGTCTTCTTTGAAGTCACTCCTTGGGAGTCCCTTAGGCCACCTAGAAACAGCATGCCGAGGGGTCTTCAACCACTGTGAGTTAATCAATGTTTTGGCTTTGACTGGATCATTGTCAAATATTTCTTGAGCCCTTTGTATTGTGATAGAGGTGTATTGTTCCGTTTGTGGTACTTTGAAGACTGTCAAAAAACTCACCATCAAGCCTCATTATTACTTGTCCTGTTGAATCCCTTACCGTTCTGTCTTCTTCAATGTAGTGTGCAGCTACTTGGAGTACAAACTCCATTGAATGGGCTGAAGTTGGAAAAGTCGAAACCATATGAAGATTGCTATGTATGATGGCTTTCAAATTTTCATCCCACGGCCTCTGCTGAATCCTCTTCACGAACTCAGCTAGATCTTGATGGCCGATCTCAGTGTCTTTGATTTCATCTACCTTTGACAACACCACGATTGGAGGGAAGACGCCTTGGTACTTGTACTTCATTTTCTCCTTATCTTTAGGAGACGGCGATGGCTTTTCAGCTGACATCTAGGAGAAAATAGACCAATGCAATCCTTATCTCCAAAGATCCTGGAAGGAACCTTAGAACAAACTGCAAGAATGGCGGATGTGATGATTGTCAAGAAAAATGTCACATGGGAAAGCATGAGATGATCATGGCGATATGGAGTTACTGTGTTTTGGCCAAGTGGTATGGAAAATGAGGAGAAAAACGAGTGTGGATGGCGAAAAATGAGGAGAAAACACTATTTCTAGTGTTAGATTAAAAATACAGATTTTGGTGCTCGGGTGGTGTTTTTCACCGCTCGAGCACCGGAGTGATATGTCACCTTGGTGTCGAGGCAGTGAGAAACACTGCTCGAGCACCAAGGTTCATACTTAGAAATTTTAGGGATTTTTGTTTGGTGTCGGGGCAATGAGTTTCACCGCTCCAACACCGACATGTAAAAACTGTTTGGTGTCGGGGCGGTGATTTTCACCGCTCCAACACCAAAGGGTTTTGGGGATTCTTAAGGGAGTTCCGTGTCGTGGTGGTGAATTTCACCGCCTCGACACTTAGGGAAGATTTCTCTCAGTGTCGTTGCGGTGAAATACACCGCCACGACATCGAGCTGTTCTGGTGGATCCGTTGGAAATACTGACCGCAATGGCCAAAACAAAACAAAAGGGAGAACATGTTTGAGGAGGGAAGATGCCATGACAGTCGAAGGAAAGACTTTGAAGGAACGACAAGGAAGCACGGAGGGAGGAAAGGAAATGGAGGGCGAAACATACAACCAGTAAAGAATGATAAAAACGGGAAAACGAAGATTACTCTAAACTTTAAACCAAGCAAAGCAAGAAATGAAATGCAAACCGGATGCGCACATACCTGTGATAGTCACGATGAAGATGGAGGCAAGAAATGTGCGATGGAGAAAGGCACCAAGAAGAATCTCAATGAAGTCGACTCGAAATGGCACGGGAGCGTGCAGAGTGAGGAGATGAAGTCATTAGGAACAATAAAAATAGTTAACTCGGACTTTAAATCATACTAAAAACCTAAAAAAAAAGACTCATGTCGTGCGCATTGAATGCGGCGGAAATGACTTGGCTCAATGCAGAAATAGGTGCTCGAGCAGTGAAAATCACTGCTCGAGCACCAAACTCGAAAATGAACTTTTGGTGCAGTGGCGGTGAAAAACACCGCTCGAGCACCAAAAGTTGAAAACAAACATAAGGTGCAGTGGCGGTGATTTTCACCGCCGTTGCACCAAAAATAGTTATTGAAAAAATAAACTTAACTCCTGGCGAGAAAAAGGAGTCATTGATAAACTCAAAATTTGAGCCTATCTTCGCCTACCAGGACTAGGTAGGTTATGGAAGTTCGTAAAATGATTTTGTGTCTCGTTTTGCGTGCTTGAAATGCACGGTCCTAGGAAACGGACTAGTTTCGTAGGGGGTTATCCATGAATCGAGCACTGCTAGATTCTGTGATAACAAAGCACAAAGTTCAGTGCTTTCAGCTTCAAAGTTCTCTTCTGCTTTTTGTCCATGTGACGTGGACATTCCCCATAAGTTGAATAATACCACAAGGCTATATACCATTCTTCTGTAGAATCAACTAATAGGACCAAAGGAAGGTCCTCTTCAAGTTCAGGTTCAATTCCACCATTGCTTTTCTTCTTTTGATCTCCAGCTTCAGCCAATAATCGACAAAGACCTTACCCGCAGACGAGCTTGGCTGGCTTGAACTCCAAATCATACTCTTGAACTTTTGCAATCCATTTTCCTCTTTTTCGTGCCCATCTCCTGTTGAGTTAGCACACCTTTTACTGTTGGATCGGTGACCAACACCGTTGTATGTGAATTCAAGATGTAGAATCTAAAATTCTTGACAGGTCTAACGACAACATACACATTCTTCTCAATTTGAGAATAGTGTGATTCACTATCTTTAAAACTGGTACTCATGAAAGCGATCGGAGATTCTCTTGCTTCACTAAGCTTTTGAGTCAATATGGCAGACAACGTGTGTTCCTATGCATAACAATAGACAATGAAATCCTTCTGAAAGTTAGGACGAACCAACATTGGTGCGTTAGCAATAGCTTCTTTGATTTTGATATAGGCTTGCTTGCCTTCTTTTGTCCATATGAAAGTGGACGTCGTTTTCATCATAGTTGAGATCTCCTTCGTCAGCTCTGAAAAATATGGTACAAACCACCTGATAAAGTTAACTTTACCGAAAAAGGAATGTACTTGTGTCTTGTTGGTAGGAAGAGACGGGTTCTTAATTGAATCCACCCAATTCAAGACAATTTTGGTTCCCTCCTTGGAAACGATATGGCCAAGTAACTTGCCCCTCGTCATCGCAAAGATGGTCTTCTTGGGATTTAATGAAATTTTGTGGTACCTGCATCTTTCAAAAACTTTCGTGAGGTGCGAAAATTGATCGCTCTGTTTATCTAAGAAAACAGTCAAGTCATTAAGATAGATAACTATTATTTCATTCTTGCGATCCCCAAATGCCAAATCCATGGCCCTCTGAAAAGTAGCACCGATGTTGATAAGGCTGAAAGGAATCCTCTCATAAGAAAACGTTCCCCATGGCATGGTGAAAGCTATTTTGATCTGCTCTTCCTCTGCCACTACAATCTGATTGTAACTGGAAAAACCATCAAGAAGTGATAGCATCTCCAATCTGGTGACTATCTGCAATGTATGCTCCATGATTGGTAAGGGGTAATTGTCCTTCAAGGATGATAGATTTAAATTCTTGAAATCCATGCAAATTCTGATTTCACCATTCTTCTTGCACACAGGAACAACGTTTAACACCCAAGTGGAATGATGAATCAGATAAATTATCTTTGAGTCCACCATTTTTTGAATTTCCGCATAGATAGTATCTTGAATCCGCGGATTGTAATGTCTCTGCTTTTTCTTGAATGGTTTCATGTTAGACTTGAAAGGAATTGTATGTGAAAATTCTATGGGTGTGAAGACCTTCCAGTCTTCGTATGACCAAGAAAATACATCCTTGTATTGTTTGAACAAACCGATAAACTTCTCAACTTCTTTTGTAGTACAAAACTTGCCTAGATTAACAAACCAAGGTTTGTCTTCAGTGTCGATGTTCACTTGGAAATGCTCAGCAGAAGTATTAACACCTGACATCTTTTGATTTTAAATGCATCGGTCATGCTTGTCAAAAATATCCTCTAACGACACAAAACCCTTAGGGATCAGATTTCCTTTTAATTGTATGATCCTAGATTCTGTAGCTTTAGAGTCTTCAACAATTGACTCTTTGAAAGGAGTGAAACTTCCTTCAAAGAACAATTCTTTGTAATTGTCTCCCATAACGAAAAACTCTTTGATGTCATCATCATCATCAAAGACTTTCTAGTTATCTGCATTATCTAGTACAACTGGCTTGTAGATTAGCTCAATAGCAAAAGAATTCTGAAAGAAGTCAAAAATGCGACATGAAAAGAGCGGTTGATACTGCAAGTGCATTAGTTCTGCTATTGTCTATTCTTGGAATATATTTGGCATTGAATGCATCGAACCAGCTGATAGCATTCCACACCCTCTATCTGTAGGATTGAAGGCGATTCTTTCTAACTTGAAATTGCTCCCTGACTTGTCTGACAATGAGCTCAGCATCTCCTTCAACTCTAAGTAATTTGATTCCCATATCCTTCGCGTTTCTTGAGACCCAATAAAAGTGCCTCATATTCTGCAGTGTTATTGGTGCATTCAAATTGCAACCTATATGCGAATGGATATAAGCATCCTTCGGGAGAGATGATCATGACTCCCATTCCTAATCTTGATGTTGAGCAACTGTCATCGAAGTGCATCATCCACACTTTTGATTCTTCATGTGATGTAGTTGTGGAAAGTGCAAAATTCTGACAATCTTCAGTGACATCAGATATCGTAGCATATGTCCCTAGACCCATGTCTTGATATAACACTTGTGCATGTGGAAACTGGGACTTTACCACTGTAAACTTTGATTTCACCAGGCTCCAGCTTGAAAGTGCCCTTCTTCAATGGAATTGTTGCGAATGACCAATCCAACTGAATTTCTCCTCTGAGATCCTTACAAAAACTCCTGTTGAGCAACATCTCGTAATTGGTAGGGATGTCAACGATCAAGATAGTCACCATGATTTTCTTTTCAGGAAAAGATGCTAGCCTTACTTGCACATCCTTTAGTTGACCGACCAACGATACCGGCTTTGGCTCAAGTGAATAACACTTTTCTTTGGTTTCGGTGCATAAAAGTCCCAACACGTTCATGATTTGTAAAGGCATGACATTGTCCGATGCTCTGCTATCTATGATGCAATTGCTGAGTTTAAAACCTCCTATATACAAAGATATATAGAACAACTTTGGCTTGTCTTTTGCTGGTACAGAGGATTCAAGTAACGTAGGTTGGATTGCAACCTTCTTCTTTACCACCTTGAGGATTTGATCCAACTACTCTGGATGATCCTGAAGATACTCCAATTGTGAGTTTTGTACCTTCGTCTTGATCATAGAAGACACAATGTCAAAATTTTCTGAGGTTGGATCCTAAACAACCAGCACAGTGTTTACTTGTGAAAACTTTTGATTGGATGTGGAAGCCAGTTCTTTTCCTTTTTCTTCAAACTTTTGTTTTTCCTCCTCTTCTTTCTATTCTTTGAAGTGTTGTGCACGTGTGAACACAGGCAATGAGATGTTCTCATGATTGACTGCAAGAGAGTATTGGTTGTAGTCTTCTTCTTCTTCTTGTTCATTAATAGGTTCTCTATCAAAGTATCTCATTGTGGAGTCGCCATCAAAGTTGTCCATCTGTGGTGAGACAACATTTGTAGTTGGTGAAGGTACGAAACTTGCACTTGGAGCAGCATCAGCAAATCCCATGATCTAATTCATTGTTTGATTTTTCGGACATGTGGTCCCGGTGTGTTTAGCTGTGTCATGGAAAGAGCAATAAGTTGTAGGCTTCTCAGCTTCAACATGTTGTCTTGGTTGTCCTTACGGGAAATTTGAATTGTAATTGTTGAATGGCTGAAATTTATTCCTCTTTGGTTGGTACGGCTATTGAGGTTGATATGGCAGTCCTGGTTGATATGACTGTTGTGTAGGCAGTGCTTGTTGCCCTTGTGCGGGTGACTATCTCTTGAGAATGGTCACCTCGTTAGCTACATTTTGTAGTAGCGGATTAGAAAATGCTTGAACAAGCAATTTGATTGAATCATTCCTCATATTGCATGTTCTAATCATGTTATCTTCAATTCGGATAGCTTCTTCTTATGTAACTTGTAGGTCTACTGCTTGATTTCCCTTCAAGAAAAAGGTTATTTCTGACGGCAATGCATTGATGAAGTTGCTCATCAAAATCTCATCAGATGGGTTGAGTGTATTGGCAAGACATGTGACAAGGCAATTAAACCTTGCTACGAATTCCCTCATTGGTTCTCTATGCTCCATCTTTGAGTTTGAGAGTTGTGCAAATAGTTGGTGATTATCCTCAGCAGGCTTGAATCTTGCCAAGAATTTCTCACTCATGACTACCCAACTTGTAATAAGACGTGGTTCAAGATTATGAAACCAGTCTAAAGCGTTGTTCTCCAAGGTCTCAATAAAGAGACGAACAACTATATCTTCATGTGGAACATGCAAAATGGAACAAGCCACTGTGAATGTTGAAATGTGTTCATCAAGATTTTTAGATCCATCACCATGGAATCGAGGAAAGTGCTTTCACAATCCCTTAGGCAGCTCATGATGTCTTGCTAAGGCCAACGGTCCGATGTTGTCACCCCAAGGCAGTGGGATTAGACATCTTATGTTTCTTTTGATCCAACCGTTATGATTGTTGTTGTTGTTGTTGTTAGCCACTGCTTCAGGTGGTATTGGAGATTCTTTTTAATCCTTCTAGGAAATGTTGAGGAACCTCTTCAAAGCATGACTCTTCTTGAATGGGAGGATTGTGCCTTCGTTGGTAGTAGACTTGATAAGCCAGGATGCTCTATTCCCACGCGAGTGGTGGCAAAACTAGTCTACCTGTTGTAAGATCCGCCTTTTCTTCTTCTTTGTCCAGAGTAGTAGCTGTGTTTCTCCATTGAGTAGGAGATGTATGGTTTTCAAAGATAAACCTTCACAAGCTACTGATGATGTCTTACTACTCGCCTTGAATCAGGACAAATTTCGGTTGTTGAACTGGAGCAGTAAGATGCCAACTAGTCATTCATTCTCGTGACATAAATCGTGAAGCTTTCTTGAAGTTTTCTTGCCTCATGCCCCACGGTAGGTGCCACAAAACTATTGGCATAATAACTAACACCTCTGGAGTATAAGTTACTATGGATAACTATGCACACTACGTAATGAGTGCTCTTCAAATTAGGAGGGGAAGCTCCCTCTTTTGCTGATATACGTGAAAAAGTAAAGTATTCTAAATCCTATCTTTTTGACTCAGCTGGAAGAGGCACAAGGTTAAGAAAAATAAGGACATTGCAGCTAAGGATTTTCTCTAGTTTTATAGGTCTTAACTACAACTAAAAACTAAAAGCTTTAAACTAGTGGATCTCAAGAAAAAAGAGCATGAGAAAACTGAGCAAGAATGTGATTACACGATAAACTTTAGGTACATATTCCTAACATGAAGGCAAGGTGGAACAACTATTTGCTTGGCTGGGAAGAAGTTTATTAGAAACAAACAAATATACGATAAACTAAGCACAAACTCACAACGTGAAGGCAAGGTGGCACAACTATTTTCTTGGCTGAATAAGTTTATTGACACACACATCATATGATAAGCATTAGGTGAAGATTCTCAATGTGAAGGCAAGGTGGCACAATGATTTTCTCAATTTGAATAAGTTTATTAGACACAAAATGTAAGGTAAGCAACTGGGACAGTGTATTGCATAGACGAAACATGCATACAACAATGATCAAACCAACAACCCCATTTAACTAAGATGAGCATTCACCATAATAACTGCATGAAACCTGAGTGGCATAACAATTCATCATCATAATAAATACTTGCGAACAGATACAAAATAGGCAATATTAAAGGCAAGGTGGCATAGCATATATTACTCTCTCGTGCAAAAGTTGATTAGAAATGAGCTGAAAGCTCTTATTTATAGACATCAAAGGTGTAGGCAACCCTAAAATTGCCTTGAGTCAACTACAGTCTCGCAATGCATGCAAGATTTTATTGCTAAACTCTAATAAAGAAAACTATATAGTTAATTGAAAAGCTACCATCAGTTAATTGGTCAATCTAATCTAAATGGACAATGTGCAAGCATGCACATCCTTATTGAAAGAAAGTTAACTAGAATACTACCATTAGTTAACGTAAAAACCTAAATGAAACTCCGAGTGAACATAGATACTTCCAAGATAGATATGCGTGAGATGTGAGACAGTGAGTTAACCTGAAAAGAAGCATCGAGTTAACTGTCGTGATTGAAGTCTATCCTAAAAGGTGGGAATTGAAGTCTACTGGCCCTGATCTTGAGCAATCAACCCATCCATGAGGTTGTTGACTGCATCACCATCTGGGGTACTGTAGCTCCATTGAAGTATACCGTGCCTATGCAGCATGTCTTCTACGCCTATGATCTGACACTGAAAATCGCCTTTACTCCTGGTTGCCTCATCAAACAATGCTGACATGACTGTAAGTTGATTCATCTTACAACCAAAGGTCTCCCCACTAAAAATACTATGAATGAGTGCCTGAAGCTCTGACTGAACATTAGCAAGCTCAACATAGTCACCACCTACATGTTGATAATGGCATGGTAGTTGAGACATGAAGGTTCTCACACAACAGAGTGCACTAGTGACATGCTCTTTACTCTCAGCCAACTCTGATGCTATTGTTTCTTCTATCTTCGGCTTGAAGATCAATTGTGTCCTCCAAGTGTAGATAGCCTCTTTATCTTCTACATCTGTGACTGATTCATATGACATCCCCAAGCTAGCAATTAGGATCTCATCTCTGGTTCTACTAATAGCCAAGTCACACTCCTCATCCTGAAGTTGTAGACGGAGCTCACGTGCATTGTACCTCAACTAGTATAACTCTCAAAGCACAAAACGGCCTCTAGAAACAAACTCCTCCTCCCAATCATCCAAAAAATTTCCATATGCAACCAAGTGATCAAGCTAACCCTGTTTTGCTGGTGGTTCTAACATCGGTGGGAGTGAGGTGATAGCACTTCCTATTTTGTATACAAGGCTAGAAATGTATTGACGAAGCTGCTAGATTTCAGCCTTGAGGGTTGTCTTATCTTCTCCATCTTTCATCATCCAATCCCTTATGCTATCTATTGCAACTTGTAGGAGATCAATCTCTATCTGGCGAGTACTTCTACCAAAGTTGACTGTGATCACTTCGAAGTCTTGAGCTTCAATCTCGTTTAGACTCTTATCCTCTGGAGGTACGTCAGTCTCAATGATGATCACCTTACCTGAATTCCTCTCTACATGGACCTATTTCTTGATCCTTTTTTCAGGCACATCTTGATAAGCATGATCGAAATCTGAATGATCAGGCACATAAGATGGCCAACTCCTCTTTCTTCCCAGCTATCTCTCAAGCCAAGATGAATCCTGACTAATCCCACTGGGATTATTTGTACTCGTAAAGGGGGGCTCTCATGAGAGTGAATGTGTAGAGGTGTTACAGCGAGATGGCTATTCCAAGTCCAAATCGATGTGAATTGGAACTGGAGGTTGCTCTGGCATTGGTGATGGCATGCATGGCTAAACCTTAGGCTATGAAAAACTCTGAACTATTTCTTTGACAGGCTCCATGTGTGTCTCGGTAACAAATGCCTTCCCTTTTGAGTTATCAAGCACTAAATTCCTCTTAGGAGGGTTACTCTGCTTCTTCTGTTTGGGTTTAGATGAGGAACGTAATGAAACTCCCACTGGTGGCGGCTCTGTTCTAGGCATAGTTACCCTCCTAGTCCTCTTTCTTTCAAGATAGAGCATACTATTCTGAATGACTCTGCTCGACCTTTCCTTCATGATAAGTATTCTTTGGTGTACCAATCAACAGTCGGCAATGGTTGTCCATCAACCTGTTCTCTGAAAAACTGAGGAAGTTCATCTCCCTCATCTTCTGACAAATCTCCCACCTCTTCTGCCAAGAAGACAAATATCTGCAAGAGAGAGAACCTGCTCGAGTTGCATCCGCGTACCTCAAATTCATCATCATAGTTCACCCAATAATCCTCCATTGTAGGCTTATGATAAGAGAAACTACAAAGACGTGTTGCATAATGACCCCAAGGATCATAGGTATGTGTGTCGACAAGGTACTTGAGTTTGCAATTTTTTAACTACTATCTTGTAGCTTTAGCATTAGCTATTGTCTTGCACCAATAGATTCTGAACTACATTGGAAAGTTGGCAGCTTGTTTACGCTTGTGGCGCAAACGTTTGTGAACATCATATAGTTGCCTCAGGAACTTCATGAATATTATCTTTTCCAAAGGATAGCATGGAAGCATAGCTAGATTTCCTGTGTATCCATAGACACGAATGTAGGTGTATGTAGGGAACTGAATGAACCAATCCACCCAATCTACCATTGTTGCTCTAGCAACCACTAAGATATGAATCTGCAACTCCCGATCCAAGTCACTCACTGTATATGTCAAGAAAACCTCATACGGACATTTGAAATGTCTTTCAGCCTTCGTCAACTCAAGCTGGTCATAGTGACGATAGACTTTATGTACACTGAGCATGCCCACCATGTTCAACCCTCTAAACTAGCCCTGATAGGAAATCAAGTATACGAGGTAGGAACACATGTGAAATTCGTGTGCAACTAGAAAATCGATGATTTTCTCATGAAGAGAATCATTGATGAAGGATGTGCAGACATAATGTTCTTTCCCAGAGATGATTCGACCAATGATATAGTACATCCAAAGGTGGAACTTATTTGCATCTGCATGACCTGAGACATGATTAAGAAGTGTAATTAGAATTGCTTACTCATCCTTGTATTCACCATGACCTATATTTTTTGACAACTTGGTCTTCTTTTGTTTTAACCATCTCTCTGTCATCTTACTCTAACACTTATCTATCTTAGCATTGATTGCTCGGTCACTCTAATTTGTAGAAATGACCAGACTATTTGGATGTTGAGGAATACCCAGACTTCTCTCGATATCCAGGGGTTTGAGACTGCAAATAACTCGCCCATCTACTGATTGTATCTCACGTGCAGCAGAATTGTAATGCTTAATACAAGACATTACAAATTCTACACAATGAACTGATATAGGTATGGAAGTTGCCTCAAGTAACCCGAACTGCTGAATGTTTTGAATTATTGAATCTCTTATCTTGAGTGGATCTAAAACTGCTTCTGGAAGCACCTTATGTAGATTCGTATCAACAGTTCCAATGAAGTCATGAGTCAAGACTGACTTGGTCTTGAATTTGAGCTAAGTGTACTACATTCTGAAAAACTCGCCTGTTGACTGTAAACACGACTATATTCTGACAACTTTTCTAGAAGGCTAAAAATAGCTTGTTGGGGCTAAAAATAGATCGTCCGAGGCCAATTTTCACGAAATATTCTGAGATATGGGTTTTTCCCTAAAAATAATTCTAAGACAACCCTGAACATTAGAAATGCAAAAATTTGATTTCTACTCAACCGTGCAAAGGAATTTCAGTTAATAAAATCAGAGCCTCAAGAATTGATGCTCTAGAACAAATTTTCCTGAAAAATTCTAGAACGTGGGTTTTACTGAGGAACCTATTCTGAATCGACCCAGATGATTTGTTTTGCCAAAAATCGCCAATTCTTCAAAACATGCAAGAGAATTTAAGACAAGAAAATGGAAGAATTTTAGAGAAGAAGAAAGATGTTTTTTAGTTTTTAGTTTTTATTATTTATTATCTTCTTCTGTCAAAATCGCCACTCTACCTTGAATTATGCTGATGAATCTGGACCTGTACCTACAAAAGAATATTTTTGATACTTTTGAACTTGATTGCTGATGAAAATTCACCCAACTCTAAAGGAAATTCAAATTTGCTAAGTTGGATGCCATGCTTGCATAAATAGAGAAAAATCGAATCATAAAAGCAATATTGGAAGATCCAAAACCCTGATTTTGAAAGAATGAATTTGATTGGACCCCCTCCAGCTAAACTAACACTGAATCTGAGTCCCGAGGATTGAAATAATAATAAAATATGAATTTTTTCTAACATGTGAATTTGAGATTAATATTAAAAAGGCATCAATAATTAATTATTGAAGAAAATCATGATTTTAATACCAATGCATGCAAAACAAATATAAAACTATTGTTTTAATCAGTTAGCATAGTATCTAGATGCACTCAACAAACTTCACTGATTCTAAAAAGTCTAGATTTGACCTTCTAGGTGTCCATTTTCCAGAGTTATTGATTTTTTTACTATTTCCTATTTTATAGCTGACTGCAAAGTTACAGTTGGCCATGTTCAACTTTGATTTCCGACTGACTGAGTGAACCTGTGACTGAACTGAGATATCCATTGCGAAGCCTGTATAGCAAGGATGAAATGTCTATTGTGAGCTACAACTGCTAAAATCAGCATTTGACACCTCACAAAATTAAGCGCCTTTGATTAAATTGATGCAAAGATTCCAGACAACCATTTCTCTGTTTTTCCATCTGACGCTTCAAACTATCATTGACATTGAATGATAAACCCTGCTGACTGGATGATAGGTTCTTTGCGTGACTGAAAGTGTTCTGCATCCAATGAATGTATATAAGACATCTGAAAGTTGCATCAGGAACCCCAAAAAGAAGGGTGCCCCTGGCCTGTGAAAGTGCAAACACCATTTTGACAAAAGTGTAACTTTCATCCGGACACCATACTTTGACCCCTGACACCGGGAGCTGGAATGCTTCGATTCATGCACCTTTTGTCTCTCTGTGTAGCTAGATCAACTTACAAGAGATGTCTCTAGAGACGACGAAGCAAGAAAACATCTTCTAAGACCTCAACAAGAAGGGCGCCTTTTTCAAGGAGATGTGTATTTTCCATACTTAGCCATTTTCTAGTTGCTTTCATTTTTTAGCATTCCACACTAACCTCGCTTGTACAAGCATTTGCCAAATCCTAGAGGTTGGCGGCTGGACTCGTTGGATAGATAGAGTAATTGCGAACAAGTCTCGTGAAGACTATCCCATCTGACAGGCCTAAAGGCTGGGTGCCCTTGGCCTATAGAAGTGCAGGTGTGTATTTTTACATTTCTCCACCCTCTGATTTATGTGTTTGGTAGAACCTTTGTCACGGTCACTCAAAAAGTCAGATCACCTCACAAACTGATGCGTTGCGAAGCTAGACAAGATTAGAAAATATTTTAGGAAGACCACATCTGCAAATTCATTCATTTGGGAAGCCAAATTCAAGGGCGCCCCTGAGCTACAGGGGTGCATAAACCATAAACTTGACAATCTCTGTAACATGCATCCTCATCGTACCCTCAGCTTTTGACCTTGATTTCTGGAGTTCTACACCTCATATGTCTTTGCTTGATAGCTCGTCAGAAAGTTGGGCTAATTATGAAGAGATTGAACCTATTTGGAAGCACATGCAACAAGATCTGAGCCTCCATAAAGAAGGGCGCCCTTGGGCTACAGGGGCTTAGATTTTCTTTTTGCTTGAAATCTTCCTTTGTTTCTACTTCCAAAACACCTTTCTTGCCACTAAATTGACATTATAGGAGTATAATATTGTCGTGAAATGCTTCTCCATCATAACATGTTTTGCTCTAGTCCTAGGTTTAGGTTCTGACCTCTAGGTACTGATCAATTGTTGCTGACGATTGACATGACACTGACCAAAGTCCATACTTGACTTGCCCAAAACCTGTATTTTGACATCATTTTAACAAAGTTTAAACTCTTTTAAGCAAAATGGCTTAATGAAGCAAAATTTTTATTTTGGGTACAACATTAGGCTCCGTTTAGTGACCATGTCGGATACTTACGGTATAGGAGAACCCTAGACATCTTTGTGTTACATAGACCAATGAATTATGATTGGGCATCGGAGTTGGGACTTATCCTAATCACCTAAAAAAATACTACCTAATTAATCACCTAAAACACGACATAACATCAGAAAATGGGGAAACACATAATGACATAACGATAAAGCATAAAAAGTATTTATAAAAATTTACAAAAATTACTCCTCCCTCGAAGGGTTGAAGTGCTTAAGATATTGCTCGTTGTAAGGCAATGGGAGAAGCCTTCCATCTTGATGTGAGATAATGTGTGTGTTCTCTCCTCTTGATTCATAAATCTGGAAGGGTCCTAACCATAAGGAATCAAACTTGCTATGCATCCCTTTAGGTTCATGTCTTTTGTCCCACAATAGGACCTGATCTCCGATCTTGAAGTCTCATGGACGAGCTTTCTTATCAAAAAGATTATTCACTTGCTCTTGATGCTGAGTGATTCCGTCGACGACCTCCACCCTTTCCTCTTCTAGTTTCATTAGGTACAAAATCCTCTTCTCAATCGGATCTTTGAACTCTCCATCTTCCACCGTGGATGCCAACTGTAAGGCAGACAACTCCAGTGTAATGGGTAACATTGCTTCTGTACCATACAAAATTGTAAAAGGCGAAGTTTCGATGGCTCATTTGGGAGTGATTCTACTAGCCCAAAGAGCATCATATATCTTTTTGTGCCAAGCCTTTTGATTTGTGTCAACTAGCTTACGCACAATTGTGAGTATGTTCTTGTTTGAAGATTCAAAATGTCCATTACCCTGTGGGTAATAATCTGATGAGTGTGACAATGTGATGTCATGATCAAAACAAAAATTAAGTAATTCCTCTGATGAGAAACTCATTGCATTATCAACCACAATTTTGTGAGGCACCCCAAAGCACGAAATGATTTTCTCCTTCAAAAAGTCACAAACAACTTCAGAGGTAGCTCGCTTGGTAAGAACTATTTCAACCCATTTTGTGAAATAATCAGTCATTGTAAGGACATAAACATGCCCCTTGCTAGAATGTGGGTTGATGGGACTTATGAAATCAATACCCCATTGTTGAAATGGAGCATCTATGATAACTGGCCTGAGTGGAGTAGCTGCCAATCTGACCTTACCAGCAAACTGCTGACATGATTGGCATCTATACACCCATTCATATGTGTCACAAAATATGGTAGGCCAATAAAACCTTGCTCGCAGGATCTTGAATGTAGTGACTCTCGATGAGAAGTGACCATCGCATGCTTGACTATCAAAAGCATCAAACAATCTTTGTTGTTGGTCTCTGATGACGCATACAAGGAAAGTTTCATCAAGGCCACGCTTGTACATAATGTTTATTAATAAGCACAAAGTTTTGTGCTTTCAGCTTCAAAGTTATCTTTTGTTGTGTGCCCATGTGACATGGACATTCTCCATAAGTTGAGTAATACCACAAGGTTGTGAACCATTCTTCTGAAGAATCAACTAATAGGACAAAAGGAAGGTCCTCTTCAGGTTCAGGTTCAATTCCACCATTTATTTTCTTCTTTTGATCTCCATCTTCTGCCAATAATTGACAAAGACCTTGCCCACGGATGAGCTTGGTTGGCTTGATCTGCAGATCATACTCTTGAACTTTTGCAATCCAGTTTCCTCTTTTTGTGCCCATCTCCTATTGAGTTAGCACACCTTTTACTGTTGGATTGGTGACCAACACCGTTGTATGTGAATTCAATATGTAGAATCTAAAATTATTGATAGCTCTAATGACAACATACGCATTCTTCTCAATTTGAGAATAGCGTGATTCACTATCTTTAAAACTAGTACTCATGAAAGCGATCAGAGATTCTCCTTCTTCACTAAGCTTCAGACTCAATATGGTAGACAACATGTGTTCCGATGCATAACAATAGAGGATGAAATCCTTCTGAAAGTTAGGACGAACCAACATTGGTGCATTCGCAATAGCTTCTTTCTTGTTTTCCTTCTTTTGTCCATGTGGAAGTGGATGTCTTTTTCATCATAGCTGAGATCTCCTTCATCAACTCTGAAAAATCTGGTATAAACCTCCTGATAAAGTTAACTTTACTGAAAAAGGAATGTACTTGTGTCTTGTTGGTAGGAAGAGACATGTTCTTAATTGAATCCACCCGATTCGGTTCAATTTTGGTTCCCTCCTTGGAAATGATATGGCCAAGTAACTTGCCCTTCGTCACCGCAAAGATGGTCTTCTTGGGATTAAATTAAATTATGTGGTACCTTCATCTTTCGAAAACTTTCACGAGGTGCGAAAAGTGATCACTCTGCTTATCTAAGAAAATAGTCAAGTCATCAAGATACACAACTATTATTTTATTCTTGAGATCCCCAAATGCCAAATCCATGGCCCTTTGAAAAGTAGCACTGACGTTGATAAGGCTGAAAGGCATCCTCTCATAAGCAAACGTTCCCCATGGTGTGGTGAAAGCTATTTTGATTTCCTCTTCCTCTGCCACTGCAATCTGATTGTAACCGGAAAAACCATCAAGAAGTGATAGCATCTTTGATCCAATGACTGTCTGCAATGTATGCTCCATGATTGGTAAGGGGTAATTGTCCTTCAAGGATGATAGATTTAAATTCCTGAAATCCACGCAAATTTTGATTTCACCATTCTTCTTGTGTATAGGAACAATGTTGACACCCAAGTGGAATGATGAATCGGATAAATTATCTTTGAGTCCACCATTTTCTGAATTTCCGCATAGATAGTATCTTGAATCCGTGGATTGTAATGTCTCTACTTTTGCCCGAATGGCTTGACACCAGAACTCAAAGGAATTGTATGTGAAAATTCTACAGGTGTAAAGACCTTCAAGTCTTCGTATGACCAAGAAAATACATCCTTGTATTGTTTGAACAAGGCGGTAAACTTCTCAGCTTCTTTTGTAGTACAACACTTGCCTAGATTAACAAACCGAGGTTTGTCTTCAATGTCGATGTTCACTTGGAAATGCTCAGCAGAAGTATTAACACTTAACATCTTTTGATTTTGAATGTATCAGTCATGCCTGTCAAAAATATCCTCTAAAGGCACAAAACCCTTAGGGATTAGATTTCATTTCAATTGTATGATCTCAGATTCTGTAGCTTCAGAGTCTTCAGCAATTGACTCTTTGAAAGGAGTGTAACTTCCTTCAAAGAACGATTCTTTGTAATTGTCTCTCATAACGAGAAACTCTTTGATGTCATCATCATCATCAAAGACTTTCCAGTTATCTACATTATCTGGTACAATTGGCCTATAGATTATCTCAATAGCAAAAGACTTTTGACGGAAGTCAGAATGCGGCATGAAAAGAGCAGTTGATACTGCAAGTGCATTAGTTTTGCTATTGTCCGTTCTTGGATATATTTGATGTTGAATTCATTGAACCAACCGATAGCATTCCACACCCTTTGTCTGTAGGATTGAAGGTGATTCTTTCTAACTTGAAACTGCTCCCTAACTTGTCTGACAATGAGCTCAGCATCTCCTTCAACTCTAAGTAATTTGATTCCCATATCCTTTGCATGTTTTGAGACCCAATAAAAGTGCCTCATATTCTACAATGTTATTGGTGCATTCAAATTGCAACCATCGAGAGAGATGGTCACTACTCCCACTCTTGATCCTAATGTTGAGCAATTGCCATCGACATCATCCACACTTTTGATTCTTCATGTGATGTAGTTATAGAAAGTTTAAAATTTTGACAATCTTCAGTGACATCAGATATCATAGCATATTTCCTTGGATCCATGTCTTGGTATAACTCTTGTGCATGTGGAAACTAGGACTTTACCATCGTAAACTTTGATTTCACCTTGGGCTCCATCTTGAAAGTGCCCTTCTTCAATGGAATTATCATGAACGATCAATCCAACAGAATTTATCCTTCGAGATCCTTGAAGAAACTCTTTCTCAGCAACATCCCGTAACTGGTAGGGATGTCAGCGATCAAGATAGTCATCATGATTTTCTTTTCAGGACAATATGCCAGCCTTACTTGTGCATCCTTTAGTTGACCGACCAATGGCACCGACTTTGACTCAAGTGAATAACACTTTTCTTTGGTTTCGGTGCATAAAAGTCCCAACGTGTTCATGATCTGTAAAGGCATGACGTTGTCCGATGCTCCACTATCTATGATGCAATTTTCGAGTTTAAAACCTCCTATATACAAAGATATATAGAACAAATTTGGTGTGTCTTCTGCTTGTACAAAGGATTCAAGTAACGTAGGTTGGATTGCAGCCTTCTTCTTTACCACCTTGAGGATTCGATCCAACTGCTCTGGATGATCCTGAAGATACTCCAATTGTGAGATTTGTACCTTTGTCTTCATCATAGAGACACAATGTCAAAATTTGTTGAGGTTGGATCTTGAACAACCGGCACGGTGTTTACTTGTGAAAACTTTTGATTGGAAGTGGAAGCCACTTCTTTTCTTTTTTCTTCAGACTTTTGCTTTTCCTCTTCTTCTTTCTATGGTCTGAAGTGTTGTGCACGTGTGAATATAGGTAATGAGATGTTCTCATGATTGACCACAAGAGAGTATTTGTGGTAGTCTTCTTCTTCTTGTTCATTAACGGGTTCTCTATCGAATTATCTCGTTGCGGAGTCACCATCAAAGTTGTCTGTCTGTGGTGAGACAACATTTGTAGTTGGTGAAGGTACGAAACTTACACTTGGAGCAACATCAACAAATCCTATGATATGATTCATTCTTTGATTTTTCGAACATGTGGTCTCGGTGTGTTTAGCTGTTCATGGAAAGAGCAATAAGTTGTAGGCTTCTCAGCTTCAACATGTTGTCTTGGTTGTCCTTGTAGGAACTTTGATTTGTAATTGTTGAATAGCTGGAAGTTATTCCTCTTTGGATGGTACAGCTGTTGAGGATGATATGGCGGTTGTGGTTGATACGATTGTTATGTAGGTAGTGTTTGCCTCCCTTGCACAGGTGACTATCTCTTAAGAATGGTCACCTCGTTGCCTACCTTCTATAGTAGCGGATCAACAGGTGCTTCAACAAGCTGTCTAATTGAATCATTCCTCATCTTGCCCGTCGTAATCATGTTATCTTCAATTTTGATAGCTTCTTCTTGTGTAACTTGTAGGTCTATTGCTTGATTTCCCTTCAAGAAAAAGGCTATTTCTGACAGCAATGCATTGATGAAACTACTCATCAAAATCTCATCAAACGGGTTGAGTATATTGGAAAGACGTGTGACAAGGCGATTAAACCTTGCTATGAATTCCCTCATTGGTTCTGTAGGCTCCATCTTTGATTTTGAGAGTTGTGCAAATAGTTGGTGATTATCCTCGATAGGGTTGAATCTTGCCAATAATTTCTCACTCATGACTACCCAACTTGTAATAAGACCTAGTTCAAGATTATGAAACCAGTCTAAAGCATTGTTCTCCAAGGTCTCAACAAAGAGACAAACAGCTATATCTTCATGTGGAACATGCAAAACGAAACAAGTTACTATGAATGCTGAAATGTGTTCATCAGGATGTTTAGATCCATCACCATGGAATCGAGGAAAGTGCTTTCGTGATCCCTTAGGAATCTCATGAGGTCCTACTAAGGCCAACGGTCTAATGTTGTCACTCCAAGGTAGTGGGGTTGGACATCTTACGTTTCTTTCATTGTAACCGTTGTGATTGTTGTTGTTGTTGTTATCAACCATTGCTTCAGGTGGTACTCGAGATTCTGCTTCTAATCCTTCTAGGAAATGCTTAGGAACCTCTTCAAAGCATGACTTTTCTTGAATGGGAGGATTGTGCCTCTGTCGGTAGTAGACTTGATAAGCCAGGATGCTCTATTCCCACACGGGTGGTGGAAAAACTAGTCTACCTACTGCAAGCTCCGCCTTTTCTCCTTCTTTGTCCAAAGTAGTAGCTTCGTTTCTCCACTGAGTAGTAGATGTATGATTTTAAAAGATAAAACTCTGCAGGCTACTAATGATGTCTGACTACTTGCCTTGAATCAGGACAAAGTTCGGCTGTATGGCAGTCAAAGTGAATCCTGGTAGTTGAACTAGACCAACGCGGAATGGTCATTCTCATGAAATAAAGCGTGAAGCTTTCTTGAAGTTTTCTTGCCTCGTTCCCCACGGTGGGCACCATAAAACTGTTGACGTAATAACTAACACCTTTGGAGTATAAATTAGTATGCACAACTATGTACATTGCATAATGAGTTCTCTTCAAATTAGGAAGGGAAGCTCCCTCTTTTGTTGATATGCGTGAAAAAGTAAAGTATTCTAAATCTTATCTTTTTAACTCAACTCGAAGACCTACACAAGGTTAAGAAAACCAAGGATGTTGCAGCTAAGGATTTTCTCTAGTTTCGCAGGTCTTAACTACAACTAAAAACTAAAAGCTTTAAACTATCTAATCTCCTCAAGAAAATAGAGCACGAGGAAATGGAGTAGGAATGTGATTACACGATAAACTTTAGGTACAAATTCACAACGTGAAGGAAAGGTGGCACAACTATTTGCTTGGTTGGGAACAAGTTTATTAGAAACAAACAAATATATGATAATCTAAGCACAGATTCACAACATGAAGGCAAGGTGGCACAACTATTTGCTTGGTTGAATAAGTTTATTGACACACACATCACACGATAAGCTTTAGGTACATATTCTCAACGTGAAGGCAAGGTGGCACAACAGTTTTCTCAATATGAATAAGTTTATTAGACACAAAACGTAAGGTAAGCAACTAGGATAGTGTATTGCATAGACGAAACATGCATACAACAATGATCAAACCAACAACCCCATTTAACTAAGATGAGAATTCACCATAATAACTGCATGAAACCCAAGTGGCATAACAATTCATTATCATAATAAATACTTACAAATAGATACAAAATAGGCAATATTATAAGCAAGGCGGAACAACATATATTACTCTCTCATGAAAAATTTGATTAGAAATGAGCTGAAAGCTCTTTTTTAAAGACATCAAATGTGTAGGCAACCCTAAAATCACCTTGAGTCAACTACAGTCTTGCAATGCATGCAAGATTTTATTGCTAAACTCTAATAAAGTAAACTATATAGTTAATTGGAAAGCTACCATCAGTTAACCAGTACATCTAATCTAAATGGACAATATGCAAGCATGCACGTCCTTATTGAAAGCAAGTTAACTAGAATACTACCATCAGTTAACGTAAAAACCTAAATGAAACTCCAAGTGAACATAGATACTTCCAAGATAGACATGCGTGAGATGTGAGACAACAAGTTAACCCAGAAAGAAGCGTCGAGTTATCTGTCGTGATTGAAGTCTATCCTAAAAGGTGGGAACTGAAGTCTACTGGCCCTGATCTCAAGCAATCAACCCATCCATGAGGTTGTTAACTGCATCACCATCTAGGGTACTGAAGCTCCGCTAAAGTATACCGTGCCTATGCAACATGTCTTCTCCACCTATGATCTGACACTGAAACTCACCTTTACTCCTGGTTGCCTCATCAAATAATGCTGACATGACTGTAAGTTGATTCATCTTACAACCAAAGGTCTCCCCACTGAAAATATCATGAATGAGTTCCTGAAGCTCTGATTGAACATCAACAAGCTCAACATAGTCACCACCTGCACGCTGATAATGGCATGGTAGTTGAGACACGAAGGTTCTCACGTAACGAAGTGCACTAGTGACGTGCTCTCTGCTCTCAGCCAACTTTGATGCTATTGTTTCTTCTATTTTTGGCTTGAAGATCAACTATGTCCTCCAAGTGTAGATAGCCTCTTTATCTTCTGCATCTGTGACTGATTCAAATGACATCCCCAAGCTAGCAATCAGGATCTCATCTCTAGGTCTACTAATAGCCAAGTCATGCTCCTCATCCTGAAGTTGTAGATGAAGCTCACGTGCATTGTACCTCAACTAGTATAACTCTCAAAGCATAAAACGACCTCTAGTAACAAACTCCTCCCCCTAATCGTCCAAACATTTTCCATATGCAACCAGGTGATCAAGCTGACTTTGCTTTTCTGGTAGTTCTAACATCGGTGGGAGTGAGGTGATAGCACTTCCATTTTTGTGTACAAGGCTAGAAATGTATTGACGAAGTTGCTGGATTTCATCCTTGAGGGTTGTCTTATCTTCTCCATCTTCCATCATCCTATCCCTTGCATTATCTATTGCAACCTGCAAGAGATGAATCTCTGTCTGGCGAGTACTTCTACTAAAGTTGATTGTGATCACTTCAAAGTCCAAAGCTTCAATCTCATTCAGACTCTTATCCTCTAGAGGTATGGCAGTCTCAATGATGATCTCCTTACCTACATTCCTCTCTATGTGGACCTGTTTCTTCATCCTTTAGTTAGGCGCATCTTGATAAGCATGATTGAAATTTGAATGATCAAGCACATAAGATGCTTGTCTCCTCTTTCTTCCAAGGTGATTCTCAAGCCAAGATGAATCCCGACTAATCCCACTGGAATGATCTGTACTAGTAATGGGGGGCTTTGATGAGAGTGAACGTGTAGAGGTGTTACTGCGAGATGGCGAGTCCAAGTCCAAATCGATGTCAATTGGAACTGGGGGCTGCTCTGGTGTTGGTGATGGAATGCATGGTTGAACCTCAAGTTGTGACAAACTCTAAACTGTTTCTTTGATAGGATCCATGTGTGTCTTGGTAACAAATGCCTTCCCTTTTGAGTTATTAGGCACTGAATTCTTCTTAGGAGGGTTACTCCTCTTCTTTTGTTTGGGTTTAGATGAGGAAGGTAGTGAAACTCCCACTAGTGGTGGCTCTGTTCTAGGCATAGTTACCCTCCTGGTCCTCTTGCTTTCGAGATAGAGCATACTATTTTGAATGACTTTGCTCGACCTCTCCTTCACTGATGAGTATTCTTTGGTGTACCAATCAACAATCGACAGTGGTTGTCCATCAACCTGTTCTTTGAAAAATTGAGGAAGTTCATCTCCCTCATCTTCTGAAAAATCTCCCACCTCTTCTGCCAAGAAGATAGATATCTACGGAAAGAGAACTTAATATAGTTGCGCCTGCGTACCTCAAAATCATCCTCGTAGTTCACCCAATTATCCTCCATTGTAGGCTTATGATAAAATCAACTACCAAGAAGTGTTGCATAATGACCCCAAGGATCATAGGTACGTGTGTCGACAAGGTACTTGAGTTTGCAATTTTCTAACTCCTGTCCTGTAGCTTTAGCATCAACTGTTGTCTTGCACCAATAGATTTCAAACTGCATTGGAAAGTTGGCAGCCTGTTTATGCTTGTGGCACAAATGTTTTTGAACATCATATAGTTTCCTTAGGAACTCCATGAATATTGTCTTATCCGAAGGATAGCATGGAAGTATAGCTGGATTTCCTGTGTATCCATAGACACGAATGTAGTTGTATGTAGGGAGCTGAATGAAACAGTTCGCCCAATCTACCATTGCTGCTCTAGCAATCGCTGAGATATGAACGTGCAACTCTCGGTCCAAGTCTCTCACTATATATGTCAAGAAAGCCTCATGCACACGTTTGAAATGTCTTTCAGCCTTCATGAACTCAAGCTGGTCATAGTGACAATAGAATTTTTGTACACTGAGCATTCCCATCATGTTCAACCCTCTAAACTAACCCTGATAGGCAATCAAGTATACGAGGTAGGAACACATGTGAAATTGGTGTGCAACTAGAAAACCAGTGATTTGCTCGTGAAGAGCATCGCTTATGAAGTACGCCCAGTCCTAATGTTCTTGCCTAGAGATGATTTGACCAATGATATAGTACATCCAAGGGTGGAACTTATTTGCATATGCATGACTTGAGACACGATTGAGAAGTGTAATCAAAATTGCATACTCATCCTTGTATTCACCATGACCTACATTGTTAGGCAACTTGGTCTTCTTCTGTTTTAACCATCTCTCTATCATCTTACTCTGACACTTATCCATCTCAGCATTGAATGCTTGCTCACTTTGATTCATAGAAATGACCAAACTATTTGGATGTTGAGGAATACCTAGACTTCTCTCAATATCGAGGGGTTTGAGACTGCAAATAACTTGCCCATCTACTGACTGTATCTCATGTGCAGTAGAATTGTAATGCTTAATACAAGGCATTACAAATTCTATGAAATGAACTAAGATAGGTATGGAAGCGGCCTGAAGTAACCCGGACTGTTGAATGTTCTGAATTATCGAATCTCTTATCTTGAGTGGATCTAAAACTGCTTTTGGAAGCACCTTATGTAGATATGTATCAACAGTTCCAATGAAGTCATGAGTCAAGACTGACTTGGTCTTGAATTCAAGCTAAGTGTACTGCATTTTGAAAAACTCGCTTGTTGATTGCAAACACGACTATATTCTGACAACTTTTCTGGAAAGCTAAAAATAGCCTGCTGAAGCTAAAAATAGCTTGTTAGAGGCCAATTTTCACGAAAAATTCTAAGATATGGGTTTTGCTCAGAAAATGATTGCTGAAGCTAAAAATAGCCTGTTAGAGGCAAATTTTCACAAAAAATTCTAAGATATGGGTTTTACTTAGAAAATGATTCTAAGACAACCCAGAACATCAGAAATGCAAAAATTTGATTTCTACTCAACCATGCAAAAGAATTTCAATTAAGAAAATCATAGCCTCAAGAACTGATGCTCTGGAACAAATTTTTCTGAAAATTCTAATACATGGGTTTTACTAAGGAAGCTATTCTGAATCGACCCAAATGATTTGTTTTGCCAAAAATCGCCAATTCTTCAAACATGCAAGAGAATTTAAGACGAGAAAATGGAAGAATATTAGAAAAGAAGAAAGACATTTTTTAGCTTTTAGTTTTTATTATTTATTATCTTCTTCTATCAAAATCACCACTCTGCCTTGAATTCTGTTGATGAATCTAGACCTGTACTTGCAAAAGAATATTTCTGATGCTTTTGAACTTGATTGCTGATGAAAATTTGCCCAACTCTGAAGGAAATTCGAATTTGCTAAACTGGATGCATAAAATGGATGCCATGCTTACATAAATAGAGCAAAATCGAATCATAAAAGAAAGAGTCCAAGATCCAAAACCCTGATTTTGAAAGAAAGAATTCGATTGGACCCCCTCTAGCTGAATTGACACTGACTCTGAGTCCCGAGGATTAAAATAATAATAAAATATCAACTTGTTCTAGCATGCGAATTTGAGATTAATATTAAAAAGGTGCCAATAATGAATTATTGAAGAAAATCACCATTTTAATACCAATGCATGCAAAACAAATATTAAAATATTATTTTAATTAGTAAGCATAGTATCTAGATGCACTCGGCAAACTTCACTGATTCCAAAAAGTCTAGATTTGACCTTCTAGGCGTCTATTTGCCAAAGTTATTGAAATTTTTACTATTTCCTATTTTATAGCCGACTACAAAGTTACAATTGGCCATGTTCAACTCACATTTTTGGGTGACTGAGTGAACCTGTGACTAAACTGAGATATCCATTGTGAAGACTGCATAGCAAGGATGAAATGTCTGTTGGGAGCTGCAACTGCTAAAATCAATATTTGACACCTCAAAAAATTAGGCGCCTTTGATTAAATTGATGCGATGATTCCAGACAACCATTTCTCTTTTTTTCCATCTGACGCTTTAAACTTCCGCTGACAGTGAATGATGAACCCTGCTAACTAGATGATAGGTTCATTGCATGAGTGAAAGTGTTCCACATCCAATGGCTGTATATAAGGCATCTAAAAGCTGCATCTGGAATCCCAAAAAGAAGGGCGCCCCTGGCTTGTGAAAGTGAAAACACCATTTTGACAAGTGTAACTTTCATCCGAACACCATACTTTGACCCCTGACACCGAGAGCTAGAGTGCTCTGATTCGCGCACTGTTTGTCTCTCTATGTAGCTAGATCAACTTACAAGAGATGTCTCTAGAGGTGATGAAGCAAGAAAACTGCTTCTAAGACCTCAACAAGAAGGGCATCTTTTTCAAGGAGATGTGTATTTTCCATAGCCATTTTCTGGTTGCTTTCATTTTTTTGCATTCCACACTGACCTTGCACGTACAAGTGTTTTCCAAATCCCAGAGGCTAATGACTGGACTCGTGGGAAAGCTAGAGTAATTGCCCACAAGTCTCGTGAAGACTATGAATGCCAAAAACCCATCTGACATGCCTAAAGGTTGGGCGCCCCTGGCCTATAGAAGTGGAAGTGTGTATTCTTACATTTCTCCACCCTCTAATTTATGTGTTCGATAGAACCTCCTCCACGATCACTCAGAAATTCGGATCAACTCACAAACTGATGCGTTGCAAAGCTAGACAATATTAGAAAAGATCTCAGGAAGACCACATCTGCAAATTCATTCATCTGGGGAGCCAAATTCAAGGGCGCCCCTGAGCTGTAGGGGTGCAGAAACCATAAACTTGACGATCTTTGTAACATGCATCCTCCTCATACCCTCAGCTTCTAACCTCGATTGTCGGCGTTCTGCACCTCAGATGTCTTCACTTAATAGCTCGTCGAAAAGCTGGGATAATTATGAAGAGATTGAACCTATTTGCAAGCACATGCAACAAGATCTGATCCTCCAAAGAAGGGTGCCCCTGGGCTATAGGGGCGCAGATCTTCTTTCTGCTTGAAATCTTCCTCTATTTCTGCTTCCAAAACACCTTTCTTACCATTGAATTGACATTATAGGAGTATAATATTGTCGTGAAATGCTTCTCCATCATAAAATGTTCTGCTCTGGGTCCCAGGTTCAGGTTCTGACCTCTAGGTACTGATCAATTGTTGTTGACGAGTGACATGACACTGACCAAAGTCCATACTTGACTTGCCAAAACTTGTATTTTGTCATCATTTTAACAAAGTTTAAACTCTTTTAAGCAAAATTCCTTAATGAAGCAAAAAATTTGGTTTGGGTACAACATAGTGAATACAAACTTCTATAATAAAAAAATAACAATAGGGCCAACTTATAATAGAGGGCTCATCTCTCTTCAAACTTTACTAGGCTTAGAAGGGTATTCCCTTTTAAATCCCACAAACAATATTCAATTCAAAACTTTTAGTTTATCATCAATTCTTCTAAAACTATCTACCAAATGAGGTAAGTCATTTAGACACAATCACAAACCAATAATATTGTCACTAGTCTATAATTTGTTAGCCATTAGAAAGATAATGAGTGGATTTCCAAATGTAGAAATATAGATCCTAATTTTATGAGTTGAAGGTGAAAAATATAGAGTAGAATACAACCACCGTTTCCACCATTATGTGCATTGTAAAGTATAATTTAAATAAGTTGCACTCATTATGATTTTTGTTTATAAAGTGGATTAGGTGGTTTGAAAACACTTAGATCAATGTCTATTCTTCTGCATAGAGTCAAATATCAAACATAAGAACACCAAATCATTTACATTACCATGTTTTGAATAGCCTAATTAACTAGGTCTTGTTAACATCCTTTAGCTATTTGACACTATTCCACTCAAAAGATTTAGGTTCTATTTAGTAATCCTTTGTTTATACAAATCACTCCATATATTTGCTAGGTAAATTATGGTCATGGGGACCAACCCTTTCTAAAAAAGAGGGAAAAATTGATTGATGTGGCACACCAAACTCATAATAAGGGTGGATTACTTAACCAAAATGATCTTGTAAAGTAGAAGGATCTCATTAAGATCTATCAAATTTTTTTGAAACATTGATGCCACTTTTATTAAGTGCAAGTGAAGATGTATGTTGTTGGTGATTGAGTCCTTTCACTTTTTATTTTACACAACTACCAAAATTTTATTAGCAATCCCATCATCCTAGGTCACAACATTAGTATTTGATGTATTCACACTCGTGCTTAGGAAGTAGTGAACCATTTTCTATCACTGTTGAAACCTTTGTGAGTGATTTCAAATCTATTTCAGGTAGATAATCATTAATGTTTGAAGCATTAACACACCCCACCCTAAGAGGAGGTGACCCATCAATAGCTATAAATAGAGATGGTGAACCATTGGTTGAAGCTTCATGACTCAATATTAGAAATCATCTTCTTTTGAGAGGTTGGGTGGGTGCTAGCTTAGATTTCTCTATTTTCATAGAGTAGTGGTGGAGGGAAATTTCTTTTCACCACATAGCCTAATCGTCTAGTTTGTGTTTGAAGTAATTAGTAGCAATGTGACCAGTATCAAAACACCTATGACAAAAAAATACAATCACTCTTTGTCCAGGAGTTGAGTCTAACTACGCAAACCATTATTTTATAGTAATGAATATTGGAAGATTTTTGGAGTTGTCAAGATCAACCAAAATACGAGCAAATGTGGTGTGAAGGGAATTAGAGGAGTATTTGTCTACTACCAAAAAAATTGCTTAATATATTGCCAATTACTTGAAAACATGAATAAAATTAGAAATGGAGTGGAAGATTAGGGAGATGAACCCACATAGGTGAAACAATAAATGATTTAGAGGTGGGGATGAATTTTGGGTGCCATGGTTAAGCATGAGCAAGTGTTGATCCCAACTCTAGAGATAATAACAAAGAATTATTTTACGATCCAAAATATTATCAAAAACCACAATAAAATAGTTGTGAGAACAAGGGTAATTTGAATACCACCTTTCAAGATGGACTACTAGATATTAGTGATCCATTTGCGTAGATTGAGGACTTGGCCATAAACGATTGAGTTTTACAATTAATCCATTCTCAATGAAAAGGTTTTATTTTTGACCTATTCCACTTTAATAGCTTCACAAAATTCCAGGACATGAGACTTATTAGTGCATTGGAGGGTCTTGATCTTTTGGGAGATACCATACACATCTTGAGAGACCCTTGTTTGAATTCCAATGGTGCTTAGAGAACTAGATCTATTCATAGTTTCTTGTGTTAGATTAACCCTTCCCTCTTGCATGCAACCAAAGATGGTAGCATCCATACACATCCACTTTGTCTTTTGTATAGGGTGATATTCACACTTTGTATGTCATGGGCCCAAAACACCTTGCCTTGATCCGCACCCTTCCTATAATTTAGGCTGTCATTCGATGGATCTCCCTTATCCAATGTGAAATTATTATTTTCAAACCCTAATCTCAATAGTTCTTGTAACTTGGCATCTACTTTTTCCTTATTTACTTATCACTTCATATGATAAATCATAAATATTTCCTACTAAAATGAATTCCTAATAGAATATAACATTCCTTGAATAAAAACTAACATGACATTATCATGAACACAACAAATGTGTATCTAAAAGATTTTCCTCAAGCAATTGATATAACAATGGAGACAATTTGAACATTCAAGTAAAACTATATATTACACCTCAAAAAAGAAAGGATGAATTATTAAAGGTAAGTGCAAGAAGTTGGGTCCACAAAATGTTCAAAAAGTGGAAGTATTTTTCTTAAATTTCAGAATTTGTCATAGTTGGACTGAAAATTTGAAGCACTTACACATTGAATCTTAAAAAAGTTTAATAAAATAGAATTTATTATTTTGAGTCTAGTTTTCAAATATGTAATTTATTCTAATACCCATATGATACAAAATAATTTTTAATAGGCATTGTATAAATATCATTTTTTAAAAGACACATGTTATGATCATACCATGCACATGTACAAACAACATAATTTGATCTAAATAAACGTATTTTCTAATTCCTTTTGGGGAAATATGTGTATTATATTGAAGATTAATGAGGATTTTTTTTATAAATATTTATTTTTTATCGGCCCTAATTGCTGGTTTTTAAAACCCTTCTGTCCGGACACCATAACTTGACCTAAAATTATCATTTTTTGAATTTTATTCTTTTCATTTTATAAATAATTGTTTATAGATTGATTCCATATAATTTTTTAACAAGAATATTAACAAATTAAAAATTATTTAAAAAATATGAAAACCTGGAATTTCAATTTTATGGACCAGTTTCCTCGTAAATTAATTAAAAAAAAGAAAAATAGTCTAATAATAAAAAAAATGCATATTTGAAAACTAGACATTTCTATCTATAATGAGTTTTAATTTCATAAAACAATTTTGGAAAAAACATCGCTAGCCATATTACCAAAGTTAGTTTTTTCTCTTGACGTTAACATGACCTTGTACTTGCAGGTCCAAGGCTAAGGGTTGGGTTAGCATGCCTTTTCTGAGCCTAAATCCAAATGAAATTTTTTTACTGTGAGTTTCAAACTTTTTGGAATGAGTACCCACTTTAAAATGGGTACCTATTCTAAAAAATGAATAGGGGCCTATTTTAAAGCTGAAAATGACACTTCTTCTGAATGTGGACCCAACTTCTTCAAGAATGAATTTAGAAAAATGAAAGACTCATGATATTCTTACCACCAAATAAAAGAAGATAGCATACATACATCATCAATGCAACCTAGGAACCTTTAAACAATAAGATGTAAGAAGTAATGATTCCAAGACTCCCATTTCTTTTTCGTTAATACCTAATCTTGATTACCAATCAAATGAAATGTTTCATGCTATATGAGTAAGTCCCTGCTCTTTATATATATATATATATATATATTCCATTATCAACTTAATGATCATTTGATTAGTTGCTAAAGTCTTTTGAAAACCCTACATTACATTGAACCATCTTATCTTGTTGTCATGCAATGCCATAAAATTTTAATATTTAAGAATTTCCCCTTGTTCTTGACTTGCATCAATCTTGTCATTCATCACAACATATGCATGAGAAGATCCTACATAAGAGATCTTCTATTTTTGTAATGATTGTCTTGATAGATTTGTAGTGTACTCTTTTCCTTTTATGTTCTCTTGTCAATTAGCTTTTACTATTCATTTGATTGACCTTTCATAACCATAAGATGATAGCTCATACTTGTCTTATAGATATGACATTAGAATATTATGACATAAATGAAACATCAAAATTCTTTATCCATTCCTCAAAAGTCTCACCCTCAGGCCAATCTACATCCAAAATGGTCATCTTATTCATATGAGTAGTGTACTTGGTATCTACTAAGGCCACTTTGACCTCTCTAATACATTTATCCATTTTTTCTAAGGCTAAATCCCTATCAATTCAACTCACCAAAATGAGATAAACTTTATCCTCTTATAGCAATGGGCTAATCAGGGCAGGTAACAAACTTTAAAAATCACCTATCCACTTCCTTAATGCCTTATTTGTCAATTGAGCTCTATGGTCTTGGCAATGCTAATTTCCTCCAGCCCTTGAAATTATTTCACCTTTTCTTTTAGGAGTAGTTACACTTTATTAACAAAATTAACTTAGACATCATACAATAACAATGTTACTTTCTATATCTTTGTGATTTTATGTGGGCTCTAAGGTGCACAATTTATAATTTATGAATGATCCTCATTGTAATTATTCTAGGGATTTGTCTCACATTAATTTATGAATGATCCTCATTGTAATTATTGAATGATCCTCTTATGAATGATCCTCATTGTAATTACTCTAGGCATTTGTCTCACATTAATTTTTACTAATCATGAGATTACATTTTGTATTTGATTCATAACCTCATTCAAATTGTCATGGAATTCCCATGAATCTGTTAGAGTAATAGGTTGTTTACTTGATCAATTAATTAAGTCACCTTTACTTTATTTCACTTAAGCTAAACTTAGGAATCTTTATTTATGCATTATTAAATTAGTCATGTTGTCTCATTCATTATGATCTTGACACTTGTCACATTCTAATTCAATCTTCATCTAGGGTTTTCACTTTAGGTTTTGATCTCCTTTCTTGAGGATTGATCTCTTTGTAATTATTCACTTCTCGAGTAATGCATATTTTGCTTCATGTTTGCAGAGCAACATTATTGTGCCTCTTGATCTCCTTTTGGTGATAATTATTTGCTTGCAGGTGTTCATTGGGAGATGTGAGGTTGGATTCTCAACTTCTACATGGTATCAGAGCCCCAGATCTGCAAGCTTCTTGTTCCTTTTTCGTGAGATCTTTCCTTGAAGCAGTTTTTAAGTGCATCTAGGGTCAAATCAGACCTCTCCATTGAATCCAAAGTTGTCGGAATAGTCAAGATTGACCTTTGTTTTGTCAAAATTGGCTTTCGTTTGTCAAATCTATGAAAGTTTGAAGAAAGGGCTTTTTTGCCAGATCCAGGGGGTGCCTACTTTTTCGAAGCATTTTGAGCCCAAACGGACCTCACCATTGTGTGCGCAGTGGCCAAAAACCTTAAGATTGACTGTAAAATCATCAAAATTTGAGCAGTTGATTTCCGAGGCAAAAAAAAATTGTCCGTACGACCGTTTGCACGCGGATCGAGCTATTTTTTTACTGGCCCTGGCTTTGCAGGTATGGGATACCCATAGGTATGCAGGTACCTATGGGCTCTTTGTACGCCGGTGGCAGCGGTACCTACCCGCCAGCCACAATTTTTTATGATTTTTTTTCGAAAAAAATCAAAGTCTTCTTTAATATATATATATTTTTTAAAATATATAAATGTACATGTTTTTTATATAAAAAACATTTTTTTTCTGAAACAAGCCGAATTGTACAGATTCGATGACGGTCAAATGGCCATCAAATTTAACCCTACATTTCTGCTTTGACGGTCGTTTGGCCATCAAATTTAATTCTGTAGTCTGTGTTTTTTGCCCTTTGAGGGCAGTTTTCTTCCGGAGGCCATAACTTCTGCCCACGGTGTAGAAATCGAGCAAACAAGATATCGTCAGAAAGAGGATTCAAAGTAATTTCTAGTGGTATAGGTATTTTTTGGATATTTTTTGTTAGGTCCTTGTTATTTCTAGTCAAAGTTAGATCTTTTTTTCGAGAGTTGCTTTCAGTGTTTTCGGCGTAACTTTTGCATACGATGTCGAAAATGGGAAAACGAGATATCATCGGAAAGCTGCTTCTAAGCTCTTTATAGTGGTACACATGGTTTCCAAATTTTATTTTTGGTTTTTTCCAGAAATCCTTCTTCTCAGCTGTTGTCCTTTTTGGACCTTATGGGCTCACATTGCATTGTTTTTTCATCTGTAAATGCACTAAGATAAAGTGCCTTTGTAATGCACATGTATTATGGGACTTGCACATCACTTTTTGCCTTATTGTACTCACACTATGTTATAAAGTTCCATGGGGTGTTTGATGTTTTTCCTTTGTTTGCAATCAAACCTTTGTCAAGTGAGTGTCCCTTCCACGACATCAACCTCATGTGTGTGTGCCTTTGTTTGCACACCCTTTATATCTGCTTTTAATTTTATGTATGCACATTTAGATTTTCTTGGTTCTTTTTCATGCACTACATTCAAACATTTATTTTCAATGTACCTATCATACCTCTCCCTTGTCAGCATTATGGGGGGGTTTCTACTCTTGGTGCTAATGCTTCCTTGGTTTCGTTGGAGTGAGCTATGTATATAGTATTTGTTCCTATGTACTAGGTGGATGTAGCAACTAGTTACCCATGCATTTTGGTGAGATGGAGCACTTACCGTATGGACACTCTTGCATTCCTATTTCTAGAGGCAACCTTCCATTTTCACATGATCAATTCTTCAGACCATCTATATCTATGAGTTCTTGATGTTTGCCTTGGTTTTCCATCATATTCGAGTAGTGTCATTGGGGACACTCATACAGATTCTTGTCTTCTTGATCCTGATCATCATATGTTACAATGGAGGTTCTTGTTTAAGCATTTCAGTAGTCATTCTACGACAGTGTTTGCAGCTTCTTCATGCTTATGTGGCGTTCATCCCTTGTTCCCATATTTTGGGACAATTTCTTCTTGATTGGAGGCTTCTTCGTCCTTCATTCTTGTTTGGAGGCTTCTTAGACCTTCACTTGTATTTCTCTTTTTTGGAGAAGAGTTTTTCCCATGAGGTTTTCTCTTTTTCTCCTGTTGTGAGAGATCTTTTACATTTGTACATGGGTACCTCATTTGGCCTTGTTTGTTGAGACCCATCTTTGCTTTCATGCATTTGTCCTTAGTTTTTTGGCTTCTCCCTAAGTTCATCTTAAGGGGGGGTGTTAGAGTAATAGGTTGTTTACTTGATTAATTTAATCATGTTGATTAATTAATTAAGTCACCTTTACTTTATTTTACTTAAGCTAAACTTAGGAATCTTTATTTATGCATTATTAAGTTAGTTGTGTTGTCTCATTCATTATGATCTTGACACTTGTCACATGCTAATTTAAACTTCATCTAGGGTTTTCACTTTAGGTTTTGATCTCCTTTCTTAAGGATTGATCTCTTTGTAATTATTCACTTCTCGGGTAATGCATCTTTTGCTTCATGTTTGCAGAGCAACATTATTGTGCCTCTTGATCTCCTTTTGGTGACAATTATTTGCTTGCAGGTGTTCATTGGGATCTGTGAGGTTGGATTCTCAACTTCTACAGAATCATCTATTGTCTTTGTGAGGTTGGATACCATCTAGCCTTAAGAATTCCCTTGACAAGTTCTCCAATTTATTGTTTTGTTTTGATGCCCCATTTCCTTTTATCTTCTTATAGGGATTTGATTTGTGTCATCAATTTGTTTGTGCCTTATTGTGGTAGAGCTTCTCCTTGAGAAGTATTAGGGATAGACATAATTAGTTTTGAACTCAAAGACTATATTTGAGCCAAATAATTTTTACATTTGACTTTCTCATCTCTAGATTCTTTGTTCAATTTAACAATATCTTGCAATAGTGAATCATAATCCTTTTGTAACTTTCTATTCATAGCCTCATAAAACTATGTAGTGTGTACCAGTAGTGAGGCAACATATGTTTCTAATGTGTTTACCACCTGAACTATCCTTCACATCTCTTTTTCCAATGGTGCAATGATCTTATGTTTTCAAATATGCTCTCCTCAAAATGAGAAAACAATTGTTGCATGTCTCTTGAGTACATCACTCTACTCTTCTTTATTAGTTCACAAGTTCATTTGGTAACAAAAAAAAGATCCACATCATTGTTATTCTATATTAATATTGACCAATAATGTAATGGAAGAGAATTATTAGATTGGTAACTCTTTGGGGAAGCATAGTGTTGTCATCTATCCTATTGTTGTATATGAACTTCTTTATACACAAGTGAAGTCGTGGGGCCATTAAAATTCTAGTGTGTATTTCAAGGATCAAGAGCACAATGATATAAATTTGTTAGACTAACAAATTTTAATATCATGTGCATGGGCTATTGATCTTAAAGAATGTCTCACCATTTTGAAGGATTCCTTCAATCTGTGAAGCTGTAGAAGGGACCCGCTAGTGCCACCATGGTCATTTCCAATCACTGACTTCATGGAAGAGAGTTATTAGATGAAAAAATTCTTTGAGGTGTGAAATAATTTCACGTGGCCTACAAATGCCAAACTTGCCTTTATTTTATTCTCAAAAACAATGGGACCCAATTAGTTGATGTGTAACTTCAACAAATGGTGCAACGATTTTAAGTTATTTCAATGCAAACTTAAAAATGATGTCCTAGCCATTGATCTTAGAAATATTGAACGATTGTAAAGTTTGTCTTTGTTCTTATTTCTTCAAACAATGCTCCAAATATTCGAAACTTATGCACTACTAGTCAAATTTTCCCAAGGAAAAACATTTAGTCATTGAGATCAAAATTGTTGATGTTATAGCAGTGGGAGATATCTTTCTCTCAAATTTAAAAATGATGGATAAATAATACCAAGGCAAGTTGGACTTGCTATATATAATAATTTTATGAAGAGTCACCTTGTTTCTTAAAAGAGGCCAACCCAAATGAAGAATCACCTAGTTTTGTATAAATACAAGGTGATGATCATTCATTTGATCATCAAGTTCATTCATCATGATTCACATTCCTAGAAGAAGTTCATACTTGAGCAGCAAATCATCATCTTGTAGCAGCAGATCATCATTTGTAGCAACAGACCGATTTCAAGGAGAAACATATTCATTTGTATGTTTGCATCTAGGAGAGGTGCTATTATTCATTGTATCAAATTCAGCATTGTGTTGGGCCTGAGTTGTAAGTAGATTTCTGCTCTTATTCCTTCAATATATAAGAGATATATTTGTTGGGTTTTTCTCCCTCGAGTAGGAGGGTTTTCCCAGGGTATCTTGTTGTGTTCATTGTTTTATGTGTTGCATTTTCTGATTGCTTTCATTTCTGATCCTAAATCTAACAAAAATGATAGTCCATAACAATTGTATAACTTTAAAATATGATAAATAATAATTTGTGCCAATACATTAAGACAAGCTATTGTCAGTAACAAAGATTAACACTAAGTGAAATCTAGTCATCTACATTCAAATTATTGTGTAACTTGATTTGGTGACCCCTAGTAGCCAACAACACATAAAATAAAGGATATGGGTGACATGGGATAATGAATGCAGGCATATGTAATAGAAAAGAAAGTACTCCAACTGCTTGTGACAATGTGATGAGTTGCAAGTGCAAGAATTCAAAGGATTTGGTGCAAGGATGTAGATGATAAAAGTTTTAAAATTTTGAGGACTTACACATAGGCATGGGCACTTGTAGAGGGAGATGACACAAACAATATAGTTTGAAAAACACAATTACAAGGTATTTTAGACAAATTAGGATGGAAACATTGGATAAGAAGGGACAACATTTTAAAAAATAATCAGAATCCAAACACTATCAATAAGGTTTGTGATACTAAATCATTTTTAAGATTACAATTAATATTTACCTTGATGTTCATAGGGAAATCAATGTTCATCAACATCTCAAAATGCTTCTTGGAGGTTAAGTAAGGTCAATCCATGACCTCTTCCCCATACTCTTTTGCAAGGCATAAAAACCATGTTCATTTAGCATTAATAAACCTGCACTTGTTTGTTGTTCATGCAATATTTTTTGGAAGTTATATAGAATATTTTTGTAAGCCAAAGTGGTTTAAACAAAATTTGTAAACAACCTAGATAACTTATAATCATTTCCTTGCAAAAATTAGTGTTTTTTTGTTACAAGTTAAGTAGTTAGATTTGTTTTATATTTCGATTATTTTTATTACAAAATAATTTATGTAATTGAGTGTTAAAATCTCTCAACCATACACACATGGCTTGCATTAAACCACTCCCTTACAACTTAATCTTGTTTGACCCCAAGAAGTCGAGTATGTCAAATTTTCTGCATATATTAGGTGAACCCAATGTGAACATTTTTCTTTATGTTTATCTTTGCTTACAATTTGCACACAAATAAAAGGAAAATATTTTCAGATTTGAGGACAAACCTTCCAACTTGAAACATAATATTGAATGTTGGGATTTTAGTTTTGTTTGCCACTTCAATATATCTAGTAAGTAGTTCAATTAATTAGTAATCAAAAAATACTTAATTAGATTAGGTATAAATTAGTATGGGTTAATTAAACTATAATTAACTTGCATTGGTTTTCTTGTAAATGTTTACAATAGCAGTATAATAAATTTTCTTTTTACCAAATTTTCTTGTCAAAATTAAGAATATGGATTTTTTTCTTTTCAAAATAACAATTAATAAACATTTCTTATTAATACAAACTGAAAATCAATTGTCTTATCAGACAATTTAATTTTGCAATTTTTAAATTCTTACTATCAAATTGACATGTTAAATGAAAGATTCACAAAAAAAAAAATCTCAAAAACATTTATGAGTTCATTTATACTTCTTTCTTATTTTCAAACAAACAAATATGCAATTACAAACTTTTATGCTTCCAACTCTGATTCCTATTTCTTTCTTCATTGCCAGAGACAAACTTTAACTCATTTCAATGCCTTTATTCTATCTTCTTCTTTTCCCCACACCCATGATCTATCTTTTTTTTGCTAAAGTAATATTTATTTACTGCCTTCCTTCTTTGGTTTTCCACACACCTATCCTCTTGCTGTTGCTATGCCCTTATGTTTTCTTCTTGCCTCCTTTTCGTCGTCTTTTCTCAGCTTTCCTTAACTTCAATTTCTGCTCCCATTTACTTTTATTTTGACCTATTCATATTCCCTTTTCCAGTCCCTATTTGTGCTTCCTTATTCCAGCGTTGATTTTTTCCTTTTTTGTTTTTAGGCGGCTAGTCTTTTAGTCAAAATTTATAGCAGGAGATCCGACTTGAAAAAGAGCATGAAGACAAATTAGGCCTGTTGTTTCTCGGTCCCATAGACTGTTTAGTCTCGTGGACGTCATTAAAATCTTTCATTCATTCATTTGCTTCCCCCCACGTGCCTTTGTTTTATCTAGTCTTTTCCTCTGTTATATGTGCATGCATGTGTTTTTCTATCATATAGAAAATACTAGCAACCGCACCTTGGTGTGCAATGGGTGCGTCGAAGAGGTGTGGAAGGTCAATTAGGAAAAAAATTGATTTATTTTTTTTTCATATATTTTTGTAATAAATGAGGTCAATTGGTAGGTCATTTAGAAAATGATTTTGTTTATTGCAATGGGTACGTCGAATAGGGAAAATATTGATCTATATTTTAGATATATTTGTTTAGTACTTGTGGTTAGTTGTCACATCCTTTAGCAAATGATCTCCATCTCCATTTTTTTTCTTCAATAACCAATTTAAACCTGTATTGTTTATTCTTGTATTAGCCAAAATTATTGATGTATTGTAAGATTTAATATGGTGAAAATATTGATTGAAATTTTTAGAGGTCAGATATTTTTTAAAAGAATTTTCAGGTAAAATATGATGTCATTACGATCAATGCTTTTGCATATTCTTAAATTGTTAAATCTTGCATACATGTATCTCCTATTCAATTTATGTAGAAATTTTTTCTACTATCAACTTTATTTTATAACTTTGTAATTACAAATTTAATGAAAATAAATATATATAAATAAATTCTCTTTAAAAATGAAGTTTAATACAATCAAACAATGAAGTCAACACTAATACCTTAGATGAACTGCCTAGCCTCTTTCTAAGACTAACATTTTGTTGGGTTTCCTTTGTAGTACTAATAGAACTCGTGTTGAAATTAGCTAGTCTAGGATTATGGCTGATTACTCAAAGGTTACTAGTGCCAGATATTGGCTACTCCATAACCTTACAGTAATATATTGATAAGAGAATAAGTGCGAGGGTAACATCGTAGCATGGTAATGGACAATCCTAGATTCATGTCCTATCTAATCATGGACATTAACAACCCTTGGTTTTTTCAAGTAAAGCGGAATTGTTTCATTATCCTGAAAGAGAATCAAATTTGCAAAAGATGTAATTAACAGTACTATTTTTATTCAGTAAAGAAAGTGGTGCAAGATTACTTTGATGAAGCAAAAGAATATGATTTACTTGAACTAAACAAATTTGATAATTGATGTCAAAGATGGCCAAATATCAAGTGATAGGATGGTTTAAGCTTTGGCTCTTGTCAATCAAATAAATCCTATCAGTGTAATGATGGGAAGTCAAGAAATTTGTGTCCAAGTAAATAGAAAAACTATTGATAGCAGATAAGACCACAACTAAATATTAAGAAAAACCACTCCTTTAGAATGCTATAGATCTATCATAAACCAAAAAAAACACTTTCATTAAATAAGATTTTAAAAATAAATTTTAAATTTTAGTTAAATAAAATACAATTTATTGAAGCAAGGTGCAGCTATAGTCTTTTAGATGGAATATGTGTTGTCTGAGTTTAATCCCCTCCACTTACAATATATACGAATTTTTGACCTGTTTCATGAATGTGGGAAGTACCTCAATGACTAGACAATATATCTGGAGACTAAATAACAAATTAAAATTGTAAAACATAAAGTTCAGACAAGTGTCACTCAGATAGGTAAAATATAAAGTTTTTATGTTACACGGAATCTCTTTCAATTATGGATAACTTGTGAATGTTAAGGAACTGGCACGTAGTCATAAATTATTAGCAAGAAGTCTCCTTTCTGAGCAAAATTTTTTTGTGTCAGGACTGACAACATTTTTGTACTTGTAGCAGCTGGCTAAGGCGATGAACATGCCCAGGTTGAGTAGACTAAAAGAAGCTTAAGTCAATAAAAATAATCTAATTGAGCTTTGTTCATATTATCTACAAACCAGCATTGGTCCTTCATTCTGCAAGTAGCCTTCTCAATGATTGAAATTAGGATACCACTGAATAGACTACCAACTCCTAAAACACTCAAATAGATAACAATACCCAAACTTTTCATTGTGTTTGGCATATGATCATAAAAGTACTCTTGTATTCCTACCATTGTAAATACACGAATAGTGCTAATAAATAAATATTGTGATAGTAGAAAAAATAAACTCATTGGGATTGTTGCATGGGACATGTCTATTAGTCCATCATCCTTTACTGCCTTTAGTCTTCTAATTTTTACCACTGCAATGATAATCATTGAAATCACAGAAACAAACATATCGGTGCCTATCATTTGGAGCAATATTATTCTTCTCTCTTTCCCTGTCAGTGTTTTGACAATGGGAACAAAGAAGCGACCATAGACAGGGACCAGAAAATAATAGAGCTGTCAATAAAACATTGCAGACTTTCAGGAGGGATCTAAAATATATTGACCCAATTTTCTTTCCATTGTGCTATCTTGTTTTATGAAAAATGTTGAGGACTGTGCAAAGCCAACACCAAACATCAAGCATGCCTCCAAATAGTTGACATGCCTAGAAGAAGTTTCACATATTCAACCTGTATTTCACACATAGATCTAATAATAATGTTAACTACTGAACAAGAAATAAATATTCATATTAGTTATTCTCTGCCTTCACATAATTTTCAACTTTCAATGAATAGTTTATAGAATTGTACCATTCTACCAAGAAACTTGAGGCATGTAGGAAATATTTTTTATTGTTTCCACTAAACTATGCTCTCTTCCATTCTCTTCCAACTACCTATTATTGTGTATTATTATTATTTCTTGGTAAACTATGTACATGCAGCATAGCAAATCCTAGAAAGCCATATCCCATATCCCAGAATAATTACATACAGCAGCTATAGAAACACTTTTTATCCTGTATTTTCATATACATATATTTTTTGAAGAATAAATTGTACACATTGTGGCATTCTCCAGAAAGCTTATAGGCAGACAGTAGATGATGTGAGATTCCAGTATGGAGAAGCTTAGAGGTTTTATGGTGTAGCCTAACTTGAATTCAATGTATAGTAGCACAGAGGAGGGGCAAAATTAACAGCATCAAGTACAATTAGTTGGTAGAATATTCCTTAAACCTATTCTTATGGTGTACGTTTTTCCAATAAGAATAGTCTATGTTGAAAGGGTACATAAAGAGATTCTGATTAGCTACATTAAACCAATTAAAATAAAAATGAAGGAAGCAACTGATCAAAAGTTCAGACTGATAACAAACATCACTTTCAGCATTCACCAACCAAGCAACATTTCCAGAAAGAAGGACAATACATCTAAAATAACCACTGCTTCAGCTGTTTATTTCCTTTGAAGATAGGGAAGAGACAGTCTGCATCTAAAAAATCTACAAGTCAGCCAATCAGAAGCATTAGAGTAAGAAGCCACAACAGATGCAACTCTAGGTCCATGGCAGGAATCTTCCAAAGCATGCCAGTCAAACAACAATACAATAGTTTCTTGACTGCTCAACCCTGAAAACAAGAAGCAGTTAAAGGGAAATAAATATGCAAACAAGAAATAACGGAACTCCACTCACCGCTGTAATCGGAATTTCTGTTGCCTCGAATCCCCTGGCGACCATATTCTTCGGGACAGAGCTCCCCAATTGTAATGCTGGAGAAAAACGTGTTGGTTAAGCTGAACGTATGCAAATTGTGGGCTGCAATAACGGCTTTAAGAAGGGAACCCATAGTGCATGTTTTTTTCTTCTTATACTAATCTTTAAAAAACATTCAATGGAGGAGATTTCACTAACTGTATTGCATTGATTTTACTGATCTTTTTATTGTTGATTTCAATAATTAGCTTGTTATTCTCAAATAGGACATGCCTTCAGCGTAATTATACATTCAAAATGGTTTAAAAAAGATTCACAAAGAACCTAGATAACTTGTAATCATTTTTTTTCTTTGCTTGCACATTAGTGTTTTTCATTGTAGGATAATTAGTTAGCTCTCTTTCAAATTTATTTATTTATTTTATTTTTTTGGTAAAACATATTAATTGATTATTAAAATCCCCCAAAAATATATCTAGGGCTTAGATCAAACACTCTCTTGTAGCTTGATTTAGCTTGACCTCCAAAAATTGTGCATGTGGAATTTTGTGCATACATATTGTGTGAACTTGACATGAAAAAATATTTTTCTTTATGTTTATGTTTGCTTGCAATCCATTTTCCTTTCTCTCTCTTTACATATGCATGACTATATTGGAGATATTAAAATTCTCATATCAATATCCAAACTCTCATATCATTGAAAATTAGGACAAATTCTTTGACAACTACATTCTAAGACTTGGAGACATTAGCCCTACCTTCCTTGTGAACAATATTTTTTCTAAGAAATATTTTGAGGGAGTCCATCATTCTATGAAGTCTAATATTCTAAATCTTCATCTAGTCAAAATTATTTAACTTATTAAAGTCTCATTTTGTGCATTTTTACATCACTAGGCTTTAATCCCTTAACCATGAAGACGAAGTTTGACATACTACTTATGAAGAGAGGGATAGAAAAATTGAACATCTTGAGAATTAGATTACAAACCTAAGGGCTTATGAAATCATTACCATGTGAGCTCAAGTCATACTTCATAGGGACTTTAAAACAACACAAGGAATCTAAAATAAACTAAACAACACAAAATTAAAAAATAGCACAACACAACAAAATCAAGCTTCAAGCACTCAAACTTGCCTGGTTATTGTCATTGAGTAAGTTTAGAACCTAGAGGTTGAATAGACTAGGTCACAATCCATCAATCAGTTAACCCATCTGTATAAAAATGTTACAATCAAATGCTATATTACAATCAAAACCAAACTTCAAGAACAATTTCTTCATGTTATATCTGATGTACAAAGGAAGATCAATGTATTTTAAAATAATTTTTAAAATATTAGTATAGAGTTTCCAACTATTTGTTCAACCAATCAAGACCATACATCCTAAAATTTAATCTAACCAATCCTTCTCCACCATACTCTATGCATCCCCCACTATATTCTATGCACCCACCTACTATAACATATACTTTTATTCCTTCAAATGATCCAATCATTAGAACATGCTTAAAATGTTTGAAAGAGTTATTAGATAACAAAATTAAGATTGAGGTTTCCAATACCCTCAACAAATTTTCTTAGGTACAAAGGAAGGGATCTAAATTCTCACACTAAATCCTATGCTACAAATATTTAGTAGCTTCTCCCTTGAGGTGTGGTTTGTAATGCCCCAAGCCGACACACTCATAAAAAAACCTGATGAAACAAATTTTTTTAAATAAGGACAATGACACTAATAATGCAATAATAGTATGTTGCACTTGCACAACAATGTGGACACAAGTGTCGCAAGGACACAACAATGAATACACCAATACAACTTCACCATTGAATAAGTAAGGTAGAAACATTGGAATACTAACCACTCATGAGATAAATACACCACGATGAACATATGAGAGAGAGGTAGAACAACACCTACATGGAAAATGGTTATTAAATTATAATTGGTGTGGTGTGTAATTCCCCAAGCCGACACACTCATAAAAAACATGAAGAAACATTTTTTTTTCTTAAAAAGGACAACGACATTGACCATGCAATAATAGTATGTTGCACTTGCACAACAATGTGCACACAAGTGTCACAAGGACACAACAATGAATACACCAATACAACTTCACCATTGAATAAGCAAGGTAGAAACATTGGAATACTAACCACTCATGAGATAAATACACCACGATGAACATATGAGAGAGAGGTAGAACAACACCTACATGGAAAATGGTTATTAAATTACAATTGTGTTCTCACAACAAAACACTAGGATAGGATGAGGGAGTCATCAATCTCCAATCCAAATATAGATGTGCACCAAAACTCTAAACATAGAGGAAAACCTTCACACAAGGTTTCCTAACCATGCAACACAACTCATCACTAACTAGAATGATGATGAGTCACTTTGAGACAACCACAAAATTCCTAAGATGTCTCATCACAATGTGACATTAGACAATCAGAAGGATACTACTCCAAAACACCCCATGACCTATAAGGAATGTTCAAGACACCAACAAGGCCAACCACTAAGGATTGAAACCTTCCCAATACTTCACAAGACTAGGTGCACAATCTCCCTAACCCTAGGTTTGACAACTAGGCAACTTCAGAAGAAGGCACACAAAGAAAGGCAAGAGAAGCACAAGTCCTCGATGAAAATATATAAGCACATGAACACAACACCATTAGACCCCTGAGACAATGAGGAAAATATTTTTTACACAATTTTCCCATACACAACCTCAAAACAAAGAAGAAAGATAAATCCTAAAACAAAGAAACTTGACTAGGTGTTCGAGGGTTCGAACGACTGAAATGATCAAAACGAGAAAAATAAAAGGTATAAAAACTATTCATTAGTGGAATTAGGCTTATAAAACCATTGAATATACGAGGTTAAGAGGATTTGTATTTTTTTTTTGTATGGGAATGAGGCCGCCCAAACATAGGATGAGGCCTCCCAAACACAAGATGAGGCCTTCCAAACATAGATAGACAAAAACTGTAGTTTTTGGCTTGCCAAAACTAGGCTGCCCTAGTATGGTACTAGGCTTCCCAAGCATGCCATTGGGCTGCCCAAAATTACCAAGTTTCCCCACTAGAGTTAGACAAATTTCTAGATAGTCTTGGTTAAAACAGTGAAGACACTTTGAAAAGCACCAAATGAGATGTTTCTAAGTTCATTTTAGCCTTTTCAAATTATAATATTGAAAATCCTAAATCAATTGTTCTCAGTTCCAACATTGAGACACATAACTAAACTGATTTCCTTTTTCCATTATCAAATGTTACAATTTATAATTTAATAGGACTCAACATCCTTTACATATATATTTTACACTTGAATGAAGTACTAAATAGCATAAGGTAAACTTATTACAACATGGTACCAAACTCAAGCTCAATCCTCGAACCTCTGACCACCAATGGTGGTTACCATACCAATCAACCTCATGGAATCAAAAGGATCCACTCCCACCATCTAAGGAGATAGTCACATGGGGCCATGAGCACAACACTCATGCCAAACACACGGGTAAAGGGATTATACACACGACATACATGATGAAAACAATCAACATATACATCATATCAAAGCACTTAACCAAAATCTCAAGATTGATCCAATACAAGAAATAACTTGTACAATCACAAATGGTATAACTCAATCCACACTGGAAAAACTCACCAATATCATATCACAATCCGCATTGGGTCAACTCACCAATTCCATACAAAGAATCATCCTTGGACAAACTCACCAAGGGCACAACACAATCACATGAAAGGGAATAAATCATCCTTTGGGTACTACTCAACTACACTAGAGTTAGATATTAGAGAGAAAGAGAGGGAATGCCATCATGGAAACTCAGGTAGGGCTCAATGCAGAACCAACAGACAAGGATACTTGATCTTACAAGTCTTACAATCCCTAAGAGATAGTTTTTCTTCCTCAATCATCCTTAACTTGTATGAGCACTCAAGGCATGAGAGGGATATCCATTATCTTGATTAATTAATTACCCATATTTCATTAGTTATCACTTGTTAATCCAAAACCCCCCACATCGTGATTGCCTATGTGCCACTTTCGGTTGGGAGCCATTCCCATAACTCTCTCTATTGCCTACACCCTAAGCTCATCACTTTCTTCAACAAATATGATATGAAAAACAATGCATAAAATTATTATTTTTGAAATAAAACAAACATGGTCTCATAATGTTCTAAATCAACAACAATTAAGGAGACTTTTTATTTCACATTAAAATTCATCCAGAATCAATCAAAAAATTATTTTTAAAAAAAAGTTTTACAAAGGAAAGCCATTCATTTTCCAATTTCACCATTAAAGAATGCTTGAAATTTTAAATTTCATTTTTCTAAAAATATCATTTGGTTCTAAATAAATAAAAAATAGGGAGACTTCTTTCTACACATTAAAATTAATCACAAGTCACTTCTAAATTCAAATTTTCTAAAATTAATTACAACAGGAAAACCATAGAAAACCCAAAACCACCATTGAAGAAAAGCTTGGAATTTTAAATTTCACATTTCTAAAAATATCCTTTGGTTCTAAATACATCCAATAACACATTTTTCACATCAATTTCACTTTTCACACATTTCCCAAAAATTTGGGCATTATAACCCTGTATTTTGGAAAATCTCAACAAATTAACAAAACAATAAAATGAGCATGAAATTTGAAAAAATGAATTGCGTTGGGAGGTGTCTACACTCCCCCAATCCTATTACAATATTTAAATTTAAAGAAATTGACTAAGTTAAAAGAAATAAACAAAATATCTCAAATTATATTAAAACATCAAATGGAGAATACCTCAAGCATGAACAAATGAACACACAAGATCACTTGCAAACACATTCCATTTTCCATTCCTAATCCGATGAATACAATCTCATCAAATTCCCCTTCCAAACACTTTCCCAATCAACAAAACAAATTTCTCCCAAAAGAGGGTTTTATCCTCTTCAAAACTTTTCCAAAATGAAATTACATCCTCAAAATAAAACCCCTTTTGCGTATTTACTCTTTTTCTAATTTCAAATAAATCAAAATAAATTTCATTTTCTATTTCCTTAATTTCCATTTTCCTCAAAATCAAAATAGACACATCAATAAATTTGTAAATAACCTATATCATTTAAATTCACAATTTAAATCTATGTAAGCATATCCATTCAAATTAACAGAATTGAGAATTCAAACATGATATTTAATTAAACATATCCTGTGATTCCCAACCCACTATATTTTTGCAATTAAAGTAGACAATAGATTAATTTTTCGTTTCTACTTTCATTCTATTTTCCCCTTTCTTAAAGTATACAAAACATTTTAATAACCAACACATGGAGTCATTTAAATTCCTAACATTTCATTTATAGGAAAAATACAAAATTTAAACCAATAATTATATCAAGCATCTATCGGTTATTCGTGACAAATAGAATCCAAACTCACCTCTGATTCGGATCCAAATTTACATAGGGTCAAATATGACACATATCATACTTGGTTTGAGTACGATCAAGGAATGGATAGGGAGGCCTAATGTGACATCTTTGAATTAACCACCATTGGGGAATAACTCAAACTTGTGTATCCAGGTGCAAAAATAAACTATACCTATAACCATTCAATGCATGTCAAGAGGACTTGGTCAATGTATATATAGTCGAAGCAAAGCATAATCACCCAATGAGGTCCAATATCGAAGTATAAATAAAATCCATTATATAACTCATTAAATAAATCATTCCTTTTGAACATCAATAATCAAGATTACATTAAAGTAATCTTAAGCACTAGAGTACTAAATTTCTCTAAAACATAATAATTATGCGACATTAACTATTTGGTGATATATATCGACATAGTCAATCAAGAATGGGACACATAATATAAGAATATACCATGATAATCTAGATGAAACATTAGAATGAATAATGAATCATAAGATTCTCATGCATTGTAATAATAAAGCTTGTTCAAATGTGATAATATCATGTAAAAATGTAATCATATGTCCTAAATGAATATTGGAAATTTCCTCCAATCAATGTGAAAGCTCAAATCACTAATCATGTGTTCACACATCTAGTCTATAAGTGTAATAAACATGTCATATCTAAGAACACATCTAAATATGTCAAAGTCAAAATTAACTCACCCATCATAAATGTCTACTTGGTACTTGAAACTATATCTATCTAAAATTCCCCTTCTATTATTCATTAATAGATGTCAATCATGTCACCCACTTATTGATTACATCTTCCACCACATACCTTTGACACATAAAACTATAACCCCATAGTCAAATCCTTCTCCACTCATCTCAACTAAAAAAATGTCACAGTGGTCCATTTCCTCCATCAATTCATCGAAAAATATAATCAAATAGGAAATAGAACACAAGCCTAAAAAAACTTGTTAGTGGAAAATGATTTCAATAAGGTTTAAACATAAAAAAACATGGTATAGCCATGATGAAAAAGAAGGAATCTTTGATGAAGAGGAAGGGATTCATTATGAATGGGGCATTGGTGAGAATGACATCATCATTGACCTAGGAATGACCAAGATTGATTTCATCTTGTAGCCTTCTTGAATAGGTTGAATTGTTGATCTAGGAATTCAAGTCACTTCCTCTCATAAAGCAAACACTTTTGGTATAATTAATATCATTAGGAGAATTTTCATGTTAAAAAAATTCCCCTCTTCTTTAAAAATTTACCCGAACACAAACCATCATTCTATGTCAATCCACTATAATGGCATTTGTGCTTTCTACACTTTACTTATAATAGAATAGATAGAATGAGTTTATTCATTACCAATGTTTTGAGGGTTTATAAGGAAACTAAAAAAGTAAGCTTTGTGTCCATATTGTAGTTAGTGTTGCTCACCTAGTATTTCCTACCATCCCATCAATACATACACATTTTCCAAATCCTCTCCATCAATAAAACATGACATAAATGGCATGACCAAGACATAAAACACACTTTCTTTAACTCCCTCTTTTGTGTTGCAAAAATGACAAATTAACACACCCAATTATTCTTTCTTAGGTATATTAGTTGACAATTTGTAGTTGAGAGAGATAAAATGATTACAATGTTAGCATGTTGAATTGTGGGGTTGTCAATCTACATTACTAGGGCACCCTTAGCTTTCTATGTGAGGTTAAACAAGGGTTGTTGATGGGTGAGAAAGGAAAGGGAATTCAAGGGTTATAATATATTATTTTCACAACACGTTGACCAAAGAAGGTGTATGCAAATGCATGGAGAGCTATGTGTCACGTCACGTCACATCACATGACATTAGATCATTGATTTGAGAACGGTTCAAATTGTTTCATTATATTTCATCTTTCTCAAATAGTCAGAGTCATTGAACTAAGAGGCCATATTACTCCCTCCCATGAAGAGAATACGAGTCAACAAAAAAATATAAAATAATTTTTCTTAACATATAGTATTATAAATTATTTAGAAGTTATTGATATTTTTTTTGTCATATATTTAAAATTAATTAACTTTTTTATTTTTAAGAGAATATATTTTAATAGACTATCACCAAACTTTGTTTTTGTGAAAATGAATGACACTTGAAACATTAACAAATTATTCAATTTGTTATTAGATGTCTCAAGTGAGCCAATTTATTCATTTTTAGAACAATAAATTTTTAATATACTATCACTTGTTAGAACATAATGTTAGTAGGTGTCGTACCCTTATAACATTTATATATTGTTCTAATAAAAGGTTATAAAACTTTGTATACTATATTTAAATGATTATAATGTGATAATTATTAGATTATTGATTATTTATGAATCGTGATTTGAATAAGTGTGACTAATACCCCTTCAGGTATTTAGCCAAGTCACTTCTCATACATTTAAGGAGGCTCCCTTTCATTGAGAGGGTTATGATATGTAGAGGAGTGTCCCCAGTTTAGTCTATATTTTAGTAGACCATTTTTGTAAGTGTTTTAATAAATTGATACTTTAGGGTTTTTTATACCTGAAAGGGATTTCCCATGTCTATCTTGTGTAATGTGTAAATTTTATGCTTATATGATTCTAATTTTATTTTTTTATGATGATTTGTATCCTAAGATCCTAATTTCTAACATCACCAAACTTAAACTTTAATTTTTTTTACTTAAAAAAAATAAACATTACTAAGGTCTCCTATTCCAAGGTTGAGAATCTCTTTTGAGATTTTTTAAGGGCTTCTGTGGATGAGATCAAAGGTTTCCATTGTGTTAGGATTTTTTTTGTCTCTCATCATGGTAGTTGCTTGAGTCTTTTTTCAATCCATCAAAAAAGTGTTGCTCTTTATTATAAATAGATTATCATATCTTTGGAAGGGAATGATGGGCATAATTTTATCGTGTTAGGTATTGTCTTTCTTTAGGAACTCCTATTTAAACATCTATCTTGGAAAGGCCTTAGTCTTTATACTCTTCTCACTATGAGGGAACCTATTCAAATTCAAGGCACTTTGTTGTTGAGAGCATTTGGAAATCTTGGGAGTCCATCAAGCCTTGGCTTCTTTGGGCTAGTAATGCTTTTCACAATGGCCTCTCAATTAACCAACAATATTTGTGATGGTCTCTGTTGGAATGTGGTGTTGTTGATTGTTGTCATTAATGGTTTTCATTGATGTCAACATATCTTGGTTGATTGATTAAGGTTCAATCTTGATGCTTTGGTGATTCAGATTGGCATGGTCTCCTATTCCTTGGTTCCAGATTTCATGAGTAATATGTAGTGTGTTAATTTGAGTGAGGAGATTATGTATGGTCCATGTTTCATTCCCTTCCACTGCACGAATGTTTTTGTGGTGACCTAATTCAAATTGTGTTTGAATGACTTAGGAGTTTATGGAAGCATGGAATTGAATTGTGTTTGGTTGACTTAGGAGATTATGAAGGCATGGAATGGTATAAGTAAAAGTTGATTTTGTTCGATGAAAGCAAGTGTGGTGAATGCGAATCAAAGAATCCTAATATTGTGAAGTATGTGAAAGTATATCAAAGACATCAGACAGTGATTTTCTTTCGGTGTGACTGTTGGTGATAGTTATTTCAACGATGGATTCCCTTTCATCATTCTTCTGATAGTGAGCCATTTTATATTGGCAATGCGCCTTTCTCTTTTGGCAGTGAGCCTTTTTATCTTTGGCTATAATAATCGGGCAATGAGTCCACTGGTAGTGAGCCTTACCTGTAGCGAGCAATTTGGCAATGAGCCTTTGTAAAAATCACCTTAACTGGTGTCACCTTAATTGGTGTCACCTTAACCGGTGTTTTAATTGAGAATTAGCATTCTTCATGGTTTTTCCTTTCTTGGATTTCCACATAAATTTTGGTGTTCATTGTACATGGTGTTATTACATGCTTTCATGTTCATATCTATTAGATTATTATCTAATTGATTTCAGTTTTATTCGGATTAATTAAAGTCGAGAAAATTGTTTATAATAACTAATTCACCCCCCCTCAGTTATCCAGACTATTCAACAATCTCTTGTTCTTTAAGTCAAGGTTATCTTCTTGGCAAAGCACCTTAGGCTCACACTTTGAAATTCTTTAATAAAGGAATCAAAACTCTAATTGATCTCCTTATCAAGACTGCTGCTAATTTTCTCTCTTGGCTTGAAGCCAAGTTAAAATTTCATCTATCCAACCAAGATCAATGGTCCTTTCATATTGTTATTGATGCCTTTCCTTCCCATATGGTTCACTAGATTGGGTTTAGGTACTTTGAGCCTTGGTGGAGAGATTGGAAATGGTATCGTAAAATACTATTTTATAATTACAAACCTTGCAAGGGTCATTTGTGGGTCACATCTCATCTTCTAAAGGTGGGTCAATTAAACCATCAGTGGCACCTCTAGTCTTCACTTGACACTTAGCATTGGTGGTTCCATACTATTTGGGCAACCACTCTTGAGCCTAAATTGGTTCATTTTGTATGGTGCATTATTACCAAGGGATTTCACTTGGTTCTCATTCAACTCACTTGGGAGTTCTCTACCCCATTACCCCTTTTGTGGATAAGGAGAGTCTCTAAAGCATCCTTTTTTGTTATGTTCTAGAGATTAAGAAGCTTGGAGTTGGATGCATGATTTTTTCAAGCCTTTTTGGTCTAACCCTTTCAAATGACATATGTGTTGTTGGGTGATTGAGCTTGCCTCACATTCAAATTTGTCTAGATTTGGTATGCTTTTAAGGTGAAAATTTTCTTCAGTATTTGGAAAGACGAAAATTTAGCTCTCTTTTTTCTAGTTGTTTAGCTAATGATCAATTCTCTTTATACACTAAATTTATAATTTTATCTAATGTGATAATGCAAATCTAGGTGCAAGCACACAAAGTTACACATGATTTTGTGCATTTGTAAGAACTTCTTGACCATTTAGTTGCAAGTTTTCATGGATGTTGCTACTTGTAAATGGTATAAACCCTTTCAACCAGTCACATCCTCTTCTCATGGGAATGATTCTCTGGGTAACTAGATTCTAACAAGTTCTCTCGTCTTGAGTTGGCAATTTCCCTTGTTTGTGCTTCACAACCCACAAAAGATCAAGAGGAGGGTGCTTTTACTAGCTGAGAGCCAATTCATGAGAGTGTTATTCCTACTGATGTATGGAGTAAATTTGATGATTCTGATCCCCCTCTTATTGGTGTTGCTCTTGCCATTAGGTGGGTTTATCTATGTTTATTGTTAATCAAACTCTACTATTTGTTTATCTTTGTTTGTTGTTTGGACTTGGTCTTGCCTAAACTTTTAAGGAGTGTCTTTCTATCACCACCTTTTTTTATGAAATGTTATTTTTTAATCAATAAAATTAGTATACAACTTATTTACAAAAGAAAAGAAAATTAAAATTACATACAACATAAAATAACTCTTCAAATGAAAAAATAAAATAATTCCTAATTAAAAATTCGAAAATAAATAACACTTTGAGTAATTTTGCTTTCAACTATTTTTTCACAATCACACATTAAACAAACACAAAATAAAAATAAAAAAATGAATTATAATATCTATTAAAAAAATAATTAATTTTAAAATATGCTAAAATTCTCCCACCTTTATGAAATGCCTCATTAGAATAAATAAATAACGCATAAGAAGACTCTACTAAAGTTAAGGCTAGCTAAGATGACATGTTCATAAAGCACAAAGCTATAATATCTAATCTCCCACACTAAAGCTCATAAAATGGCTCTTATTCGTCTTCCATCATTTCCCCTGCCTTCTCTTCATAATGTCCCACTAGCCCTTCCCAAGGGCACACCCTACATGAAAACAAGGGTACATGACATATCCCTAGGCACCAAAAGACCCCAATGGAAGCTGATGACCGCAAAAGCCCTATTTGGGTGGGGCAAGCCAAGAAACGAGGAGCCCTTATCCTACACTTCTTACCACGACAACATAGAAATCCCATTCCCACCATCTTTGCTTACAAGAACCTTCTTAGCAGGTAAAAAATCAGAGAAATTAAAGAAATCAAATTATACTCTTTTTATCTATAAACAATGCACTTACATTCTAATGTTATGCCTGCAGGAAAGGAGTTGAAATGCTGTTACAGAGCCTCTGAAGATGGGTTCAGTGCCAAGTCATTCCACAAGTATTGTGACTTCAAGGGTCCCTGTGTCATTGTGGGATATACCCAAGAAGGCCTAAGGTTTGGAGGCTTCAGTCCAGAAGGTTACAGGAGCACAGATGATTACTATGATACTTTTGATGCATTTTTATTCTACTGGCCTGAAGATAGTAGTAAAAATAATGATGATAATGAACCAGAGGTGCTCTTGAAAGTGGGGGGAAGTGGGGCTGCTCTCTTTGACTATGCAAGAGGAGGGCCTCAGTTTGGGGCAGATGGGTTACTGCTTGGACCTCCAATGGCGCCTGTCATGGGAGGATTTGCAGGCCCTGATACAAATTCTGGAGTTGGGGATCTCAGGTTTGGTAAATCTCGTTTAGGTTTGTCTTATGCTAAAAGATCTGACGGTAAAGATTCCATCTTTGGGGATAAGCTCTAGCCTTGACTTATTACATGGCATCTGAAGTAGATATATTATTCCGTTCTTGTAATTATATGGATATAATGAAGTGTGTTTACTTGTATAACCCATTTACTTACAGATTTGTAATTACAGGTGATATTTCACTTTACAAAATGTTAAAATGCTTGGAAGTGGTGGGTTATTGTATATTTTATATATAGGAACAGTTTTACTTGCTTGAATTTAGAGAATCCAATAGCTTGGGTTTACTCACTAAAACTATTTTGTAGAGCAAATAATTATCACCATACATTTTTTTTTATCGCTTCCAAAATATTTTTTGAATAGATTTTTTAATTATCAAACAAATATACTCCTCTAATCATAAATCATGCAATATGCAAAGATTAAACTGGTTTTTAGTATAATACAGGGTAGGTAATTCTAGTTTTGCTTAACAGATTTTTGGATTCGATTGTTTGATAAATTTTTGCATCAATTCGAATCACACTTCTGTTTTTCTTTTCTCCTCAAACTCTCAGCTATCATTCTGATGATGGATCACAGAATGTGATCCCAAATGTTGATACAAAAATTTATCATATATTCGAATCTAAAAATCTGTTTAGCAATCAACATGGATTGTGGAAAATTATTATCATTGCATTCTACAGCTTCACCGGGAAATTTCTAACATGCTCTTCTGCACAGCAGAGATGGCCATATTCACCAAAATGTCCATACTGTGAACCTGCTGCATCATTTGCTGAATTCATCTGATAATGACAAGACTAAAAGTAGATGCAGTTGCCAGACCTATCGTAGACAGGAACACCCCAAGTCAAGAAAATGATATTCCTTCCCACAAATCTCTTATTGGGATTCTCTAGTCTGAGCCTCATCTACTTCCATGACTTTCCTGGTGTTTCTTCTTGTTTAAGATCCTATCTAATTTGCCTTCAATATGCCATTTAGATTGAAAGGTCCAGAGCCGCAATACTGACCAGGATAGACTTTTTTATGAGTAGGGCCACTTATAAACAAAAGGGAAAGTATTGTATGCACTAAAATGATAAGGTATTTGAGTATTGTGCATGGATATTAGATAGTGTTCAAGCTACCTGTTAGGATTTATAATTTGAATCTCTGCTTTAAACTAGGCACTGATTATTGTGTATTTACAAACTTATTTATAGTTTCTAGGTCACAGTTTTGAATTGACAACAATATTGATACAAGGATGCACATGGGTTGGTGGTTCTTGGAGGATGGGCACTTGAGTACTTAGTTCTGAATGAATCTGTTCTTAAACTGGTCAAACAGTTTTTTGATTCAAGCAAGCTGAATGTTTCTATCTGACATGAGCAATTGATTCTTGCTAGTGCAGGTGTATTAAAACAGAAAATGTGTACATCATATCCTGCTGTAAAGTTTACTGTTCTTGCTGCATTAATGGTAATTTGATTACTGGTGCAGCTTGGCCAGGGCACCCTGATTTAATAAGCTTTTTTCAAGGCACTAGAAGGAAGGGTTGCTGGCTGAGGATAACACATTGTTTTCCTTTGTCGGGTAAGCATTAGTTAATTTTAATTTTTTAACAATTTTCAAAGCATCGAAGTTATGATTTTTTTTCTCTGATTTGTAAGACTCAAAACTTTCTGATATCTTTCAAATTTTTTATTTGGTTTTTGTTATTTTGAAAGCCAATTGGGTAATTTTGGGCAGGGAATGTGTCTTCTGGAAGCATAGGTTTTGTTTTTATTTGGAGGGGAGTTTTGGTATAAAGATATATTGACAAATGGTATAATTTTGTGCAAAGTAAATTTCATTTTCTATACTATTCACTCATCTCATTACACGTGTTTTTATACATTTACTAGTCATTCTTATTCACATGTTCACAAACCCTTGTACATTTTCTCTATTAATTTGTTTATTACACCTATGCTCACACTCACTTCAATGCACATGCCATCCACTAAGATTTAATTTGTTTTCTGTTTTGTGACAAGTTCATGGATGCAATATCATCCTCACAGTTGTAGACTTAACCTGTCCTAATTCTTACTTCCCACCTTCACCCTTCTTATTTATAGCCAACTACACAAGTTCGAGTAATATGTTGATATGGCCTTGTGTTTGAAGACCTTAATGCATTTATTTTAATCACCTTCTAAGCTAAAGTATTATTTGACTATCACTCACATTATACACTTCAATTGATACACTAAAAAGAATCTAGGCTGACACACATTCTAGAAGTATTTGCATGGCTGAAGATTATTATTTTTTATTAACAATACACATTTCTAAGGGTTGACCTGGGAGAACATGTCTCCTTGTGATATGTTGAAAGCCCCACAAAGATATTTATAAATATATTAATGACCTATGTTCCACCAAGTTTCCGGTACGAGGGACGACATAACGCGTTTCGAGGACAACATATTTTTAGGGGATTTTTGGGGACGGGGGGACAGCTATATATATATATATATATATATATAGAGAGAGAGAGAGAGAGAGAGAGAGAGAGATTTTAAAAATATAGGGAAATTTCAGATATTGATATGAGTAATGATAATCATAACAATGAACATTGATAAAGTTGCAAATGTAATCACCAATCATATTGACATATGCATTATAGAGTTGAAAAAATTAATACTACAACTACTTAATTGCTTCCATGGACCATAATTCATGTCAAACAGTCAATGTGCATATGATATAAAATAATAAAATACCAAAAGGCTACAAGTTTGCAATACAAATGTCAAAATGACAAATTCACAAGTGTCCAAAACATAGTAATAGAAAGTATGATGGCTGCCTCTACTCGACATCTGCCAACATTGCATCAAAATTAGACTGAGAGTCTGAGTCACTGCCATTATGAGTATGAGAGGCTGGGTCATCTAATGGAACTCCAACCAATCTCTCTTGTGTCTCCTCCTCATCAATTTGTGCAACGTCCTCTGGATCAACATCCATCGTAACGTTGGAGTTTGTCGATAATCAAGAGTTTGATGATCTTGGAGTCACAAAGCACTATGCATAGCCATTAATTTCTCTTCTTGTCTAGAGGTTAGCCTATTCCTCTTGATAGAGTGAATAAAGCTATATGCTGACCAATTCCTCTTTGCAACAAAGGAACTAGCAACCTATGAGATGAGATAAACTAAATTAGTAATTTACTAATTAGGACATTGAATTATGATTATATAAATGTTCAACACTAATCTAAATCAAATTATGTTAATGTATTACTTGTGAAAGGAGGCGAATAGCAAGCATCCTCAATTGTGGTGCATCCTTCCCATGTCATGACCACCATCCAATACGGTCCCTTTGAGCTATTGTAGTTCTATCTACCTTGGCCTCTAGTTTGCCGAATGTTGGACCACAAAGATTATAAAAGTTAGTCCATTGTGTATGAAGTAGACTCACCTCCTCAATTGAATACATTTTTGCAAGGGCCCTCATAAACCCATCTTTCACCTCATCGTCATCACACAGAGGCATCCTACCAACTCTTGGTACATACCATCTGGGCTGCCATATGAAGCAGAGTGTTCATAGTGTTCCACTATCGCATCACATTGGCTTCTTGCTCATATAATCTCAAATTAGGATCCCTATCAGAAATTGCTTTCTTCATTCTTCCAAGCATGGAGTCAAATGTTTCATAAATCTCTCCTAGACTTGGAGAGCCTATATCAGCATATCTTATGACATCCACAACTGGTGAAATGATGGAGCAAATATATCTACAAACAATTAAAAAAAAAAAGACAAGTTAGAGCTTAGAAAATCAAAAAATATTAATAATAAAATCAGCAATCAATAACAAATTAACAATTTTTTTACCTCACATTGGATCACCAAGTATAATCAAGAATTTTGTGTTTGATGCTTCTCCCTTCTGCAGTGCTTGCGATAGACCATCTATTCCACTCTAAATTGACCATCATCAATTGTAGAGCCTCCTGCACCTCAAGCATCCTCTCTAACAAAATAAATTAGCTGGCATACCTTGTCTCCACAGGCTTGAGAAATTCCTTCTTCGAAAATGTCCTAAAGAGAGCAAGTGAGGTGTGATGTTTACAAATACACATTTGAATGTCTCTAACCTCTGCAACCACCTGGTGCACCCAATCTATCTTCCCTATTTCTTTCAATGTGTTGTTCAACGCATGAACACAACAAGGGGTCTACAAGATGTGCTTGTAAGCACTCTCAACCATCAAACTTGCTAATTTGCACACACGTGCTAAATCAATGATCACCTACACAACATTGGCTGCCCTAACCTCCTCTATAACATCTCTCAAAATATTAAATTAGAATTTTGTATCCTTGCGCTTCCTAGAACAATCAATGGCTCTAAGGAAATATGAACCAGGTGAACATGTGACTATGATGTTGATGTGACCGATGTTTAATATCAGTCCACCCATCCATAATAATAGAGAAACTTGTCCTAATTCGACAATGTCTCATGTCCTCCATCACCACACTCACCTTAGAATATTCTTTGTCAAAGAGTGTAGTGCGTAATTTATTTTCTCCAGGGGGTGAATGAGGTACCAACAACTGCCACATCTTTAAACATTTGTTTGAAGTAGGGAGGATGTGCTACATGGAATGGGATGACATGGACATAGAAAAGTTTGGTAATGGAGGACTCTTTCACATCTTGTGCTTGCACATTGAACATACTTGCAAGTGTATTTTGTTTCTCACTAGAAGTCCTAGCCTTCCTCTTCCCTCTTGTGGAAACATGAACACAACCCACACCACTACTACCACTACCAACACTAGGACTACCAAGGATAGAGGGAATAGGTGAAGTTGAATGTGCAGATTGAGTTTGCATTGGCTACCGCATAGGCCTTCCTTCGGCCACCATGTGCAATCTATAACACTCTACCCTCTCAAAATCTTTTGTCTTCACAAATCTTGACCCCATGGCCTGTAAAACCTAATAGATGAGAATAGACTCTTATGTAGCTCCCATAAAAATTATCTTTACAAATGAGACATTGCCACAATCTACTACCCCTTGTGTTTTTCCCTTTACCTTGGTCTATACGTGATGCTAATTGAAGAAGATGTTTTTTAGGATTAAAAAGGTCTTTTCCATATTTTTTCAAATCTTCGGAAGGAATTTCATATGGGTTTGTTTGAGGCTTCCCTCTTTCAACTGATTGGGTTTCTTCTCCCCTCTCATCATGCCCACTACCTTCACTATTGCTACTCATTTTGTTTTGTTTTGGTTTTTGCAAACTAAAAATAAAAAATAAATACAAAAATGCATACATTTCATCATTTAAACCTAGAAAAAAATGGAAAAAAAAATTTAAAAAATGGAAGAATAACTTACCTTTGTCACTTCTCTTGCTGGTTGCTACTTTAATGCTCTCCTTTTTGCCTTCTAGATGCTAATTTTTCTTCTCCAACAACTACTTCAAACCCTCATCTCTCTCTTCTCACTTTACTCTTGGTTGCAATTTGTTTTGGCAAGTTAAAATGAGGTCAAATGGCTTTCAAATGAAGTTTTAAGTTGCCATATTAGGGTTGGGAGGGCGTGGGGTCCACATAGAAAATCAATAATTCTTTTAAAAAAATTTGAGCTTTTTTTTTAATGTTTAAACGTTGCTGGAAAATAAGGGATGATTGGCTGTCCTCGGGATGATCGAGGGATGCTTGGGCATCCCCTGATTGTCCCCTAGTTGTCCTCGGTACATTTCCTCCAATCGTGGACATCCCAAAAAAAAGGAAACTTTTTGGAGACACCTGGGAAACGTCCTCAAGGCATCCCCCGTCCCCGAAACATCTTAGGTACGAGTATGAGGGGCAAAAGGGCAGGGGACACATCCCTGTGTACCACTGTATTAATCCTTAGATATCAAGGAACATAGAGGAAGTCAAAACACATTGAATGAGTTGAAAATAAAACTCCATAGAGCACACATGATAAATTCATATGTGCTAGACAAGTTCATGACTCCATATTTGTCCTTGCATAATGATAGAGGAATATTTTGATCTTGAGACAATTCTTAATCTTTCACACACTTCTTTCTCTCAAAATACATCAAATCTAAATTCATATCAAACTTAACGTATTCTTCAATTATAAAACTAAGTAAAATTATTTATACTTACATTTCAATAAGAAATATTGAAAAATACAAATTTCCAAATGCAACCAATTAAACTAGGCTACTATGCTTCTAAAAGGAAATAAAGAGCTTCCTAGTCTAATGAGAGTAGGAAGTTTAACCTTTCTGGATAAGCATAAGGTTTTTAGTCAAAGTATATCTTACCTAAGAATGCTACGTTCATTCACCAAGTGAGAATACTAGAGCTTCTTTTGCATATAAGAACCTTGTTTTAGAAACAAAACTAGATTATGAAAGAAAATGTCTAAAGAGATCAAATGCATAAGGAAAAGCATTCCTAATTATAATGTTTGATAGTATGAATGCCAATTGAGTCTAATTCAGGGGGTTGCTATTCCTCACAATACTGTGGTGATAAACTCCCATTTTGTTGATGACAACATGTTGTTTATTCAAAATTCTGAGAGGGGGATCAATAATGTCATGGGAGTTCGTAATCTTTATTGTGAAGTTTCTAGTTCTAAACTTTCTCGCCACAAGATTGAATTTCTGATGCTTCAATCAGGTTCTCCTCCTTGGTGGATTCCTAAAGAGTGGAAACAAATTAAACATGGGCAGATTACTTGTTACCTTGGCATCCCATTTGGGATGGGTGTCTCTATTTCCGAGATGTGGAACCGATACTTACAAAAATTAAGAAATAAACTGTGTAATTGGGGAAACAAATTTTTGTCCTTTGCAGGCAAAATTCAAGTGGTGAACCAATTTCTTTTGGTTTCACATGTCTATTATTCCTCTTGTTGGATGCCATCAAAAAAAGGTTATGAAAACCTTATTAAAATTGTTCACAGCTTCCTATGGGCTAATTGGGGTGGTAAGGTAGGTTTTAAATCTGCCTCTTGGCTACATTGCATTCAACCCAAAAGTAAAGGTGAGTTGGGTCTTTTGGATCCAACGACATAAGGGACTCGCTTGGCAACAAAATGGATTGTTCGATTAGTAAATCAAGATGCTTCGTGGAACAATTTGGTTCATTTTCGGATTTCCGAAGCTACTATCAAAGGTAAATGGAAAGTTGTCAGTTGGGAAGATAAAATATTAATGGCGCCTTTCTTCCAACTTAAAGCTTTCTTTCCATTACTTTCTATTTGGAAGGTATGACAACAAGTTAGTATATTTTTAGATTGGAAAATTTCTCTTCAACGTAGGTTCAGCCTTGGTTCTTCGTCAATTTGGTGGAATAAACTAGAGAAATATCAAGGGCAACCTCTTGTTGTGGTGTTTCCAAGGCTGTCTTATTACTTATCTAAAAAAGGAGTTCAAAGTTTTGGGGACTTGTGGGATTTTAATACTCGGGAGTGGGTCAATTGGAAAATGATCAAGGATAACTTTGGTCTAGCTTTTAAATGCAAAAGTTTTCTTATCTTTGTTATGTCATTGGTCCCCTTTGAGCTGGTTATGAAGATGTGCACCCCTCTTCATTGTAAACTGCTAAGTGGTGCCAGGTTGGGTCATATGTAGTTTTAGCCTGTTAAATGTCCTTTTTGTAAATGTATTGAAAGTCTGAAACATATATTTTGGAATTTTTCTCTAACGAAAAGGAAATGGAAGGATTTTTTTTTTTACCTCCCTATGATTTTTGGGCATGCTTTGAGCTAGAAAGAAGCCATTTTGGGCTTGGGCCTATGAAATAATATTGTTGTTGATTCTATAAGGTAGATTGTCTTCTTTAATGTATGGAAAAGTAGATGTATGGTTGTTTTTGCTAATCATAAGATTCATCTAGAATAAAAAATGCTAAGGTTTTACTCTAACATTATTTTGCAAATTGTTTTCTTATGTTCACAATTGCAGGGAGTTCCCAAAGTTAACATGAAAATCAACATTCATTTGGGCAAGATTAAATGGAAAATATTGTAGCTGCACAAAAATGATGTAATATGTTCCACAAGGTTTCAATGTATGCTAAAATTTAGAGTTTGAAGTGTTTTTCTTGCAGTTGTTCGTTCTTGTTGTAATTTGTGCTATGATAGTTTGTTAGTGGTGTCCTTATCCAGGACAATTGTCTATTTGATTTAGTGTGGATGGTCCTTTGTTATGTAACTTCTTCTTTTGGGCAGCTTATGACTACCATTCTTTATGTAAATTTTTTACATTGGTTCAATACAAAAAATTGAAGTGGTGTAAACTAGTGTAATAGAGAATAGAATTTGACAAAGTGCAAGAATATGGACACTTTTGTGATTGCAATAGGGACCTAACAATCACGGTACTATGTTTTAGGATCATACATACTCTAGAAAAGAATTCTTTTACATCAATTAGATCCAAATAATTTGATATTTTTCAACCCTATGACAATTAGATAGTAATTTAAAGTGTGTGTTTGTACTAGAAAGTTAAAGATACTTTTCAAGGAGATAATAAGAACCTAAAAATCTTCTACAATGTTTGAAGATTTATAAGCGTGGAGGAAGAGAGAAAATGAGTGTTACCAAAATCCTAGAAAAGCAAGATAAAGATCTCAAGAGTACATAAAAGAACTAAAGAATATTAAAATAAGTTGCATGAAGAGGATGGGAAAGTGATATATTTTTGATAAATAATCTGAATAAGTTAAGAAAAACTCAACAAAGCCATGCATATTGGATTTTAGTGGTTAGAAATATAAGGATCGAGATTTAGTCATTATATAGATGGTATATTGTTAGGGATGCTACAATAAGTATGGTGGTGTATAGGACATGATTTAAATCAATAGTAATATATATTTTGACATTTTGGTGATGGTACAAGACCAAGAAAGTTAAATGTGGGTTGTCTGCTTATGTAAGTGCTTACATTTGTGGTTCTTGGGTAAATCTTGATCTTTTCGAGAGAGTCTAGCTAGGGTTTCACCTTGTTTACACCAATTTGCTATTCACCACCCAAGATTTCAAACTGCAGTTTCATCTTGCACTATTAGAGTCCATCGCCCAACACACAATCTGTGGAAACAAAAGGGTGGATTGTTGAGTTTGCGTTTCCTTTTTTCTTTCTTTTATCAATAGCGACTACTCCGCCTTCAACCCTAGTGCTTAGCAAACGGGTAATTCAAACAGTTTCTTTGTTAAGGTATTTGATTTTCTGTCTTTTATGGCTATACTTTGACTACTTGAGGCCGAGAGGATTTGGAAAACCCATATACAACCCAGAGGCCCTTCTGGAACCCTTGTGTAAGTTCAAATAGCCCATTTCACTAATTTTTCTAGGTTCTAAAATGTGGCTTAAAATAGAAGCACAAAGAGTAGGCAGGTCTCTTACAAATTCCTTGGATGATAGTCAAATTGAAGAAACCCTCACTTCAATAGAAAATAACAATACCTAGAATGGTGAAATGATGAATGATGTTGAGTTGGTTGGAAAGACAGTCGAACCCATCGAAATATCTAATGCTGGAGATGCATCCCTTCTGAGTCTGATTTTTACAAATGGACTAAAATGAATTGGGAAAACATAGGGTGGGAAATTGAAACTTTGAGAGGGTTGGGGAAAGGGTATGTTTCATGTAAGTTTAAATCAGCTGATCATGCACAAGATGTGCTTCAATATGGAACTTGGGTTATTTGTGGGAAAATTTGCTACTTGTAGGCTTGGACATTGGATTCTCACCTTGAAGGTCCATCTAGGTCCAAATATCCTATGTGGATAGAGTTACCTTTTTTAAATATTACTTTTAGACCCTTCTTGAAAGAAATTGTTTTACAACTTGGAAGAGTTCTATGGTGCAAAAATAACACATATAAGTTTTCTACCCTTAAAGTTCATCCTAGAGTTTGTGTAGAAATGGAGCTTACTATGCAGTTACCAAAAAACATCAAATTAATAGGTCCAAGGTTTGAGTTTTGTCAGCCATTAGTATATTTGAACAAGCCTAATGCATGTTTCATTTTTTGTCAAGATGACCATTTGATTAGAGACTTTCCTATAAGGATTAACAAATATGTGCAACCCCACACAATTATTTTTTCCAACATACAACATTTGCCAAAACCTTCTCAGCCTTTTGTTATGCCTACAATTTATTAGTTGAAACAAGATGTGTCTAATGGAAATGTTAATAATAATAATAATTCTTCTTCTTATAAAGATGCTATTATGATTGATGGTTGGAGGATGATCAGGAAAAGAAAGGAACCATCAAAATCTAAACCTCAAAATGGTCATACGTCATCACATAATTACCCCTCACTATCAGCTCATCAGGTCACGACAAGTTCTAAACGTGCTCCTTCACCACCCCCTTTGAGACAAAGATCCCCTTCTCCACTAGCAGGTAAAGGAGCCCCATCATCTACTATGAGGAAAAGATCAAGGTCTCCTACTCCTAGTTCAAAATATATTAGTCCTTCTAAACAGTCTCTTACATCTGCTAACCACTTTGATGTTTTGTCACAAGAACGTGATGTTCCTAACTATGCTTAATAATGAAATATAAAATTATTTCATGGAATGTTAGAGGGATTTCTCTCCCTCATCACAAATATGAGGTTAAGATTGCTATAGTCAAATGGAAACCTGATATTGTCTTCCTTCAAGAAGTTAAAATCAATGGTTCCTGGCGTGGTTCTTCTCCATCCAATATATGGAGAGATGCAGTTTTTTTTATCATACGTCACATATGTTGGATCTCAATTGTGATCATGGTTTGTCCTTGATGACAAATCCACTTGATTTGAGTCTCATGGTTTGACTGCTTCAAATTTGGTCTCTCAGGATCTTGATGCTACTTCATTCATGTTTAACTATTCTTTTCAGATATCTCCTTTGAAAATGTTTATGTTTCTTAAGTGGACTAACAATGTTGATCATGATCATGGTACAGGTTTTTCATCATTTGGAAGAATATCTGATCACATCATTCTTGGCTTATATGATGATCTGTTGTGCTTTAGGTATCTCATAATGTTTGGACAATGTTCAGCTTGAACATTCTTGGTTACAAGCTCAGGTATACTCAGTTGGTTGTTATCAGGAATGATATGTTAGTACATTATTTTTAGCTCATTGACATCTTTATGGATTAATTTGGTTGCTTGAACATCTTGACACTATTTTGTATGCTTCTGTGGTATCTCAATTTGATCAGTATACTCATGTCGTTATAAAGACTCTAAAATCCTTCTTGGTACATCCTATGAACTCACATTTCCTAGAATCATTGGATACATACTGGGCTCTAGCAATGTCATTTGTTTGATAGTACTAATGTTATTCATTTGGCCTACTATATGGTTTGTTTATTAAAAATCACCTTGCAATGTGATTGGGCTTCAAAGAAGTGACATCGATAGTATTTTGGGTGGCATTATGAAGTTGGCATCTAAAAAGAATCAAACTCTATCGAGTTTCCCAAAGCATAAACTAATGGTGAGAACTCTCCTATCGATCACTGGTGTAAAGTCTTTTGAATATATTTCTTGGCAGATTATCATGTGCAATCGACAACCTTCTTTTCTCATTATCCTTGTCGACATTTTGAAATTCATGGACATGGAATAAAGGTTATTGAGTGTTAATATGAAGCGACAATAAGGAAGCAATATTCAAGGTAATTATGTTATCGACTTCTTTTGTAAATGGTGTGACAGTGGACTAATAAGCATTTTAATATGAGGTTTATTATAGTGTTTGTTTCCTCGGACTCCAATGAATCATTAAGTTTTGTAAAGTCATTGAATGACTTGAGAAAAAGATAGATCGAATAGGGAAAAGTCATTTTGGTCTTCTCATTGCTAGGGTTTGGAACCCTATCTTCCACCATGGTAATTTGTTTTCTGCTGTAAATCTCTGATATGGCCGACTCCAAAGTGGTTGAGTGTTTGATGTTAGTTTGTTCTAAGAAGTATGAGCCAATACAAGCTCGACAGAGGTTAAGGGAGTTACAAATCTGGGCAGCTTTGGTGGTTGGCATCAAATCTCTTTGGTATTTATTTGATTTTCTTGCAGCATAATCAGATATTTTCTTCCATCATTTGAAGTATGCTTTTATAAAGGTTGTTATTGGTTCTTTTGCTTGAATTTGAAAAAGGATAAGTGGGTTACTTGAGAATCTTGTGTCAGAATAGCATGCTTTGAATTCAGTTACATTTTTCTTCATTATTAGGATTCTAAAAGGGTTGTTTGTTTGGTTATTGGGTTCATGATGATATGGAAACGATTTCAATTCATGTTAGGCCTTAGCAGTGATAGTTATTTTATTTTTATCAGAATGATAAAATGTGATGTGAAGGGAAAAAGTTGCTTTGGTGAAATTTTGTTTCCAACTGTCACTAATTATGAAGGTTTTTGTAAACAGATCTAGAAGGGTATTTTGTTCTTTCAAACTCTTTGAAAAAGATAGATAATATGATTGGTGCATATCTTACTGTATTTAGTACTCCTGGAAACATAACTGACGTTGCACTATGTCTTATCTGAAACCTTCGGTGAAGGTATTGAACAAAATGTGTGTATTTTGTAAAAGATATATATACAGTGTTTTAATCACTATTATATAGCTGGAATTTTGAAAATGTTAGAGTGAAAGGCTCTGTAATAAAACCTAGCAATTATGATACAGAGAATATAAAAATCTAATGCGTTTGGTATTTTTGTGGATTCAAGTTGAATCTTCAGGATATTAAACAAATTAGAAAGAGAGGAATATGTGAGCTAAATTGAAATAGAGAAACCCTCTGATGTATTATTGTTTTGAGATTTGATAAGGGGTTGGTGCTCCTTGAAATGGGTGTTTCTAAATAAGGGGTTGGTGCTCCTTGAAATGGGTGTTTCTAAATGAGGGGTTAGTGCTCCTTGAGTGGGTGCTCTGAATTTTGCCTGTAAGGCATTGTAAGCAGTGATTTGAAAATATAAGCCAGTATGGTAGCTGTTTAGGAGTGGTTTTTATACCCCAAGAGGGTTTTCCACTTGGAAAATCATTTGTCTCTTGGTCTCTTTTATGGTCTCTTTGCTTCATTATGATAATGCTGTAATGTTCATTATTTTGGTGTGATACTTCTCATTTCAATTCATAATAGTTGCATTCAACTAAGGAATGTATTTATCATTGAAATATTGAGAGAATAATTTATCTTTGTTTCATTTTCTGGAAAATGTTAAAAATGGTTTAAGACACTGATTCATCACCCTCTCAATGTCATCTTCACTCCAACAACATAGAGAAGGGAGGGTCAGTTATTGGTTTAACTCCTTGGGTGGGAAGGTTTGTTATTGATAAAGGGGAGGATCCTTCACATAGCTATGTTTGGATCCTTTCATTTATCAACATACATCCCATTGGTTTGTGTTTTGTATATGCTCATAATATTACAAAAGAGAGATTTGAACTATGGGAATGGATGATTGAGAATTTTCCTCATGTTGATTTGGTCATTGGTGGTGATTTTAACATGGTTGAGCACCATTTTGATCATAGATGGTCTAATCATGCAAAACTCAACAATGATGAATTCAATAAATAGTTGTTTTGTCAAAATTCTCTTGGGGTTATTGGTCCTATTCATAACAAAGTTTCTAGCCATAAAAATAACTGGTTCACTTGGACTAATTGTAGACTGGGTTGTGATAAGAAACTTAGCAGACTTGATAGGCTCTATATCTCTCCCAATCTGCATTTAATGCAAGGATTCAATGGGTGTTGTGTGAAAGTTGATTATTCTATGTATCTCTCAGATCATTTTCCTATCCTATGTATTTTATCAAAGGAAGATGCTCAAGAAGGGGATTATAAGATGTCTTTCAAGCTTAATACTTCACATCTGAGAGTTCCTTTTTGTGTTGTTGCACTAGTTGGAATTTGAAATTCCATTCCCAAATTGAAGGAAGGGGTGTTGAATACCCAAAATACTGAGAGGGGGGTGAATCAGTATTCCATTAAACCATTCAGCTATAAACCATTCAATTATTAAAGAATATTTAACTGTAAACAAGAATGAAGACATTTAAAAGAGCATGACACAAAAAGGCACATCAACACCAGATTTGTACGTGGAAAACCCAAAATGGGAAAAACCACGGTGAGGATTAACTCACAATATAATATATCCAGATATATAATATTACATGGGCTCACTGTTAATACACACTATCCTTGAAGGCTTATAACCTGAAATAGTTTACAAAAAAAAATATGGCTCACTTCCAAGAGATGAACTGAGATAGAATGCACCTTCCTTGTGTTGGAGTTTAGTTTTGGTGAAGCATAGTATATGAAACACTTCTTTGCAAATGTATGCAACACATCTGTCTTCTCAATCACTCACACACATTGAATCTTCTACATCTTCATCTATCTCAAGAATGTTCACTTACACATATACCGTATATAATCAAGTACATCAATTAGGTCGACCTAATTGGAGTAACCCCATTTCAAATCAAAACCAAGTCTATCGACATTAACTTCAAAACACATTCATCTTGGAATGATATTAGTCAGCATGGACCTATGATAGATCCATTTAACATTCACAACACATGTTTAAACTCTCAATATCAATTCATAGTTAGGTTGGCCAAAGATAGACCTAAAACATCAAAGCTCCAAGCATATATGCATTTCATCAAACGTGTAACATAAAAACTTGTTAACACATCAGATTATCCTTTGGACGACACCAAATAACTTATCTTCAACATTGCAAAACGAAATAATTAATCTTGAGAAAATGCAGAATCTCCCACATCAATGCACTGTACATAAACTTACTGTAGACTTCAAAGCATAACAATGTTATTCATATCTTCTATATGCCTTCACATATTATCACAAAACTTTAGTGTAAGATGCATCTTGTAATCACAAGCTTATGTACAAAGTCCTATAGTGATATCTTTCTTTGAAGTGAAATTTGGACCAAAAGATCATCATATTGAACCAGTATATAAGCATAACACTATTTTCCAAACTACTGGTGATAGTATCTTTCCAACCGTAAAGCCTAGTCAACTGAAATCTTGTCAGTGGATGCAAATTGTGTCAAGATAAACCATAATATCAGTTTCTGGAAGAATCTTACAAAATAAGATAATCCAAACCAAAATACCAGATCAACAGACTTCCATTACCAGAGTGGCTACTAAACCTTACAAGTAATGTATATCACTAACAATCATCCAAATTCCATTGTTGACATCAATGACAACCTTCCAATTTCCAACAATCTCCCCCTTTGTCATTGATGGCAACACATGATGTGAAAAAACATGTAAATAACCACCAAAGACAACATAACTGTTCTAAACACACTTTCTCATGATTTTACTTTCTCCCCCTCAATAGACATTTTTTTTCAAAACTTTTCATCACATCCTCCATCTCCCCCATTGACATCAATGGCAAAGGAAAAAAATGATATTGAATACTTTGATAGTTTCCTTTACATACCTAAATACTCCCCTTGAGGAGTACATCTAAGACAACATATGAGAGTAATCAATTGGAGGTAGTTGTCCCTTGAAGTTGCTAAGAGTACCTATCCAAGATGATTTTCCTTCATCCCAAAGCTTCTTTGCTTTTGGTAAGGCTTTGCATAGATAATTAAGATCAACAAGGTTGTCCATTCCTTCAACCAAGGTCCCGAGAGTAACATTTGAGTTCAAAATCTTGTCATCCAAAGAAATAGCATAATAGACAAGTGTACACTTAATCCTGATTAGGTATCTGAACATCCCATACTGTTCAACCATCTCTCCTTTCTCCTTATGTGATACAAGATATTATTCATGCAACTATTTTAATCCGTACCAAGTTTGATCATCTAGATCAAGAGTTGGATTAAAGGTGCTGGAAGCATGTTTTATTTGAGTCTCAATAGTGTCTTCAACAACCTTGAATCTTTGAATAGAATTAGGCCATGTCCAACAAAATGAGAATAGACTTCTAGCCTCTTCCTCACACTCTTGAACCTCTTTAAATCTCTCAAGTGCAATGCAGTGTGTAGATTTGCATCTATCTTCAATTTCCAACAATCCCTTTTCTTCGACCCAAGTGATTATTTCACTTACTGCATGACTCTTCAATTCTTTGAATCTATCAGCTAATGAATTTTTTCTTTCTAGAGTGGACTGAGAAGAACCGATGATTGCTTTGAGAACTATCTGAAAATGTGTCATTGTCCTAGCTAGGTGCTTAAGTCTTCCCGAAGGTGGCTCAATCTGAGCAACCAATGCATGAACCTCAATAAAGTTTCCCTTTTCTTTAGAGACAAACATTGATTTACCAAAGACTGACTCAAATTTCTGAAGAATTTCTCGAGCTATTTCAATGTAAGTTCCAAATCTAGGTTTGTTGGAATATTGAGGGTTGTTGATTAACATTTCAGTACAACCTATGGCATAATCCTTTTCAATTTCATACCCCAGCTCAAGAATCCATGAGCTTCTCGGTTCAACTGCCTTAATAATGTAGCTATTAGTGGATACCAGAAATGTTATATCATCCTTATACTTTGTAACTAATTCTCTTGGAACTCTTCTTCTTTTGTTCATCCTTCTCTGAAAATTTCCAAAGAATGCAAGAAGAGCATCTCCTTGCACATCCAAATCACCAATATTTCTCATTAATTCTTTGATCTGGTGAGCAATCGGTTTGTTATTTTCCCAAAATTTTTTTCCTATTCTAGGACTTCTTTCATAAAGAAGAAGGTTAGACATAATATCAATGTTCCATATCTAAAAGTGCATTTCCTTCTCTTAATACCACTCAAATTTTCCAATAGTTGTTGTTAGAGAAATTCACAAAGATCATATTATGTCCTCTTCTCAACCATTTCTACTGATAAATCAATTGTTGAGGTGGAGAAATCATTATTACCAAAAATCAGGTGTGAAATAACCAAACTTGCATACTAGACAGTCAGATCAGTAATTCCAGTACCTATGTTATTTATCAATCCCTTTCCTTTGTCAAGATTATGTTCAGGAGTAGGTGCGGCGAATAACAACCCAGAAAAATCTATAATTGCTTCTCTGGATATCATATGTGAATCGTCAAGCCACACAAATTGATCATGAAATCTACTAAATGCCTGTCTAATACATCTATCTTCATTACTAAAGTTTGGAAAATAATTCCACACATCCAAATTCATCTTTGTAAGTACACTTTATTTTGTTTTCAAGGTAAAGCCTTCTCCACTTAATTCATTAGACCATAATATACGAGCTTTTCCATAGATAGATTCTTCCGATTTTCTATCAATATAGATCCCAACATCTTCAATTGAAATAACACCAAGGAAAACTTTTGAAAAAGCACCCAAGGGATTGACTTCTAGGGTTTTAATAGGATAAATTTTAAGTTATGGTTCCGATCTTACTGAATTGTCTACTACTCGAGGTATATCCATCACATTCAACCAAATTCAATGAACAATTCATAGGGAATAATATATAGCAACAATGACTTACCTCTTGCCTGCACACCGATGTCAAACTCCAAATTTCTACGGTATAGAAACACTATGGTTCCTTCAAGATTTCTTTGCATTCTTCTTCTCTTCCACAAATTCTTTTCATCGAATGAGTTTTCCTTATCACACTTAAATTTATTTATTTGATTTCAATAGATTCAACAATGAATGCTTCAGAACACAAGTAGATGTCCTTAGAATTAGTGTAAACTTTCATCTTTTCAAGCTCTGCATAATTCATTCTTCACACATGTGCATCTGAAAATTCCTTTTGCATGAAATCTGAATTCATTACCTTAATAAATGCATTTATGTCATGACATGACATCATATATCAAAAAGGGGATATTAAATTTTTTGATTATTTCTCCCCCTTAGCCATTGCCTAGATTTAATTTCTGACGGGATTGTTAGCATCGAGAGATGACACAGATAAAATTGACAATTCTATTTTTCCTTTCTTTTCAAATTCCCCTTCCTTTCTCAAAATTCTTTCCATTTCCTTCTTAACCTCTATTGGATCAATCTTAATGATTGGTCCATATCTCTTTTCTAGATAGTCACTTTTCATATTTTTGCTTCTGCAGTGTTTGGCAAAGTTTCCTAGACTCCTGCAATTATAACAAACAACATTCTTCCATCCAAATTTTCCTTTATTCAATATATATTTGCACTGATTAGCCTTGTGTCCAAATAAATTACAGTGATAACAGTAGCCATTGAATGGATAAATTATGTTGTTCAATTTCTAACTTATGCATTCTATAGCTTCATGTCCAATCCTATTGCATTTAACACATTTTCCGGAGAATGATAAAGTATTTTGATTCATTTCACCATTCTATTTCATTTTATTTCAATAATATTTTTCCCTATGTCCAAACCTATTGCAGAGTAACATGCATCATTAAAAGATAAGTACCTTTGAGCATTAGGTTGTTCAATAGGAATCCTTCTAGTATTTCTTCTTTGATTCTTGAGTCTTCTACCATTTCTTTGAGTCTTCATGTCAGGGGATTGAATTGTTTTTGAATTTTTTCCTTTCTCAAATCCCAAACCACTTTTGTCCTTAGAGGGTTTATAGACCCTGCAATCAATTCATCCACTATTGTATAACTTGTCACAAATTTATTCTCATGTCTTCTTGCCTTTTCCAGATTTGATTTCAGAGTTACCACTTCTTGTTCAAGCTTTGCACAGTCATCCATCTTCCTTTGTATCTCATCTTTCTGACAGTCTTCAATTCTCCTTTTTTCTTCTAGTTGTTCTTTTAGTCTGGTGATATCCTCATCTACTTTCTTTAATTGATCACTAACTTCTCTATATCTTTCATTCAACTTCGTAATGCACTCATTTGCTTCCTTCAAGCTATCCTTCAAATTTTTATTTTCTTCTATATGTTCAACAGGGATCTCTTCCAGAGGAACATTTTTTTTTTATCTTCCATGTATTCAAATTTTGGGACCTTCCTCAAGTTGTTAGACTTCTTAAGAGGAACCAAGCTCTGATACTAATTGTTGAATACCTAGAATATTGAGAGGGGGGATGAATCGAAATTAGTATTCCATTAAACCATTCAGCTACAAACCATCCAATTATTAAATCATATTTAATTGTAAACAAGAATGAAGACATTGAAAAGAGAATGACACAACAAGACACATCAACACCAGATTTTTACGTGGAAAAACCACAGTGTGGATTAGCTCACAATATAATATATCTTGATATAGAATATTACAAAGGCTCACTGCCAGGTAACACTGTCCTTGAAGGCTCACAACCTGAAATAGTTTACAAAACAAATATGGCTCACTTCCAAGAGATGAATTGAGATAGAATACACCTTCCTTGTGTTGGAGTTCAATTCCAGTGAATCACAATATATGAAACACTTCTCTACAAATGTATGCAACACATCTGTTTGATCAATTACTCGCACACACCAAATCTTCTACATATTCATATATCTCAAGAATGTTTACATACATATATACCGTATATAATCAAGTACATTAATTAGGTTGGCCTAATTGGAGTAACCCCATTTCAAATCAAAACCAAGTCTATTGGCATTAACTTCAAAACACATTCATATTTGCATGATATTATTCGGCATGGACCTACAATAGATCCATTTAACATTTGCAACACATGTTTAAACTCCTTAATATCAATTCATAATTATGTCGGCCACAGATAGACCTAAAGCATTAAAACTCCAAATGTATATGCATTTCATCGAATGTGTAACACAAAAATTTTTTTAACACATCGGATTCTCCTTTGGACAACACCAAATAACTTATCTTCAACACTGCAAAGCAAAATAATTAATCTTGAGAAAATGCAGAATCAACCACATCAATGCATTATACATAAACTCACTATAGACTTCAGAACATAACACTTTATTCATATCTTTTGTATGCCTTCACATATTATAACAAAAATTTAGTGTAAGATGCATCTTGTAATCACAAGCTTATGTACAAAGTCCTATAGTGATATCTTTCTTTGAAATGAAATCCAGGCCAAAAGATCATCATATTGAATCGATATATAAGCATAACACTATTTTCCAAACTACTGGTGATAGTATCTTTCCAACCGTAAAGCCTAGTCCATTGAAATCTTGTCAGTGGATGCAAATGGTGTTGAGATAGACCATAATATCAAATTTTGAAAGAATCTTACAAAATAAGATAATTCAAACCAAAATACTGGATCAACAAACTTCCATTACTAGAGCAACTACTGAACTTTACAAGTAATGTACATCACCGACAATCATCCAAATTCCATTGTTGACATCAATGAAAACCTTCCAATTTCCAACAAGGGGAATCTTATAGGGTGTGGTGACAGGATGTTATTTATCAATGTGATTTTTTTACGATCTTTTGGAAAAGGATCGGCATAAAAGTGTAAATGTAAAGAGAAACCTCTTAAGGGTAAACTTGAACACAAAAGAATAATTATTTTATCAAATCCCATTGATATTTCTATCCAATCTGCTATAGCTACTATTGAAACTTAGCTATGAAAAATTGATATGCATAAAGGACAAGGGTCCAAAATCAGAGCTAGACTACATTGGATTAAGGTAATAGAGGCACTAAATGCTTCTTCAATTACTTAAATTATAAACATAGGAAATAATATATCAGAGCAATGGAAGATGGAGATGGATAGATTCTCACTAATTCAAAAGAAATTCAAGATTTATTTTACAATTTCTATGAGAAGCCTTTTAGGGAGGACCCCCATTAGCATGATGTTCAACTTGCATTGGAAGATATCATCAAAGATCATATACCAAGGAAGGTGGATTATGAATATAGTAGATTCCTTGATCAAGATCATTCTATAGAAGAATTGGAACATGTCATATTTTCAATGGCCTCTAATAAATGCCTAGGATTTGATGGGTTTTCTATTGAAACAAGGCTCATTAGGACCTAACATCAACAAAGGATTAATCAAGCTTCTTCCAAAGGGGAGGAATGTTGACACTATCTTTGGATGGCATCCTATAATGCTACTTAATACATCATATAAAATTATTACGAAAGCATTAACTATAGGAATTAAACGAGTGGCTAAGGAGATAGTTAGACCCGAACAAATAGGATTCTTAAATGGAAGATATATCCTTGATAAATTAATTCTTGCTTGGGAAACTTATGAATGGACACATAAAATAGGACAAAATGCTTTGCTGGTTAAACTTGATTTTGATAAAGCCTATGAAAAAATGTGTTGGATATTCATTATCAAAATGTTGCAATGGTTGGGTTTTGGCCCCAAAATATGCAAACATGTTCAAATGTTGTTTCAAGATGCAAATGCACAACTAGTGATCAATAATTATTTGAACGACTCATTCCCATTACAACGTTCCATCAGAAAAGGTTTCCCTTTATCACCTTTTCTTTATGTTCTTGATGCTGATGTGCTTGGTTATATGCTGCAATTCTTTAATCATTTGAACTTGATCAAAGATATTTCCATTCCAAATAATGTAGTGGTGATCAAATCCAATTTGTTGATGATAGCATGCTCTTTGTTCAAAATTCTGAAATAGAAATAAATAATGTTTTGGTTGTCTTAAACTTGTATTGTTTTGTCTTGAGATCCAAAATTTCTCATCACAAAACTAAATTTATCATGATTAATTCTGATCCGATTCCACATTGGAACCCCAAAGAATGGAAGCAAATTAGGCATGGGCAGATTACCCGATACTTGGGTATACCATTTGGATTGGGAGTTTCTTTGTTCGATATGTGGAACTGGATCAGAGCTCAATTGAAAAGAAAAATCTTTACTTGGGGTAATAAATTCCTATCATTGGATGGAAAAATACAACTGCTGAATAAGATATTCTTGGCTTCTCATGTGTACTTTTCCTCTTGTTGGATGTCCTCTAAAAAGGGATATGATTACTTGACTAAAATAATTCATTAATTCTTTTGGACTAATTGGGATGGTAAAACTAGTTTTAGATCCTCCTCTTGGTTACATTGTATACAACCTAAAAATAAGGGTGGATTGGGTCTTCTAGATCCTAAGACACAATGGACTTGTTTGTCAACAAAATGGATAATCTGAGTTATTTTAGGAGAGGAACAATGCTTGGTTCATCATCGTATTATTCTTGCTTCTATGAATAACAAGTGGCAGGGTGTTGGGTGGTGGGATACAATTCTACTTGCCCCTTTCTTTTGTATTAAAGTGGCATTCCCCTTAAAATCTATTTGGAAGGCATGTTGACAAGTTTGTAAATTTCTAAATTGAAATAAATCCTTGCAAAATGGTTTTAGTTTCACGACTTCTTCAATCTGGTGGAAAAAACTAGTTCAATATCATGGAGACCACTAACTATCACTTTTCTAAAATAAGCTCATTATATTTTCAAGAAATGTATACAATAGTTTGGTGATCTGTGTGACTTCAATTCCCTTGATTGGGATGATTGGTATAATTCCAAACACTCATTCAATTTAAATAATAAGTCCAAGGGTTTTGTGACATTTGTGAAATCATTGGTTCCTATGGATCTTCTTATGAAGTTTTGCACTCTTCTATGTTGCACTTTTGTCAAAGATTGGCTATGGATTGAGAAATATCATTTCTCTTGTTTTCCTTTGAAAAAGGTTTATTTAAAACTCCTCTCTAGTATGAATATAAATCCAAGACTTAACATTAAGTGGAGTTGCAGATTTCGAGAACAAAAATAGAGGTATCTAAGTGCCCATATCTAGAAATTTAGAGTGAAAGAAAATTCCCAAATTATAACCTACAACATTCTACTAAGTAATTTACACAAGATAGGTATATCATGTTTCAGATTACCTACCTTTAGACAATCTACTTCAAATAGTTACATAAGGGAGGTATATCTTGTTTCAGAAAACCTACCTTCAACAATCTACTTAGAAACAAAGTAGTCTACAAGTGTCTTATACCATTCCTCCTAATCAGGAAACCTTTATCCTAGGAGTACTTTAGCTTACCTCAATTATCCCTATAACTTAAGCTGAAAAGACCTTACTAGACCACTATCTTCATTTCATTCCTAGTATCTAGTATTTACTTCACACATATTCTCCTTATATGGAGATCAATCAGTATAGGACACTTAATCATTAATTTTTCAAGTGATTGATTATAAGAATTGTACCCTTATAATAAAATTCTTCCTTTCATTATATTGTTTTTTAGTAATTAATATTCTAAAATTTCCAGAACTAAATTATAAAAATTTTAGAATGAAAGAAAATGGCCAAATTCTAACTTGGAAAATCTTACATCATAAATTACCGGTTGGGGATAGATTGAAATATATCAAGATTCAACCTACTAAGTGTCCCTTTTTTCAACATATTGGAAGTGTAAAACATGTTTTTTGGGACTATTTTTGGCCAAAAGAAAATGGAATATTATATTTGTTTTTTTCTTGCTATTTTTGAACATGTGTTACAATGGAAAGAAGCAACTTTGGGAATTGGGATTCATAAGAATGTGGTTGTTTTTGATAAGTTAAGCAAAATTTTCAAGGTTTTGTACCCGTAACACATTGAGCCACATGGGCCAAAAAGATCAAATCTAGATAACAAAAAAACTAGCCAAAAAATAGAACACTGACCACAAACTAACAACGGATTGTACAAAAATAGACTAAATAACATCTAACTAGAATTATCCCAGTTCTTTGACAAGAGGTCCACAACATCATCCCCAACCCATCCTTGATCCTCATCAGCATTCTTCCCTTCCAGTTCATCTTTAATTACAGCAAACAGAGTGCTGGTGACAAAGTGGACCAACTTCATAGTAAAGCAGGTCAAGCCCCTGAATCTCTTGTCCAGCTTTTCCATTCTCTCCTTTAGCACACAACGCTCCTCCCCATCATTAGCAACCTTCACGTCCTCGGTATGTTCAACATCTAGCGGGTGCGAGGACTGGGAGGTCGAGTCCTCTTTCTTCTCTTTGCCGTTATCAGGAATGGTGTGGGGTCCTTTCACATCCTCCTTCTCTTCCTCCTCATACATCTCATCATCCTTGTAGTCTTTACTGTCTGACCGCTCCTCCTCCAAGTCTAGAACCACCTATCTTTTTTTATTATTTTTGGCCAATCTCCCAGACCTCTGAATTATGGTCTCTCCTCCAGTCACAACCGTCACCTCCACCACTATGTCACCCTTAGAGTCCTTCCCCACAATTTTTTTTCCTTTGCCCTCTTTCACGAGAGGCTCCATCAAGCCTTTCCTGTCATCTTTACCCTTCTTCTTTGGTGTGGCTTTGTAAGTAGTTTTTGTCGGGGTTGCCTTTAGCCTACACAGATTGGCCGCAACACTCATCTGGGCATTCCTTGCATTCCCCTTGAGTTTTTTGGTAGTAGGCTTGGCCTTCGGATTATCAGTAGCACCCATGTGGGGTTGCTGAATGGGACCTTTTGACTCGATAGGGGATATGTTAGCAACAACGAGAGATTTGATTTCCTCCACACAGACATTAGATATGGGCTTAGGTGGGCATAAAGCGAGATGGAAATGATAGAGTCTCATAATGAGCCCTTGGTGTAGGGGCAGAGGAGGGGTATCATCCGGGTTAAGGCTAGCAGTTTCCTTGCATTTTTCTAGAGAGCTTTCTAAATCCATAAGCAGGAAAAAAGAAAAACTTAATAGAACTTTATGCCTAAGGTGATTCAACAGAGGGAAATGGTAGAAAAAATAGGTTTTGTATCTACCTTTGAGCATCACATATTTCATGAGGGTCATCCAAACTTGATCCCAAGGCTACAGAAGGGCCTCCCACTTGAAACCCGACTAGTTACGGACCGAAACCTCATTCCCAACAAAACATATTTCATGTTGTCATTATCTTGGGTCTTTGTATGTTTCAGATATTTTTTCCCAATGCTTTGTAACTCGGATGCCTACGCAATCACATCTTCACTAATCACGCCCAGAGTCACTCTTCGGTCCTTCCAGGTATTGGAAAAATGCACAGACAAGTTAGGGTCATGACCCACAAGACTCTCCATCAAGGGAGCTAAGCCACCTTTGACACATATATGCCACACCAGCGGGTTTCTACGGAATTCTCCGTAGTTGTCGGGCTCCGTTCACACACAATCGCCACCCATATTATCTTTTTGCACAAGGAAAACCTAGAGAACTTGTAAAAGAAAATTTTAGAGATACTAGTTGAACAAAGGGTTTTCCTCACATAATGGATATTCGGCCAAATAAAGCAACGTTGGTTAATCAAGGCAGTGTGTAGGACATATGCGTGAATAGGAAAATCACTTAGCTTAATCTTGGTTGTATCATAAATGGAGATCTTGAAGTGATTGTGGTTAGGTAAGCAGGACATGATGGAAAAATGAGGTTTATTAGCCATGTTGTCCTTGCACAAAAATCTAGGCAGGATGGCCATGGGGCCAAATTTAGTAATACCAAGGAAATCGGGTTTGGGATGCGAAGATAAAATAGTGGATACATAAGAGCCAAAAAGGAGCTTTCCCTTATAATGAGCTGTCACATCAAGGTTTAAATCCACGAGCCTAAGGAAGAAATGATGGTTTAACATAATCCCCATAAGGAGATAACGTAAGGTACAACCTTGGAATGTCTTAATCATGAAGTACACGCCATACTTCCTTATAGTGCCACCTTCATTTAACATAGGATTAGCCCGAAAATTGAAAATTTTCCACTTGTAGGCCACCTCAAATTTTTTTCCCGTCGATCTAGCCCAAAGTACTAACATGTGGACACCCCATAAGACCCCTAGAATCATAAAATTGGTAGTCATCATAACAAAGAAGGGTTTTGTTCTTTCAAGATTAGGTCTTGAATTCTTGGCGGTAAGTTCCCCAAATTGTGCCAACATTTAGAGCAATTCCAAAAGGTACCAAAGTTAGCTAAAGCATCAACCACTTGATTGCCCTCCTGATAAATGTGGGTAATTTTCCTTAACCTTAGCTTATACATAAAGATCCTTATATCCAATAAAATATCCTTCGTACTCATCCAAGCAACCTACCAAAGTTAACAACATCGATAATGGATTTGGAGTCACCTTCAATGTGAAGGTTCTCAATCCATAGAGAAAAAAAAATTTGAAGGCCCTTGAGCAACACACGTGCTTCCACAATCATAGAAGATTAGAAACCAATCCCCCCTGCATAACCTACCACAAGATCACTTGTGGAATCTCTGATCACACCTCCTATTCTAGCTCTGCCCAGGTTTCCTTTTGCAGCCCCATCAAAATTGAGTTTAAACCATCCTCTATCTGAAGGCTCCCAATAGTGTTACTTCTAGCTAGGGATTTGGAGTTGTCAAAGGAGCTTGCATCCAAATTATGATGCCAAGCCTTAGCCATTTTAATTTCACTTTCAGTGGGTCCCGTTTCCAGAATTTTCCCATTGAAGAGGGAGATGTTTTCCTCAATAAGGAGGGCACCTGTACCAAAGAAATCCTTAGGACTCATCTCAGTATTCCTAAAAATCCTATTGTTCCTCTCCTTCCATAAACACCAACAAATAATGGGTGGGACTTGGTTCCAAATTTCTCTAGGAAAGGGGTGAGTATAAGGATCACACCAGCCCAAAATAAAGGATTTAATATCCTTACACAAGACCCAATGTATACCCAATATTTCAATAGCCATTCCCCACACTTCAACAACAAACGGGCAGTGTAATAGTAATTGGTCAACAGATTCATCACAACATTTACATAAGAAACATTTGTTGGGGATATAAAATCCTCTTTTCCTCAAATTGTCCTAAGTAAGGATCCTATTGTGATAGGCGGTCCACCAAAAGAAATTGACTTTTGGGATCATATGGTGGTTCTATAACTTCTTCCAAAGGTCAATAGCAGCACCCTGGTTCGCCAATAGATTGTATGCCAATTTGACAGATAGATCACCCTGTTTTTCATGTCTAGAAAAATTCATCTCCCAAGAAGGATGAGGGAAGTCTAGTAAAAGAAAGTAAATTCTGTAGAGACATAGCTAGGTGGAAAATATCTTGGGAAAAGGGGTAGAAAAGGGCCAAATCCTTCCACACCCTAGCCCTAGGAGGTGCAAGAACATAGTCCCTAATGTGGATACCGAAGAACCTTTGGGCCAACCTCTTGAGATTCCTAAATTTAGAATTTCCCAAAGGGGTGTCAAGTAACCAAGGATCTTCTTAGAACCTGATCTTATTACCATTTCCAATCTTCCATTTTATCCCACTCCTGAGAAGACCTTGCATGCTACAAATTCTCCTCCAGACCAAAGAACCTTGGGGATGAGCCTCAGAAAGGCAGCTAACCAAAGGCCTGCTATGAAGATATTTAGCATTCATGATTTTGCACCAATCGTTTGTGTTCCTTAGATGATCCCAACCCACCTTGGCCATCAAGGCCTCGATAGTGTTGGAAATAACCCTTATCCCAAGACCACCACAATGTTTGGCCTGAATTTTTTTTCCCATTTTACTAGGGAAAATTTCTTCTTGTCTTCGGTCCCAGACCCGAGGAATTTTCTTTGAATTTTTTCAAATTTCTCAGCTATATACTTGGGTATCTTGAATATGGAGAGAAAGTAAATTGGTATACCTTGAAGAGCTGCAGAAAGAAGTTGGAGTTTACCAACATGGCTAAGAATGGATCCTTTCCATCCATCAAGTTTCCTTTGGATTCTTTCAAGAAACGAGTTCCAAAAGTCAAGGGTGACCTCCTTAACAGTGAGGGGGAGCCCAAGGTAAACTGAAGGAAGAGCCCCACTCAAACAACCCATCACAAAAATCACCCTTGCTTGTAGGTTAGGAGTGTTTTTAAAGAAGTAAATCATGCTTTTGTTGTAGTTAATGCATTGACTAGAGAAAGCAACATAGTTGTTTAGACCGTTTTTCCACTTTCTAGCTTCAATCACAGAGGCTTTCCCAAATAGGAAGGTATCATCCAAAAATTGTTGTATCACAATCAGATCTAAAGAAGAGGCAACTTTGATTCCCTTTATAGAACCTTCTAATAGCAAACTAGCAAAGTTCCTGCTCAACACATCTACAATCATGATAAATAAATAGGGTGAGAGGGGATCACCCTGTCTGATTCCTCTACCAACAGAGAAAAACCTAAAGGGGGCCACATTAACCATAAGAGAGTACTTAACCATAGTAACACATTCCATTATGAGTTTGACCACAAGCTATTTAAACCCAGACTTGGTTAAGACTTTAGGGATGCATTCCCAGATAACCTTATCATAGGCTTTTGAAATATCCAATTTAAGGGTCATCCCCACATAGTTGCATCTATCCATGTAGTGGAGAAGCTCATGGGTGGTCACAGTAGCATCAAGGATATGACGACCAGGAACAAACCCTTTTTGAGTGGGGCTAATGAGTTTATCAAGGAGGGGTTTGATTCGGTTCACAAAGATCTTGGAAAGGATTTTGTAAAAGGTATTGCATGGGCTAATCGGTTGAAAATCAATCATAGATTGAGGATAACCAATCTTAGGGATTAGGGCAATGAAAGTGTGGTTCAGTTGTTTCAGAATCTTACCAATGTTAAAGAAATCACGAGCAGCCAAGACAAGGTCCTCACCAAAAATATCCCAAAAGATCTGAAAGAAGGTGAGGGGAAAACCATTAGGGCCTAGAGATTTGAATGCCCCCATACTAAACGTAGCCAACCAGACCTCCTCCAAAGTAACAACATTGAGAATCCCAAGATTAGAATTTTGGGTGATGATGGTCGGAAGATGGTTTAACAACAAATTATTAGGCACCTTAGCAGGAGCCGATTAGGCCTCCTGAAAGTAATTAGAAGCCAAAAGGATAATATGGGCCGACATAGAGATCATCTCCCCTCTCACATTAATCAATTTGGAAATTTGATTCCTTTTCTTTTGTTTAATGGCCAAAACATGAAAGAAAGAGGTATTCCTGTCACCCTCTTTCAACCATTGGACCCTAGATTTCCTATTTCTTGAGAATTTGTTCCCACTCCTTCCTATTCTCAATTTCTTGGTTGTGGGTCTACTAACTAGCATTCCCTTCCTCCATTTTATTTTGTAAGGTTTTCAAAATTTCCTCTATAATCCTTTTCTTTTGAAATACATTTCCAAAAACACGCTTGTTCCAACCTTTCACCATACATTTAATATGTTTAAGTTTGAAGAAGATCCTAAACATGGAAGAGCCATGGATAGGGATGCTCCACCATTTAGTAATTTTATTCTTAAAATCAAGATGAGAATTCCACATTATTCGAATCGAATGGGAAATGACCCACAACAGATAGGCCATTTGAGATCAACAATAGAGGGTTATGGTCAGGTAGTATTTTGGGCAGAGCTTTGAGATTAGCACTCAGAAGGCTAGTCTAGTGACTAGAAAATAGGAAATGATCCAATCTAACTTGTATCAAATTTTCCCCAAAATGCTTGTTGAATCAAGTAAAGGCTTGGCCGGATAGATCAATGTCAATTAGGCCAGTAGAACTCAAGAAGTTAGCTAGGTCAGACATGTTGTCAAAGTAATCCACTAGACCACCAATTTTATCTAAAGGATATAGAGGAGAGTTGAAATCCCCAACCACCAACCAATGAGAGCCAACATTGTTTTCAATCCAATCAAAAAGATCCTTCCATAAGGAATTCCTAGCATTCCTTTGGTTAGGAGCATAAACATTAATTAGGGACCATGATCCACCTAAGTAGGAGAAAGATATTCCCACACTACACTTGCAGTGGAAAATTTAAGAACCATTAAACCTATAGAAGCACTGCAAGACCACCCGACACCCCATTTGCATCACTATAGAAGTAGGAAGCACCAGGCCAAATATACTTTGCAACTTTATCAAAATTTTCCTTCTTCATCTTGTGTTCTTGTAGTACAGACACACATCAATCTTATGTTCAAGAACATAGTTCTTCAGAGCAAGCTTCTTGTGGGATTTGTTTAGCCCATGCACATTCCAAGACATGACCTTCATTTCTGACCTTTCTTAGAGGACACGTCCAATGTCCTCTGTTTACCCAAGGCAATTTCATTTCTGACCTTTGTCAGCCTAGTATGTCTCTGACTGGGTCTGCCAGGTTTGGAATCTCCTCCCACATCCGCCTTCTTTTTCCTCCCTCTTTTTTTTCAGAGTTGACTAGTTCTCTTCTTCCACGGATTTCTCCAACATCAATCGCTTTGCATTCTCTATAGATTCATCTGCAACTCCAATACTCTTGTCTTCCCAAATTTCACCTTCCTCACCCATTGTCTCACTTGTTCTAGCAAAACCCACCTCCAATAGGGGGCCAACAACAACCTCACCCCAAACAAGGCCAAAGGCCATATCATGGACCACCAGGGAATTAACAACAGTCTCATTCAAAGTTAGAGTGGCAAGACTCACTCTAGGATCCACTAGACCAGCAGGGAAATCACCAGAGGAAGGTAAAGAACCCAAAGACTTGACCAGAGGAACACCTTTTGTTGATAATACTTTTTCCACAGGAGGTCGAGAATTCATAGCAAGAACTCCGATGTTGGGATCTCGATTAAACAAGGATTTATAGTCAAAGATAAGGTGGCCAGATTTAGCGCACTTTTGACAATAAACAACAAAATTTTCATAGCACACTAGATGGATCCAGTTGCCAAACTTAGAGCACAACTTTACCAAGTTAGGAAGAGTCTTGTCCACACAGATATTCACATAAAAGCGAGTAAAGACTAACCTGGACTTAGATTTGGTGATGGAATCTAAAGTGATAAATTGTCCCATAGAGTCCCCAATTCTCTTGAAGATGGCTTCATCCCAATATTCTAAAGGTAATCTAGGAAGTTGAACCCAGATCGGAGCCGATTTGTTTAGATCCACAATAGGGTCAAAACCCGATTTCCAGTGACATAAAGCCAAGCTATGCTTCCCATACACATAGGGCCCAGAGGATAGGACCATCACCAAATCCTCTAAAGCCATAAACTTGAAAAGGAAGAGACCACCCTGCATAGTGTAGATCTCCACACTATCCTTGAGGTGCCATTTAATAACAACCCACTTTCGAACCATATCCACAGAAGGACGAAAGGATAGGAAATGACCCACAATCACATTCTCCATGGAGGAGAGAATCCTATCACTGACAGAGTCAGGAAAAGAAAAATCCATCCCAGAAGCTGTGACTTCCTCAATAAGAGGAGGAACAAGAGAAGTGTTCTATTTTCCATTGGTCAGCATATCCTTCCAACCTAACATTTTCGGAAGAATCTCCACCATCGACACATTTTCAACAGATACGACTAGAATCACGAGTGTCTCTGAAAGACCCGAAGACAAAGGCGCTGACCCATTAGGAGTGGCCCCCGAGGGACAATAATTTGCATGTGACAAGGAGAGGCTTGGGTCAGGAGGGGACAAAGGGGTACCCCTAGAGCATAATCCACCATGCGCACATGAAGTTCAAAACTTAGCCAGAGGAGAGAGAAGCGGAAAAAAGTTGTCAAATTTAAAAGAAAGTGTAATATTCAAGGTTAAGAATATGGTCGTTGATACTATGAGACAAACTATTTTACTACATATTTGGAAAAGTAGATGTTTAGCTATGTTTTCTAACCATATTAATCATTAGAAAGTAGAAATACTATAGTTTTACTCTAACATCATGTTACAACTTTCCTCTTTGTGTTTCCAGCTGAAGGAGGATGCTAGTTACAAGTATATTTTGGAAAATAAGGGGACATCTAGTGTTCTAGACAACTCCAAAATAATTTAAATTTTGAGTTTAATGTATGTTTCAACCGTTGTTCTGTAATTATTGTTGTTGGTTCTACCTATTGGTTAATGTCTTATGGGCCTTTAGTGTTGTTCAAGATTGGGACAACGACTGTTATTCTTGTATTTGGTTGTTGATTTCTCATTTCCTTGTTTAGTCTTGGGTTGTAACATGCAGTGGTTCAGTCTCATACACTGTCTTGTTGTATTATTTTTCCTTCTCTTACAGTTCCCTTTTGGACTGCTCATTATTTATCTTTGTATTTCAGCTTTGTTTAATAAAAACAAAGTTAAATACAATTAAGATATATTAATGAAATGAATGCTAAAATGAATGCAATATATAAAATATAAATTATAAAGTAAGAAAGTTCTAACTTTACACTTATATATACATTTTATTAAATTAACTTAATTCAAGCTTAAGAAAAAAATTCGTATAAAAACTATTTAGAGCTAATATTTATTTTTAGAAAAACTAAAATTAAAAAATTAAGCTTTTAAAAAGTAATATATAAGTATATAATAATTACACACAAAAGTAAAATAGCTCTTCAAATAAAATAAAGTAAACAATCTAATAAAATAAAATAATTCTTAAGTAAAAATAAAAAATTTAATCACCTCCATGTATTAAATAGAACAATGAAGAAACTTATGACCGTAGAGGCGATTACTTGATTAAACTATATGATATTGTATGCATGGATTTGAAATAATTGGAGAACATTGCAATCATAGGTAGATTCTTGGGGAAAAGATTGACTAGGCACAAGATCACAAATTACGTGGATATGTTTGGAGTTCTAATCTTGTATTGAATTTTTTGTCAAAAGACTTTTATGTTGCAATTGTCAAATCAAAAGAAGAAAGAAATAGAGTATTAAATGCAGAGCGATGAAAACATGACATCTCGTATCTATTCCTACAAAAATGGAGACCCAATTTGAATTCATTAGAAACCTCACCTATAGAATGGCCGATTTGGATTAAATTATACAATTTTCCCTTTGAGTATTGATGTACAAAAATCTTAATTGAGATAGGCAACTCCATAGGGAAAACATAGAGATTGATATGTAGAACAAAGAATCCCTAATATATGCCAGAATCAAATTAATAATTATAAATGAAATACCAAGAATTGTCCAACTTCACACTAATATTGGATGTCGGAATCAAGAAATAGAAGTAGAAAATCCAAAGTTTTTTAACCTTAAATGTGAGAAAAGGAATCATTTTAAGTTTGTGTCATTAAAAAACCCTAATTCCATGAATGCAATGGAAGCAAAAAAGAAGGAAAGCTAAATCAACAGGAAAGAAATTCACTTAATGAGAAGGCACAAAGTCCTATGGAGAACAACACAAAATTACAAATTGTGGAAACTGATCAACCCAAGGACAACAAAAAGGAGCAAGATGATGCTCACAATGAGAATTCACAATATGAAGATGAATAATATGATGATGAAATGAATTTGGTGGATAAAAGATGCATAAAATAGATGACAAAAAAATGTCAAATTGGGTTGTTGAGACTCAAAGAAAAGTTGTAAAATAAACAAGCAAAAGAAGGAGGAGGAAGCTATGACAAGTGATCAAAGTTCAATAAAAAATTACCTTTTGAGATCCAAGGGATGAATTCCCTCCCTTGGAGAGCAATGAATATTCTTACATGAAATTTTAGGGGATTAAATTCCTCTAACAAATGATGCATGGTCAAGTGCCAATTTGATAATGAATTGTACAAGAAAACAAGCTAAGAAAACCTGAGACAAAAGCCTCCATCAAGAATTTTAAAGGATGGGAGGGTATTTTTGTCGAAGCTACTAGGACATCAAGTGGATCGACAATATTATGGAAGACAAATATGGTATCCATCGAACCCTGAATATTCAAGACCAATTGGTTATCAAAAAAGGTTCGCAGTCCAAACACGACACTAAATTTATTTATCTTCAATATATATGGTTTGAAAAAACCAATATATAGAAAACAATTTGGAACAAGTTAAGTTTGGAATTTTTTAAATTGGCCAACTCCAACTTTGTGGTCAAAGGAGAATTCAACACAATAATTGATGCCTATGAAAAATTGGGTGGAATAAGGAAACAAACTCAATCTCAAACAAAATTTATAGATTTCATGAATCATTATAGCCTCATTGGCATTGCCCCAACCAATGCTAAATACACTTGGAATAATAGGAGAATGGGTTTCACTAATATAGCTAAAAGACTTGAATGGTTTATATTGTCCCCATCATGGCTCTCAAGTGATATCATGCTTCCTCACCTATATGCTCTGATACCCATTGGCTAATCAATCAAAGTAACACACTTCTCTGCCTAACATCCAAATAGACCTCTGCAGCTTACAACCAAACTCATGACAAGAATTAGTAATATTAACACAATACATTAATGAAATGAAATTTAAGAATTTAATCTCAGATTCATGAAGTGATAGGAATTTGCAAACCACACACAACTTGTCTAAAAGGCGACATGAACTATAGTACTATAGTGTGTCAAAAACTCAACATAAAGGACCGTGTTAGCCAAGATAATAATAAACAATATTTAAACATCATAAATCAACAACACATATCAACAACATGACACCATTCTATATTATGAAAGTAACAAATTATAAAATCTTTGATTTCATACATTTCCCTAATGGGTTGGGCCAACAATGGATAACCAATCACTTTCTATAATTAACTTACTGACTCTTCTACCTACCAATCCTTCCTGTCGATGGTTTCCCTCACTTTATGCTCAATTTTTCATTCTTTGTTCTTCCCTCAATATTCTTCATTCTTTGCAACTCGTCATGTTTCTTTTATGAGCTCTCTTCCTCTATTCAACCTCTTCTATAATCAAACTCTATTTGGCCTCTTCCACATCATTGTGCATTCCATTTAAAATCCCATCATATGTTAATCGCATCCCACACTCCATCTACAAACTGAGTGTCGACTCCCTCTGTTGCATGACCTCCACACTCTCTAAATGCTTCAAAGAACCAACCTCCTCTAGATTGGCCTTCTTTGATCTACCTCCCTTCACTCACTGACCAAACCCTCACATCTCCCTTGCAACACCTCTTAACAACAATGCCTTGTCCTTTCTTTAGCACAGTTCACAACTGAAATTCATCCACTCTATAAACTGTCTCCTCTTCATCATTCCTCCAAACTGTCACCCAATTCACCTTCTTCTCATCAAACCAACTCTTCCCCTTATGACCATTTCATAATTGAATCTTTTAACTGCATATTAATCTCTAATTACTCATTCCCTCCTACCAAAGGCAATCATAATGATATATTAAATTGCCTACCCTTGTGGCGATAGGAGCTGCATATCCCCAAATAAGACATAAATAAGATGAGACAAGAAAATTGAAAATATTAACCCAATTCTCCTGTATCAGACTCCCCAACGGACTAAAGAATGTGCTCTTGCACATGGAAGTAAAAATCAGCAACTTCCTCCAATTTTTTTCTTTTTCCAACATCTCTCAAAAATAGTCACCAAGTGTCTTTGACATTTCTATGCCAATCTCTTTGTTGCCCTCCTAGATTCAAACCTATCATATCCACAACTCCTCTATAACCTCCATTCCCACTCATCCACATACCAATTAGCATACATGATTGGATGGAAATTGAAGTTTTCCATATTCTCAAACTCATACCCTTTATCAGCTTGTCTGTCAACTTCCAAATCATCCTTCCATAGTAGCCCATTTTGTATTTTCCCATACATAATATATCTCACAATATCCTTACAAAAATAGGAATAGTCCACACCATATTTCTTTATGTACCTCTCACTATTCACCCTATCAAAAAAATGTAAACCAATACCTTCATAAAAATTTGAGAGTTTTATCTCTTCCTGTAGCTCTGTTGCAACCCCTTCATCATAGGTTGCCACCTTTCTCTTTGCATCTTGAACTATTCCATCCAAAAACTTCTCCATCACATTCATTGCACATTCACAAGAATCCACTTTATAAAAGGAATTTGAAAAGAGATATACAATCTAATTTTCTGCCGCCTCCTTATGCCAATCTACACCTTCAATCTTTATTGCTTCAACCTCTACAACTACATTTGTGTCTTCTTCATTGTTTGCTACTCTCTCTTCACTCTTCTTTCCTCTTTTAATCCAAGCTTTTGCAGACAATTATTTCTTTCCACCTCTCTTATCCAAACCATTCCCATGGTCCATTCCATATTTAGACTTATTCTTTCTAAACTTTCCAATCTATTTGTGTTTGTTTTCCTCCTTTCTCTTGTATCTCCTTTTTCTCATCTACAAGCCTTCAAATTTCCATATCATATTCATACATCTCCCTATCACTATCCATCTCCAGAACCTTGTCATCTTCTTATTTTAAACTAGAAATTTCATTCAAAGCCTCATTATTTAAATTATCTTGTTTACCTCTTATCTTACATGTATGTTCCTCATGATTCTTCTAATCTGCTCCTCCAATCATTTCAACCTTCTTTTCCCTTGCTTTAACTCCTACAGGCATGACCTCCTCATTAAGTGACATTGCTTCTTCCCCTTTCTTGAGCTCTTCTTCACAACTTTCAACTTTTTGTCTTTAGCTATTCGGCTGCAATATGAATTCTTCATTCATGGTCTCAATATTCTCTTCATGTATTCCATTCCTTTTCAAGGTTTTCCCTTCATCATATCCTACAAATCCACTTTTCTTTTTTGTTTTTTTTACACTTAACCTTCCATACTTTATTTTTCAGAGTTTTGGGCCGATGTCTTCTTATTGTTGCACTTGTCCTTTTGGAGTCATAGATCAAAATTTTCTTTAAATCTTCACCTACATGCTTCCTTACTTGCCATATTATCCTATCTTCTTGTATCCACTTGGATGTTCTTTCATTTTTGGTACTTTCTTGTTGTCATAAAATCCATCATCAATACCTTTTGCTTTACACCTTTTCAGCTATCCCTTAACAAATGATTTATTCTATCAACTTGGTAATATATACCCATGATTCATCAATTTATCTCTCCTCATAAAATTGACTATCCACATCCTTAATTTTACATATATGCTCAGAATTAACATTCTCATTTCTACTTACATAACCAAAATCAACATTGCAACTTCCTTTTACTTGTTATCTCGAATTATTTCCACCATTGGATTCTTTGTTTTTCCACTTTTCCTTTTCATTGGCATCTTCTCCTGCATCTGCAACATCTTCAAAAGTATCCTAACATTCTATGGTTTCTTCCTCATCAAATCATCAAATCAAAATCTTACACATCATCCTCATTTCTATACTCAGAATCTTTTCCATGTTTCTCTACTGCAAAATCTTCTTGCCATATTGTTGCAACGAGTCGCCTTTCATTATCACCTTCATTATTGTCCACAAGTGCTCTAGTTTTCCTTCCTCTAGTCAAATCCAAGGTCTTATTCTTAACCTTCCTTATAAGACTCTTCATACCTGCATACAAATTCCGAAGCACAATGCTAGCAAACACAACAAGAGACTACAATGTCTCCATGAGTGCCTCCTTCCTGGACACTCTCCTCTCTTCTTTACTTTCTTCCTCAAGGACTTATTTCTACATTTCCTATCTTCTTCATTATTTTCTATCCTTATCCAAGTCCTCTACAATGAGAACTTATTTCATCACTTCCTATACACGTTGCTCCCATAGAAACCTCTCACTATCCCAATTTGTTTTATCCTTTTTTGTCAAGGCTATCTCACTATGTCTTCTTCTTTTCTCCACAATATTCTTCACTGGACACCTTTCTTTCTCATTGGCCACCACCAAGCATTTTCATAGATTCTTTCTTCAAGCCACTACTTCACCAAAACCTTATACCTCTCTAAATATTTTCATAACTCTTCCATTTATCTTTCAAACTCTAAATCTGGCTTCTTCATATTGCCTTTCTTCTTGATGCTTTCCTTCTTAATATAGTGTTGCATCCTTTAACCTTTCCTCTTTTTTTTGCTCGATATCTCACCTAGGGCTTCCCTTTTCTTGTCCTTTTCCCAATCTTTTGGCACCCAAGTTCCTTTCATTAACTTGTCATTTTGCAACACATATCTATCCAAGAATCGATGGACATAACTAACTTCTTTGTCACACCTTTTGACACTCTCAACTTCTTCCCAAACCTTTTTGGGATTTAATACCAATTTGATAGAATGATTCCTCACCTATCTACTCTGATACCCATCTGCTAATCAATCAACGTAACATGCTTCTCTACCTAACATCTAAATAGACCTCTACAACTTACAACCAAACTCATGACATGAATTAGTAAGATTAACACATTATATTAATGACAATAATTTTAGGAATTTAATCTCAGATTCATAGAGCAATGAGAATCTGCAAACCACATAAAACTTGTCTACAAGGCGATAGGAGCTATAGTACTACAGTGTGTCAAAAAATCAATATAAAGGACTGTGTTAACCAAGATAATAGTAACCAATATTTTTACATCACAGATCAAAAACGTAGATCAACAATATGACACCATTTTATATTATGAAAGTAACATATTAAAAAATATTTAATTTCATACATTTCCCTGATGGGTTGGGCCAACAATAGATAACCAATCACTTTCTACAATTAACTTACCGACTCTTCTACCTACCAATCTTTCCTATCGATGGTTTCCCTCACTTTATGCTCGGTTCTACATTCTTTGTTCTTCCCTTGATATTCTTCATTCTTTGTAACCAGTCATCTTTCCTTTACGACCTATCTTCCCTTATTCAACCTCTTCTATAATCAAACTCTATTCGGCCTCTTCCACATAGTTGTGCATTCCATTTAACAACCCATCATATGTTACTCATGTTCCACACTCCCTCTACAAACTGAGCATCGACTCCCTGTGTTGCACAACCTCCACTCTCTCTCAATGCTTCAAAGAATTGGCCTCCTCTAGATTGGCCTTCTTCGATCAACCTCCCTTCACTCACTGATCAAACCCTCTCATCTCCCTTGTGACACCTCTTAACAATAATTCCCTGTCGATTCTTTAACACCATTCACAATTGAAATTCAACCACTCTGCAAACCATCTCCTCTTCATCATTCCTCTAAACTATCACCCAATTCACCTTCTTCTCATCGAACCAACTCTTCCCCTTCTGACCATTTCATAATGGATCATTTTGACTACATATTAATCTCTAATTACTCATTCCCTCTTGATGAAGGCAATCATAATGATATATTAAACTTCCTAACCTTGTGGTGATAGGAGCTACATATCTCCAAATAAGACATAAATAAGATGAGACAAGAAAATTGAAAAGATTGACCTGATGCTCCTACATCATCAAGGTTGATACTACCATACTCCCAAATAAGAACTATTGCTAACTTAGATCATTTCCCTATTGATATAACCATACAAGAGGAACACAAGGTTTAGAGATATTAGTTTCAATTTGACAAATGTTGTATAGAAGCTCAAATATTACATGGGATTAGTATCCAATTGGTGGACAAAACCTTTAAGTGTACAAGTAACAAGAATGCTCAAAATCCAAAAGAGGTTACAATAAATCAAAGAAAGACTAAAGGTCAAGAATAAATCAACATTCAAAAACATGTTCCATGAAAGTGTAGTGTTGTAAAATTGCACCCTATGGAAATTTCACACTTACACATCTAGCTCGCTGTATTTATGACAAAAACATATGTTAGAATTTCATGATTTTGACTCCACGGGAAACAACAATGAAGCATTAATAGACTAAATACTTTACTTGTGCAAATTTTTGAGTAGGAAACTTGCATGATGCACATACATCCTCATGGCATGCTAGTGTCCCCAAACTTTTCAAGACTCAAATAATAATATTTCATATCCTTTGCCTTTGAAACATGTCATTATGGTAGAAACACAAATGTAATGGATCCTTTTGCCTATGCAACCACACAAAACCTTATTTTATCTCTCATTCTAATTCATTCTTGCATGATCTCATTCTATCTTTCTCTCTCTCCCATTCTCCTCTATCTTCTTCATTCTCTCTTGATCTCCTTGGATTCCATATCAAAGCTCTACCAAATTTATTTCAAACAATAGTTAAGGCTTCTCTTGCATGCTACTACATCACATGTATCTATCCAAGAGAGGGGTCATAGGCTGTTGGTAATGATATCTTATTATTTTTATCTCATTTATTTGATGTTGTCTATTTGATCTTGTTTATTTGATCTTGTTTATTTGATCTTGTCTATTTGATCTCATTTATTAGATCTCATATATTTTAATTGTAATAGGGGTTCTCCTCCTTCCAGGGTTTGTTTATATCACATGTATTTTACATTTGTGATAGGGTTTCTCCACCTTGTAGTGTAGCACCCCTCTAATTTGATTATGTTTTCAGACAATGCTTTTACTTTCATAGACTATGATACTATGATGTTGTTATTTAATCGCTGACATTATAGTGATGATGGTTTTTATATTGATAATTATTGATTATGACATGCTCTCTGGTTAGCATAGTTGATAATGTGAGTTGGTATTGATATATGTTCATCTATAGTTATTTGATGTTTTAGTTTCATCAATTTTGATGTGACATTGTATTGGTGAAGGGGACAAGATTGCATCACTCGCTTGCGAGATTCCGTGATTTTCTCTTCATGGTGTGATTGTTCATGATCTATAAACATGTACGAAATATCTTTTGATTGCAGGATTGCAAGTACAGGACATCGACTCCACCTGGATTCACAAGTTTGAGCATGTCCATTTCCCAACGAAATAGTTGTTTGGGAGGTAATAACAAGATTTCCTTGTCAATCCACAACCCTAGTCATAATGTGTTGTTAGTTCTTGTTCTGGTCATGCTTTGTTGTCATGTTGTCCCCGTTTGCCTTGTCGTTTAATTATTTTGTAAGGTATGCTCTGTGGGAAATTAATGCTAATTAATTTTTATAATGCTTTAAATTGATTATTTATTTAATCATGATTAATGTTGTTAGAAACTTTAAATTTGATTTAATTAATTAGATTTAATATATTTTGTAAAGTAATTTAATTATTTAGATTAAATTTATTTGACATAGTGATTAAGATTAATTAGATTAAATTTGATATCAAAATTGTTAGATTATAAAAGTTTTATTTAATTAATTATTTAAATTAATTAAATAAAGTTATGAATTTAAATAAATGGATAACTAAAATTAATATTTGATTTTAAGCTATTAAATAAACAAATATCTTATAAAATATCTAAGAGGAAATATCCTTGAATTTGATTTGGAAAGATATTTGGGATTGTGACATGAGTTAGAAAATTTAAAACTGGTGTTGGGAAATAATTAATGGAGAGAATCATTGTGTTAACTGAAAGAGGGAAAAAAGGCTATTTCATGAGAATGAAAATGGTATTTTTTGGTTGTTGAAAATTGGAAGAAGCTCTTGGGATATTGGCTTTGGTTTTATTTTCAACTTTTTGGAAAGAGAATTATTTTGGAAAAAAGCTTTGATAAATTTGGAATCTAAAGGCAAGGCTCTACTTCAAACTTCAATTCTTCAAGCATTTGAAATAGGTTCTTTATTGTTTTTATTTAAAACAAATTGGAAAAGGCTATTAGAATTAGTTATTATATTGGAAAAGATTGCCTATACAATGAAAAAAAAAAATTTGTTTAAAAGCTTTAGTATGTTTTGAAAATTGGAAAGATTTTTCGTGAAAGCTTTAGAGCCTCAGATTAAATTCTTGTATTTTTTTGAAAAGATGAATTATTTTAAAATAATAGAAATCCCAGAATGATTATATAGAAAATTTGGAAAACCTCTATAGGAATTGATTTCAATCTTCCTATCAAAATTTGTAGAAAACCTTTGATTGTATTGGAAAATTTCTTCTTGTAGAAGATTATTGTTTTTTTTCCAATTAGAATTATTTGGCTTGGGAAATTAAAAAACCTTTGGTAAATTTGTAAATATTTTCTTGTAGATTTTTTTTTTGTGAAAAATTGCTCATCTACAATCAGTTTGATATATATATATATATATACATATATATTTGATGAAGTTCCAACTAAAATTTTATTCTAGAAAAAACTAGATTTAATAGTTCGTACGACAATTTTATTTATATAAATCGCAATTTTTTTTAAAAAATTATAGTTTATAATGGGGCTAGGGGGTACCCCCACAACCGCCCCCATAGGGGAGGTGGCGATGTGGAGGCAAAACCCAGCGTTGCCTTCACAAGCCGCGCCCCCTCATATGGGGAGTCGGTTGTGTATAGCCTGGTATAATGTTGGCTTCAAAGAACTTCGTCCGACCTCTGTAATTCAATTTTTTTTAATTTGGTTTTTAAAATATAATATTTATTTATATATGCATAAATATATAAATGTAAATATATATTTATATATATATATAAATGTAAATATATATATATATATAAATGTAAATATATATTTATATATATATATATACATATACATATATATGTATATATATATTTAATATGGTTTAGAAATTGTTTGGAAAATTTAATTTAATTTTTTAATATTTAAATATATATAATTATATATAAATACATATTCAAATATATATATTTAAATGAATTTTATAATAGGTGCATGCAAATGCATGAATTAAATGTTTGTAAAATGAAATGATTTAAAAAGGGAAACTGATTTTTATATAGATGTAAATTGGGAAATTGAGTTAAATAATTAGATTTAATTTCTTTATTGACTATAAATGAAACTATATTAAACTAGATTATTTTGAGCAATGTATTATTGTTTTCTTGGAATGGAAATTGGATTAAGGAAATCATAATGATAGTTTTATCACTTGCTTGAATTAGTTATTTAATTATGATGACTTATGTCCACGTAAGTTGGGAAATCTGTTAATTGTGAATGTGTAAACCTTCCAAATATTGTAATATTATGTGGGGGTTGTTGTGACATTTTGTTCAACCCTTTGTTTTCCTTGGGTAGTGCACCTGGTTGTGATCCAGTTTACACACCCGATTACTACGAATGAGATGTGTTGCCTCTTGTATTATGGTTGGGATTTAATATTCATTTTTGTGCACTTTGTTTACCCTTGGTTTATAGATTAGATCCTTGTGTTGTTAGTAGGGGAGTGGCTATCAGTGAGGGCCAACACACAAAGTGGTGCCAGGATAACTCATGTGAGAGTTAGATAATTCAGTGGAAATTAAATAAAAGTATTAGGGGAAAGGGTAGCTTTAAACACATAACTTGTTAATTGTGCCTCGCTTATTGGCTCAAGGGCCCATTTAGACTTGAGATGAGATGAGAAGGCTTGGAATGGAAAGGTCATTATCTTGTCCCTTTGAAAGACATTTGACTTCACATAGGTTGGCATGTGGGGCCGGGAATCATGAGAGGTTACCTGATTAACCCAAGATGGGGGCCGAGGCCTAGGAAGATTTGCCAAGATAGCCCATGAACCTTTGTGATGACACTCCTCCTATGACAACAATTTTTATTTTTTAGTTGATGTGCTTCATTATTTTACTCTTGAAGCAATGTAACCTTCATGTTATGTATTGTACTTGTCTAACTTAGTCTTGTGATTTCCTGTGTCTTGAGGTTGTTGGTTTTACCTAGGAATCCCTTTTACTATCTCCTAGCATGGGGGGTGGGCCTTCAGGTACCACATGGTTGGGTGGAACATGCAACTTACACCATTGGGTTTCCACTTCATGTTTGTGATAGCGAGATCTTCCAGATTGGAGAGCTTGCAAGTTCCAGTTGCTTTGTACCATCTCTTATGTTCTATTGGATCAGTTGGATGTTATTGTATATGTACTACTCCTCATTTGTATTCAAAGAGAATCTTTGTATCATTGTAATTGTAATATTATTTTTATGATCTACCTCATTTTAGAAATGAGCCTTGTAATTGCTATATTGAATGAATATAATCTATGAATGATTTTAATATGGACTTTGTAATCTTATGCAACGAGTTTAATGTTCTTGGATCTATGTTATTTATTTAATGAGTATATTTTATATGATATGGATTAGTTTACTTTTGTATGTTATGGGTTTCAAATGTAAGCGTTGACATGTATCTTAGAGGATGTATGCGTTAAGAGTAGTTCACTTTATTTATTGTTGATTGCAATTTCAAGAAAAAAAATGTTATGCTTTCGTTGTAATTTCGTCATCCTCTAGGGTTACGTGGTAGGGCGTTACACATGGTATCAGAGCCCAAGTTTAAACGTTGGGTGCTCTGGAATAATGTTGAACCCATTAAGCTATTAGTTGCATAGGATTTAAGTTGTGTTACCTTGTCTTATACCTTGGTATGTCTGTGTAGGATCATGCCACCTAGGCGAGTTCGCAGTAGAGGTCATGGATGAGGCTGAGGAGGTGGCCATAGAGGTAGTCAGTAGGACTAATCTCCCCATGTTCCCCATGAATCAGATCGTAAGGAACAACAAACTTCCCAGAATTCTCTGGGATGCGGTGACTAGAATCAGGATCCACCAGGGATCGAGGGCACTCAGTTGCATCAATTATCAAAGGAGACTCTTGCTCACCTTCGATTGAGGCAGGATAAACATCAGATAGATATTGGTGAGGGAGAGAAGTTCCAACACAGTAGGAGGTGGTCACAACTGCTCATATGAGGGACATTCTTAGAGCCCGTTTGATCACTTTTGATGGTTCTAGTAGTGGACTAGAGGCCGAGACATGGTTGATAAACTTGAACTGATGTTTTTCTATGCATCCTTATGGTAGAAACACCAAGGCTAGATGTTCTATCATGCACTTGCGAGACTTTGCATCTACCTGGTGGAGATTGGAGGAGTAGAAGCTCTGTATTGACATTGATTTAGTTTCTTGGGATATGTTCATCGAGATATTTAAAGCTAGATTCCTATTTGACCATTGGCGATAGCACTATAGAGATGAGTTTCATGCTCTTTGATAGATGGCCATGTCAGTATAATTATATGAGCGTAGACTCTATGAGCTCAAACAATATTTTGGTATTGGTGACGATGAGGGAATGCTAGTTCAACACTTCATTAGGGGCTTAAATACCCCGATCAGTGGTGGTGTTCAGGTTTTTGAATCCAAGACCATGGAGACAACAGTAGAGAAGGCTAGTTGGTGGAGGAGAATTTGGCGATGGTGTTGGGTGGACATATTGGAGTATAGATAGGCGGTGCTTCAGCTACAGGATCTAGTTCATGTAGTTGCCAGGCTTAGGGAGTTGAACCACCTAGGACATAATAGGTGTCTGCACAGAGTGGTCAACATCATAATTCACAGGGGAAATGGAATAATTTCCAGCCTAGATAGGGTGACAAATATCAATAAGGGGGTGATAGAAATTGGAGGCAGGTCAAACACACCAATTATGAGTAGCCGACATAGAGTACATAGTCTACCTATAATAGGGGTAGCGTTCAATAGTCGAGCGCACCTCTTGAAGGTAGAGGATTTAGTAGGGGTACATGATGTTTTTCTTGTGGCCAACAGGGTCACATAGTGCGACAGTGTCCCAATAGGGGCACATCATGTTATACTCAGAGGCCAATGACGTTAGAGCTGACTGTTGGAGATGTAGGTAGAGGTCATCGGGCATGTGTTGTGGTTGACAACCACTAGGTTGATCATCAGATCACAGTGGTAGAGACTTTAGGTATGTTACAGGGTAACATGGTTACCATTTTATTTGATTTAGAAGCATTAGATTCATTTATTTCATCATCTATCATAGCGTGTTGTAGACTAAGGGCAGTTAAGCAGGACATTAGTTGGTAGGTCAAATTGGCTTCTGGTGCTAAAGTTGCAACGCATTCCCTAGTACATTATTATAGAATGGTTATTGGATCCTTTCACACTATAGTAGACCTCTGCATTATACCGTTGGGGTCGTATGACATTGTCTTAGGGATGGATTGGTTAGAGGCTCATAGAGCCATTATTGACTGTCGATGCAAGTCGATTTGATGCCTTGATGTATCTGGTAGGGAGGTCAAGATAGTGGGAGTTTAGAGACCCATATCATTGAGGATGATCTCGGTTATGTAGTTAAGGAGATGTATATGCCAGGGATGTCAGTTGTTTGCAGTGATAGTAGATGACTTGGAGTTGGGAGATAGTGAGGAGAAGGTTTCACTTGATAGCCACCCCATACTTCAGCAATATGTAGATGTATTTCCAAGTGAGATTCTAGGGATTCTACATCAACGTGACATCGATTTCAAGATTGATCTTATACCTGGATCCGAGCCTATTTCATGAGCTCTGTATCGTATGACTACATATGAGCTTAAGGAGCTCCGCTTGTAGCTATAGGAGTTTCTAGCAAAGGGTTTCATTGGCCCTAGTGTTTCACCTTAAGGAGCACCAATAATTTTTGTGAAGAAGAAGGATGGATCTCTCTGATTCTGCATAGACTACCATCAACTAAATAAAGTGACAATCAGGAACCGATATCCCTTACCTAGGATTGATGATTTGTTTGATCAGATCAAGGGTGCTACAGTCTTTTCAAAAATTGATCTCAAGTCAAGGTACCATTAGCTACGCATATTTGATTTCGACATTCATAAGATGGATTTTCGCACTCATTATGATCACTATGAGTTTATAGTGGTACTATTCGGGTTGAAAAATGCACCATCTATATTCATGATCTTGATGAACGAAGTCTTTCACAAATATCTTGATAGATTTATATTGGTATTCCTTGATGACATATTGATCTATTCCGGGACAGTAGAGGAGCATGACAAGCATCTGAGGTAGGTTTTATAGTGTTTGAGAGATAATCAGTTGTACGCTAACCTGTCCAAATGTGAGTTCTTTTAGACTGAGGTTAAGTACCTTGGACATGTGGTATTAGGAGAGGGTATTGTAGTAGATCTTGCGAAGATCCAAGTGATCATTGATCGGCCTGCACCCACTAATGTGGCAAAGATATGTAGTTTCATGGGATTACAAGGTTATTATAGATGCTTTGTTTTGGGTTTCTCGAGGATAGGACATCCTATCACTTCTCTTTAGAGGAAAGGGAAGAAATCCGTCTAGTCAGAGCAGTGTGAGGCAAAATTTCAAACTTTGAAGGAGAGGTTGACCGGTGCATTGATTCTTGTGATGCCTGATACTATTGGAGATTTTTTTGTCTGTATAGATGCATCTTTCAAGGGATTAGGAGCAATCTTGATGCAGGATGGTCGAGTTATAACGTATGAGTCTCGCAAACTCAAGGATCATGAGTTGAATCACCACATGCATGTTCTTCAGTTAGTAGTGGTAGTACACACTTTGATGAGGTGGAGACATTTCCTATTGGGGAAAAAATTTGAGTTGCATAGTGACCATCAAAGCCTATAGTACATCTTCACACAACCCAATCTTAATGCCAGGCAGAGGCGATGGATGAAGTTTCCTTATGAATATGACTTTGAGGTGAAGTTCATCCAGGGGAAGGAGAACGTAGTTGTCAATGCTCTTAGCAGATGGGGACATGAGTTTTTAGTGGTGAATATTCATGTGGATTTGAAGAGTTAGATCCTTTCTACACTTCCTATAGATAGCTGGTATCTGGAGGTGAGATCAAAGATAGAAACAGGCAGGACTCTTGAGGGCAGATTCTTAGGTTATTCACTAGAGTTAGATGGTTTGTTGAGACACATGGGATGCATTTATGCTCCATCTGCTGGAGATCTTTGTACCTTAGTTATGACAGAGGCACATCAGGCACCTTATTCAACTCATCTAGGAGTGAAGAAGATGCATGGCGATTTGTGATAGTTATACTTCTAGGTAGGTATGGAGCGAGACATCACTGACTTTGTGTCAAGGTGTTTGGAGTGTCACCGAGTGAAGGCTGAACACCAACATCTGACATGACTTCTATAGCCACATTTGGTGCCAGAGTGGAAATGAGATATAATACCGTTGGATTTCATTGTTGGGTTACCCAAATCTTCACGATGGCACAATGCCATTATGGTGATGATGGATAGGTTGATGAAGGTAGTACACTTCTCGCCTGTTCATTCATCTTATAATTCTTCATTTGTTGCTAGAGTGTTCAAGGGTGATATTGTTAGGTTGCACGGTATTTCTCGTTGGATCATTTTTGACAGGGATCTTGTGTTCACCTCATCTCTTTGGATGTCATTGCAACATGCCATGGGGACGTAATTGAACTTTAGTTCAATGTATCACCCTGAGACAGATGGACAGATTGAGAGGATCAATCAGATCCTTGAGGATATTTTACACATCTATGTGATGGAACAACAGACACGATGGGAGGACTATCTCCATTTAGTGGAGTTTGCATATAATAACAACTATTAGAGTTCGATTAGTATGCCTCCTTTCTAGGCATTGTATGGATGACTGTGTCAGACTCATTTGAGTTGGGACTAGTTCAAAGACAAAGTTCTATTAGGTCCTGAAATGCTTCAGGACATGGAGAAATAGGTGATCTAGATCAAGGAACATTTGGTTGCTGCATAGGATAGGTAGGAAAAGTATGCCGATGTGCATCAGGTGGATCGTTAGTTTGTAGTAGGTGACCAAGTCTTTTTGTGAGTATGTTCATGAAAGAGTCGAATTTGATATGAAAAGGGCTCTAAGCTTGCACTTCGCTTTGTCGAGCCATTCAAGATTCTTGAGAGGATTGGACCAGTAGCTTATTGTCTTGCTTTGCCGCCCAGTCTCTCGCGCATACATGACGTATTTCATGTTTCAGTACTCAGACCTTACCACCTTGATATATCTCACATCCTTGATTGGAATACCTTATAGGTAGAGGACAAGCAACTGGATTTGGAGCTTGTGGCCGTCACACAACATAGGAGACTCACCCTCAGGGGTCAAGATATTGAGTAGATTAGGGTCTAGTGGGATTTGAGAGATGATACATTGGCTACCTAGGAGGATGTGACCATGATGAGAGAGATCTATCCTTATTTGTTCACAGGCTTCCAAGAGTAAGCCTGATCCTAAGGGGAGGATGTAGCACCCATCTGATTTGCTTATTTTTTCAGATAGTGCTTTTACTTTGATAGACTATGATACTATGATGTTGTTATTTGATCACTGACATTATAGTGATGATGGTTTTTATATTGAGATGTGATGGTACACTATATTGATGGTTATTTATTATGACATGTTCTCTGGTTAGGATAGTTGATTAGGTGAGTTGATATTGATATATGTTCATATGTAGTTATTTAATGTTTTAGTTTCGTCAGTTTTGATGTGACACTATATTGGTGAAGGGGACAGGATTGCATCACTCACTTGCAAGCGCCTTGCGATTCTATGATTTTCTCTTCATGGTGTGATTATTCATGATCTATATACATGTATGATATATTTTTGATTGCAAGATTGTAGGTACAGGACATCGACTCCACCTGGATTCACAGGTTTGAGCATGTCCATTGCCCAACATAATAGTTGATTGGGAGGTAGTAACAGGATTTCCTTGTAAAACCACAACTTAGTCACAATGTGTCATTAGTCCTTGTTTTGGTCATGATTTGTTGTCATGGTGTCCCCGTTTGCCTTGTCGTTTAATTATTTTGTAAAGTATGCTCTGTGGGAAATTAATGTTTATAATGTTTTAAATTGATTATTTATTTAATCATGATTAATGTTATTAGAAGTTTTAAATTTGATTTAATTAATTGGATTTAATTTATTTTGTAAAGTAATTTAATTATTTAGATTAAATTTATTTTACATAGTGATTAAGATTAATTAGATTAAATTTGATATGAAAATTGTTAGATTATAATTTATTTATTTAATTAATTATTTAAATTAATTCTATAAAGTTGTGAATTTAAATGAATGGATAATTAAAATTAATATTTGATTTTAAGTTATTAAATAAACAAATATCTTATAAAAATATCTAAGAGGAAATATCTTGGGATTTGATTTAGAAAGATATTTGGGATTGTGACATGAGTTAGAAAATTAAAAACTGGTGTTGGGAAATAATTCATGGAGAGAATCATTGTGTTAATTGAAAGAGGGAAAAGAGGCCATTTCACGAGAATGAAAATAGTATTTTGTGGTTGTTGAAAATTGGAAGAAGCTCTCGGGATATTGGTTTTGGTTTTATTTTCAACTTTCTGGAAAGAGGATTATTTTGGAAAAGACTTTGATAAATTTGGAATCTAAAGATGAGGCTCTACTTCAAACTTCAATTCTTCGAGCATCTGAAACTAATTCTTTATTGCTTTTATTTAAATACAAATTGGAAAAGGCTATTAGAATTAGTTATTGTATTGGAAAAGATTGCCTGTACAATGAAGAAAAATTTATATTCTTTAAAAACTTTAGTATGTTTTGAAGATTGGAAAGATTGTCATGAAAGCTTTAGAGCCTTAGATTAAATTCTTGTATTCTTTTGAAAAGATGAATTGTTTTAAAACAATAGAATTCCTAGAATGATTATATAGAAATTTTGGAAAATCTATGTAGGAATTGATTTCAATCTTCCTGTCAAAATTTGTAGAAAATCTCTTATTGTATTGGAAAATTTCTTCCTGTAGAAGATTATTGTTTTTTTTCCAATTATAATTATTTGGCTTGGGAAATTAAAAAACCTCTGGTAAGTTTGTAAATATTTTCCTGTAGAATTTTTTTGTGAAGAATTGCTCATATGGAGCAATCATTTTGATATATTTATATATGTTTTTATATATATATTAATATATATACATATATATTTGATGAAGTTCTTGCTAAAATTTTATTCTGGAAAAAACCAAATTTAATAGTCCATATGACGATTTTATTTATATAAATTGCAAGTTTTTTAAAAACTGTATAATTTATAATTGGGTTGGGGGCTACCCCCACAACTGCCCCCATAGGGGAGATGGCATTGTGGAGGCAGCGCCAAGTGATGCCTTCAAAGGCCGCGCACCCCCATATGGGGAGCTGGCTCTATACAACCTGGTATAATGTTGGCTTCAAAGAACTTCATTCGCCCTCTATAATTCGATTTTATTTTTAAAATATATAAAATATAAAATATATTTATATATGCATAAATATATATATGTAAATACATATTTACATATATATATATATTTAATATGGTTTCAAAATTGTTTGGAAAATTTAATTTAATTTTTTAATATTTAAATAATATATTTAAATATATATAATTATATATAAATACATATATAAATACATATATAATTATATATATTCACATATATATATGGTTAAATGAATTTTATAATAGGTGCATGTAAATGCACAAATTAGATGTTTGTAAAATGAAATGATTTGAAAAGGGAAATTGATTTTTATATAAATGTAAATTGGGAAATTAAGTTAAATAATTAGATTTAATTTTTTTACTGACTATAAATGAAATTGTATTAAGCTAGATTATTTTGAGCAATGTATTATTGTTTTCTTGGAATGGAAATTGGATTAAGGAAATCATAATGATAGTTTTATCACTTGCTTGAATTTCTTATTTAATTATGATGTCTTTTGTCCATGTAAGTTGGGAAATTAGTTAGTTGTGAATGCGTAAGCCTTCCAAATGTTGTAATATTATGTGGAGGTTGTTGTGAAATTTTGTTCAACCCTTTATTTTCCTTGGGTAGTGCAGCTGGTTGTGATTCAATTTACACACCTGGTTACTACGAATGGGATGTGTTGCCTCTTGTATTATGGTTGGGATTTAATATATGTTTTTGTGCACTTTGTCTACCCTTGGTTTATGGATTAGATCCTTGTGTTTTTAGTAGGGGAGTGGCTCTTAATGGGGGCCGATGCACAAAGTGGTTCCAAGATAACTCATGTGAGAGTTAGATAATTCAGTGGAAATTAAATAAAAATATTAGGGGAAAGGGTAGATTTAAACACATAACTTGTTAATTGTGTCTCACTCATTGGCTCAAGGGCTTGTTTAGACTTGAGATGAGATGAGAAGGCCTAGAATGGAAAGGTCATTATCTTGTCCCTTTGAAAGATATTTGACTCCACATCGGTTGGCATGTGGGGTCGGGGATCATGAGAGGTTACTAGGATAACCCAAGATGGGGGCTGGGGCATAGGAAGATTTGCCAAGATAACCCATACATCTTTGTGATGACACTCCTCCTATGACAATAGTTTGTATTGTTCAGTTAATGTACTTGATTCTTTTTCTCTTGAAGCAATGTAACCTTCATGTTATGTATTGTACTTGTATAGTGTAGTCTTGTGATTGCCTATGTCTTGAGGTTGTTGGTTTTACCTAGGAAGCCCTTTTACTATCTCTTAGCATGGGGGGTGGGCCTTCAGGTACCACATGGTTGGGTGGAACATGCACCTTACATCATTAGGTTTCCACTTCATGTTTGTGATGGCGAGATCTTCCAAATTGGAGATCTCATGAGTTCCAGTTGCTTTGTACCATCTCTTATGTTCTATTGGATCAGTTGGATGTTATTGTATATGTACTACTCATTTGTATTCGATGAGAATCTTTGTATCATTTTAATTGTAATGTTGTTTATATGATCTACCTCATTTTGGAAATGAGCCTTGTAACTGCTATATCGAATGAATACAATCTATGAATGATTTTAATATGTACTTTGTAATCTTATGTAATGAGTTTAATGTTCTTGGATCTATGTTCTTTATTTCATGAGTATATTTTATATGCTATGGATTAGTTAACTTTTGTATGTTATGGGTTTCAAATGTAAGCATTGTCGCATACCATAGAGGATGTATGCATTAAGAGTAGTTCACTTTACTTATTGTTGATTGCACTTTCAAAAAAATTTGTTTCACTTTCATTGTAATTGTGTCGTCTTCTAAGGTTATGTGGTAGGGCATTACACATCGTATCAAAGCCCAAGTTTAAACACTAGGTTCTCTAGGATAATTTTGAACCCATTAAGTTGGTAGTTGCGTAGGATTTAAGTTGCATTACCTTGTCTTATACCTTGGTATGTCTGTGTAGGATCATGCCAGCTAGGCGAAGTTTGGGTAGAGGTCGTGGATGAGGCCAAGGAGGCATCCGTAGAGGTAGTCAAGAGGACTTACCTCCCCATGTTCCCCATGACTCAAATTGTGAGAAAAAAAAAGGCTTCCTAGAATGCTTCGGGATGCGGTGATAAGAATCAGGATTCACCAGGGATTGAGGGTGATCAGTTGCGTTGATTGTTAGAGGAGACTCTTGCTCGCCTTGGGCCAAGGCAAGATAAAAATCAGATAGATATTGGTGAGGGAGAGAGATCCCCTAGATGGAGAGAGGTTCTAGTACAACAAGAGGGGGTCACAACCACTCATATGAGAGACCTACTTAGAGCCCGTTCGCCCACTTTTGATGGTTCTGGCAATGGACTAGAGGATGAGACATGGTTGATAGACTTCAATCGGTGTTTTGCTATGCACCCTTATGGTAGCAACACCAAGGCTAGATGTGCTATCATGCACTTGTGAGACTTTGCATCTACCTAGTAGAGATTGGAGGAGTAGAAGCTCCATCTTAACATTGATTCAGTTTCTTGGGATATGTTCATCGAGATATTTAGAGCCAGATTCCTATCTGACCATTGGTAACAATGCCATGAAGATGAGTTTCATGCTCTAGGATAGATGGCCATGTTAGTAGAAATGTATGAGCGTAGATTCTATGAGCTCAAAAAATACATTGGTATTGGTGATGATGAGGGCATGCTAGTTCAACATTTCATTAGGGGCTTAAATGCCCAGATTAGTGGTGGTGTTCAGATTTTTGAACCCAAGACCATGGATACAATAGTAAGAAGGCCAGACTAGTGGAGGAGAATTTGGCGATGGCGTTGGGTGGACATATTGGAGTACATATAGGCAGTGCTTCAGTTGTAGGACCTAGTTCATGCAGTGGCCAAGCTTAGGGAGCTAGACCACCTAAGACACACTAGGTGCTTGCACAAAGTGGTAAACATCATAATTCATAGGGGAAACAAAAGAATTTCCAGACTAGACACGGTGATAGATATCAGTCAGGGGGTGAAAAAAATTGGAGGTGGGTCAAACACATCAATTATGAGTAGCTAACATAGAGTACATAGTCTACCTATAATAGGGGTAGCGTTCAGTAGTCGAGCGTGGCTTCTGGAGGTAGAGGATTCAGCAGGGGTATAGGATGTTTTGTTTGTGGCCAACAAGGTCACATAGCATGATAGTGTCCCAATAGGGGCACACCAGGTTATACTTAGAGGTCAACGACATTAGATCTGACTGTTGGAGATGTGGGTAGTGGTCATAGGGTATTTTTTGTGGTTGACAACCGCCAGCCTGATCATCAGAGTAGAGTGGTAGAGACTTTGGGTATGTTACAAGGTAATAGGGCTACCATTTTATTTGATTTATGAGCATCAAATTCATATATTTTATCATTTGTCATAATAAATTGTAGAGTGAGGGCAGTAAAGCAGGACATTAGGTGGCATGTCGAATTGGCTTTCAGTGCTAAAGTTGTAGTGCATTCCCTAGTACATGATTATAGAATGGAGATTGGATCCTTTCACACTACAATATACATCCACATTATATTGTTGGGGTCATATGACATCATCTTCAGGATGGATTGGTTAGAGGATCATAGAGTCATTATTGATTGTCGACGCAAGACAATTTGATGCATTGATGTATCTGGTAGGGAGGTCAAGATAGTGGGAGTTCAAAGACCCATATCATTGAGGATGATCTCGTCTATGCAACTGAGGAGATGTGTATGTCAAGGATGTTAGTTGTTTGCAATGATAGTAGATGACTTGGAGTTGGGAGATAATGAGAAAAAGGTTTCACTTGATACCCACCCCATACTTCAATAGTATGCAGATGTATTTCCCAGTGAGATTCTAGGGATGCCACCTTAGTGTGACATCGATTTCAAGATTCATCTTATACTTGGATCTGAGCCTATTTCATGAGCTTCGTACCGTATGACTACATAGGATCTTAAGGAGCTCCACTTGCAATTGGAGGAGTTGCTAGCGAAGGGTTTCATCGGCCCTAGTGTTTCACCTTAGGGAGTACCAATAATTTTTGTGAAGAAGAAGGATTAATCTCTCTGATTGCGCATAGACTACTGTTAGCTGAATAAAGTGACAATCAAGAACCGATATCTCTTACCTAGGATTGATGATTCATTTAATCAGATCAAGGGTGCTACGGTCTTTTCAAAAATTGATCTTAAGTTAGGGTACCATCAACTACACATATTTGATTTTGACATTCATAAAATGACATTTCACACTCGTTACGGTCACTACGAGTTTATAGTGGTACCATTTGGGTTGAAAAATGTGCCATCTGTATTCATGAGCTTGATGAACGGAGTCTTTCGCACATATCTTGATAGATTTGTACTGGTATTCCTTGATGACATATTGATCTATTCCAGGACAATAGCGGACCATGATGAACATCTGAGGTAGGTTTTATAGTGTTTGAAAGACAATCAGTTGTACGCTAACCTGTCCAAATGCGAGTTCTTTCAGACTGAGGTTAAGTACCTTGGACATGTGATATCAGGAGACGGTATTGCAATGAATCCTATGAAGATCCAAGCGATCATTGATTGGCATGTGCCCACTAATGTGGTAGAGATACGCAGTTTCATGGGATTAACAGGTTATTGTAGATGCTTTGTTTAGGGTTTCTTGAGGATAGGACATCCTATCACTTCTCTTTAGAGGAAAGGGAAGAAATTTTTCTAGTCAAAGCAGTGTGAGGAAGCATTTCAAACTCTGAAGGGGAGGTTGACCACTGCACCAATTCTTGTGATACCTGATCCTACTGGAGATTTTTTTGTTTGTATAAACACATATTTGGAGGGATTAGGAGCAGTCTTGATGTAGGATGGTCGAGTTATAGCATATGATTCTTGAAAACTCAAGGATTATGAGTTTAATTACCCCATGCACGATCTTGAGCTAGCAACGGTAGTACACGCTTTGATGAGGTGGAAACATTTCCTATTGGGGCACATATTTGAGTTGCATAGTGACCATCAGAGCCTACAATACATCTTCACATAGCCCAATCTTAATGCCAGGGAGAGGTGATGGATGGAGTTCCTTTACAAATATGACTTTGAGGTGAAGTTCATCCAGGAAAAGGAGAACATAGTTTCTAACACTCTCAGCAGATGGAGACATGAGTTATCAATGGTGACTCTTGGTGTGGATTTGAGGAGTTAGATCCTTCTACACTTCCTGCAAACAACTGGTATCTAGAGGTGAGATCACAGATAGAGACAGGCAAGATTCTTGAGGGCAGATTCCTAGGTTATTCATTAGAGTCAGATGGTTTGTTGAGACACATAGGATGCATTTATGTTCCATCTTCTAAAGATCTTTGTACCTTGGTTATGATCGAGGCACATTAGGCACCCTATTTAGCTCATCTTGGAGTGAAGAAGATGCATGTCGATTTGCGACAGCTATACTTCTACGCAGGTATGAAGTGAATTATCACTGACTTTTTGTCAAGGTGTTTGGAGTGTCATCGAGTGAAGGCTGAACACTAGCATCCGGTAGGACTTTTGTAGCCACACTTGGTGCCAGATTGGAAATGGGATATAATCTCATTGGATTTGGGTTACCCAACTCTTCACGATGATATGATGCCATTATGGTGATGGTGGATAGGTTGACAAAGGTATCACACTTCTTACCTGTTCGTTTATCCTATAATGCTTTGTTTGTTGCTAGAGTGTTCATGGGTGATATTGTTAGGTTGCACGCTATTCCTCATCAGATCATTTTTGATAAGGATCCTGTGTTCACCTCAGCTCTTTGGACATCATTATAGCATGCTATGGGGACAAAGTTAAACTTTAGTTCAGCATATCACCCTGAGATAGATGGATAGACCAAGAGGGTCAACCAAATCCTTGAGGATATGTTTTTCTTGTATGTGATGGACCAACAGACACAATGGGAGGACTATCTCCATTTAGTGGAGTTTGTATATAATAATAGCTATCAGAGTTCGATTGGTATGCCTCATTTCCAGGCATTGTATGGACGACTATGCCAGAATCCTTTGAGTTGGGATCGGTTAGAGGACAAAGTTCTATTGGGTCCTAAGATGCTTCAAGACATGGAGCAACAGGGGATCCAGATCAGGGAACATTTGGTTGTTGCACAGGATAGGTAGAAAAAGTATGTCAATGCACATTGGGTGGACCGTCAGTTTGCAGTAGGTGACCAAATCTTTTTATGAGTGCATCCGCGAAAGAGTCCAATCCGATATGGAAAGGGCTCTAAGCTCGCACCTTGCTTCGTTGAGCCATTCAAAATTCTTGAGAGGATTGGACTAATAGCTTATCATCTTGCTTTACCACCCTGTCTCTCATGCATACATGATGTATTCCATGTTTCAGTACTCAGACCTTACCACCCTAATATATCTCACATCCTTGATTGGAATGCCTTAGAGGTAGAGGATGGGAAGTTTGCTTTGGAGCCCATGGTCATCACGTAGCATAGGAGACTCACCCTCAGAGGTCGAGATATTGAGTAGGTTAAGGTCTAGTGGGATCCGAGAGATGATACATCAGCTACCTGGGAGGATGCAACCAGGATGAGAGAGCTCTATCCCTATTTGTTCACAGGCTTCTAAGAGTAAGCCTAATCCTAGAGGGAGGATGTATGTAATGCCCCGCCAAGTAACCTTAAAGGAAGTTGCAATTAACATCATAAGCGAACCAAATTTTTTTTTTATAAAGTGCATTTAACATACACATTCACTTACTAATTAACAACAACCTCTAAGGCTACAAGGTTAGGATTACTTAAACCCACACATACATATTACATATAACCATAGCCTTATGAACTTTATGAAATAACTATCATACATTATAAGAATACCACATAACATAATAAGATAATCAACTAAGATACAATCTCATAATCATTATCTTAATCCAATAGTTACATCACTTATTCCCAGAATGAGACACTAGTACAAATATATTACAATTACATAACTCCACCTCTTACAAAAGAGGGATAAAATAACTTATACAAATTAAAATATTACAATGAAATTAATTACAACAAGAACCGCGAGTTGTCCATCTGGATGCCTCGCCACCAAGTACTGAAGATAGATGGGGACCCAATGGTTTTGGTGCATGTTCCACCCTACCAATGTGGTACCCGAAGGCCCACCCCCATGCTAGAAGATAGTAACAAAATAACATGGACAAAGATTCTACTACCTCTAACCAAAGGCAGACTCATATTGTTATAACCAAACAAATGAACTAACAAGTACAAATCAAGTACAATACAAGTACAAATCAAATACAATACAAGTACAAATCAAGTACAACTCCAACATCACTAACATAGGTCACATTACTTCCAGACATAAAATAGATCAACTATGTTCAAATGACCATACACATAAAATAATTAACAACAATTGTCCTAGATAGAGTGTCATCGCAAGGTTTGTCATGAGATCTCCTCTAGGCATTCTTCATAGGCTCTGGCATAAGTAATCTTGGTGGCCTCAACCGAATTCTGACACTCATACTCGCTCATACGGAATCAACTACCTCTCGCAAGGACAAGATAGTTGATCTTGCCATTTCAGGCCTTCTCACTCATCCCAAGTCTAAACAAGCCCTTGTGTCTATGAATGAGGATTAAATTATCTTGATTAGTGTGAACTATATCCTAATCATCTAAGTACATTAATTTAATTATCACTTGATTAACTCACTTCTGAAGGTTACCCGATTTACCACTTTGGGCTCTGGCCCCTATCAAAAGCCACTTTTGTAATGGACAACACACACCCAAACAATCCACCAAGGGAAACACAAGTGCATACCAACTAGACATCATAATCCACTCCAACACAAGGAGGATACAAATAATAGAACTCACTCCAAACATCTTGGAGGCAACAAACACATAGTACACTTTTTTCACATGAGGCAACAAGATGAAACCACATAACAAGGTCACTCCATACAAAGAGACATGGATCTCATAATCCACTCCTAAACCAAGGAGGTGCAAACATCCCCGTTCATAAAAATCGGGTAAAACTGAAAAGACGCCATGCACTACCCAAGGGAAAACAATTGGATGACATAAAGATTGAGCAACCCTTATCATCTAAGTTCTTCTGCAAGACTTATAATTTAGGACTAACACTAAATCCCAAAACCCACAATGCAACTTGACGACATAACAAAAAAAGCATTCAAGTCATCAATCAAATCTAATATTTGAATTTTTCTAAATCCATACTCATTCAATAGGTAGTGTTGACAAATCAAAGATGCGATAACTAGATCATCTAAAATAATCATAACCTTTATTTCCCTTTTCATTATTGGAAATCTAAAACAATTAAACTTACTTCCCTTTAGTGAATACAGAGAATTAAATCCTTTAAAATAATCATGAGGAAGATACTACTTTTAGATATATTAAATCCATATCTCTTTCATAATCCAATCACAATGATTCAATTAATCTAAATAGAAATTAATAAATAAAATAATTGATTGCCTCATCAATAAAACAACTTCTTAATTTACTTTTAAATCGACACAAATTCATGCAAGTAAACTCTTTCCATTTTCTAACCAAATCTTACATCTCATTCAATTTTCTATTTAAAACATTCAATCACTTTAATATAATAACATATTGTTTCTTTATCCATTTTCCATATACACTAATCAATCCATTTTTAAATATCTATTCAATAATATATTGCATGCATCTCATTAAAATAAAATACGATAATGAATTTTACATTTAATATATATATATGATTCATATTATATAGACACCAAATATATATATTAATAAATTTAATTACATATATTCTTTAATATTCCATTCACAATGACTAGATTACTCTATAAAACTAAATAAAACATAATAACTATTTGCCTTTTTCAATATAGTTAGTTCCTAAATTTATTTCTAATGCAACAACAATCTTTTCAATTTTCTATCCGGAGTCTATGTCTCTTCAACTATCCATTTAAAAACATGCAATTTCATCAATGTATAAAAATATTTTTTGGCTTATCTATTTGACCATTCATTCATATTGTTTCTAATTAAATCTTATTAATTAAAACAAACATTTAAATATAAATATTTCTATAATTCTTCAATATATTTAAATAACTTTTTCCTTATCAATTTTGACCATACATTCAAAACTTATCTTTTAAGCTCTTCATGCAAAGCTAAATTACACGCACTTAAATAAAACAAGGTAAATACTGATTGGAAATACTCATGGATATATATACATCTCAATATATTTTTTTCAATCATATTAACAAAATAAATATTTCTTTTTAAATCAAATAATTACTTCTATTAAAAAATATTTTTCTCTATACATTTTCTACACATACTAATCATTTATTTTAGACCACTAATAATACTCAATTTGCAAACAACAGAATAAAATAAGATAAAATATTATTTATTCTCTCAAATGGATATATACCTTCAATATATATATACTAAATATAAATTAATATATTTAAATATATTTAATCATTAACATATCTTTTATTCTTTACAAAATATCAAATTGTTTAATTCAAAATAAAATATCCCTTATCATCAATTTTCCAAAATATATATATATTTTTCCAATTAAATCAAATTAATAATTGAACCTTTTACACATGAATTTAAATTTCACAATTCAATTTTAAATTATGCATTCTTTAAATCAAATATTAAATTCTTCAATTAAACTTTAACATGCCATTTTAAAATAAACAATAATTTCCCATACGTTTATAATTTTAATTCCACTAATCTAATATACAAATTTTATTTAAAATAATATAAATAAATATAATACTTTAATATTATATATTATAATATAAATAATATTTTAATATTATAATAACAATACATAAAATATTAATATTTATAAATATCAATTTATTATTATTTTATTTTCAAAGCAGCCATGGGAAAATAACTTAACAGCAGTCTCATGTTTCAAGCATAACTCAAAAACTACGATCTGGATATTTGCGATTTTTGGACAAGGGTAAGAAAATTTCAAAAATGCAAAAACTCTTTAAATTTTTGACAACCCAGTTTGTGAAAGTGAAGTTATAGGCAATGCAACTAGACCATTTTACCATGAAAAATATAACTATACTGCAAATTTTAAAATCCGTTTTTTAATAATAAACAGAAGGTTTCATTTTCTAAAAACATTTTAAATGCATTTTTCAATCTCTATGCTTAATTTCAATAACAATAAAATCGATTTCTCCAAATAATTTAAATTCAACTAAAGTTTTCACAATTTTCACTCAAAAATTTTCACAAGCAAAGGTTGTAACTTTGTTTAATTCTTTTCTTTTAATATCAAATTTATTTTCTAAAACAGATTTAACAAACAAATTTTTAATCATGACTATTTTAAAGAAAGACAATCAAGAACAATAAAACACAAAGAAGAAAACCTGGTACAAGAAGCTATAGGAAGAGATGAATTTCTGATGCAAACCTCCTCCAAAGATTTCTTGAATTTTCTTCAATCCTCCAATGAATCCAATCCAAAACCAAACAAATGCAAACAATATTTCTTTCAATCAATTCTACAATCAAACTTTTTTCAAACCCTTGTGCAAATTTTCCAAAATTTCTTCCCTACTGTAAAAATGAATTTTCCTAAAGACTTTTCTGCCCTAAAATTAAAACATGTATTCTTTATAAATCAAAAATACCTAATACAACCCTAATTCACATTACATGCAAATTAGATATTTCAATTTCAATTTCAATTTCTACAACCCTAATTCACATTGCATGCAAATTAGATATTTGAATTTGAATTTGAATTTGATTTTCACTTTTCGAAAACCCACTTTCAATTTAAAATGTAATTTCAAATAATAAATTAATTTCCAAAGTTGCAACCAATTTCCCAAATAAACATTTAATTAAAATTTCTAATTTAATTCCCACACGTTGGAATTAAATTCCAAAATTAATTCTAATTCTTTTATTTCCTTTCATTCTCTTGGATCACGTTTAATTAATTAATTTAATTATTTAATAACTAAACTCAACCCCTTTGGATTAAATTTAATTAATTAAATAATTTAAATGTAATTAATTAATTTAAATATAAACTTTTATCCACATTGCATTATTTAAATTAAATAACCATCAACATGATTTAAATGCAATTATTCTAAATATCTATTTCCAAATCAATAATCCTTTAAAATTAAATAACATTAAAACAAGACAGACAATGGCTCAACACACACGACTGATGACACACTAAGGCTAAGGTGTAAACTTGACACATGTTACCTAGCTACTATCTTCTGTTCAACTTAACCATTGGATCGACACGCTTAAACCTGTGAAACCAGATGGAGTCGATGTCGTGTACCTGCAATCCTGCAACTAAGTAAACACATCATACAATATATCTAGTATATAATACACACCGTGAAAAAGGAATTATGGATTTGTAGGGCACTCGCAAGCGAGTGATGCGAAATCGTCCTCTTTATCTATAATGCACCGCCAAATAGCCTTAAAAGAAGTTGCAATTAACATCATAAGCGAACCAATTTTTTTTTTTTATAAAGTGCATTTAACATACACATTCAGTTACTAGTTAACAACAACCTCTAAGGCTACAAAGTTAGGATTACTTAAACCCACACATACATATTACATATAACCATAACATTATGAACTTTATGATATAAACATCATACATCATAAGAATACCACATAACATAATAAGATAATCAACTAAGATACAATCTCATAAACATTATCTTGATCCAATAGATACATCACTCATTCTCAGAATGAGACAATAGTACAAATGTATTACAATTACATAACTCCACCTCTTACAAAAGAGGGATAAAATAACTTATACAAATTAAAATATTACAATGCAAGAAATTGCAACACGAACCACGAGCTGTCCATCTGGATGTCTCGCCACCAAGTACTGAAGATCGATGGGGACCCAACGGTTTTGGTGCATGTTCCACCCAACCAATGTGGTACCTGAAGGCCCACCCCCATGCTAGGAGATAGTAACAAAATAACATGGACAAAGATCTACTACCTCTAATTGAAGGCAGACTCAAACTGACTTATACTATTATAACCAACCAAATGAATTAACAAGTACAACTCATTCACCATATAAGTATGAATCAAGTACAACTCAAGTACAATACAAGTACAATTCAAATACAATACAAGTACAATACAAGTACAACTCCAACATCACTGACATAGGTCACATTGCTTCCAGACATAAAGTAGATCAAGTATGTTCAAATAACCATACACATAAAACAATTAACAACAGTTGTCATAGATAGAGTGTCATCGCAAGGTTTGTCATGAGATCTCCTCTGGGCATTCTTCATAGACTCCGGCACAAGTAATCCTGGTGACCTCAACCGAATACCGGCACTCATACTCACTCATGCGGAATCAACTACCTTTCGCAAGAACTAAATAGTTTATCTTGTCATTCCAGGCCCTTCTCACTCATCCCAAGTCTAAACAAGCCCTTGTGTTTATAAGTGAGGATTAAATTATCTTGATTAATGTGAGAAGTTAGTCTTAATCTTCTAAGTACATTATTTTAATTATCACTTGTTTAAATCACTCCTGAATGTTATCCAGTTTACCTCTTTGGGCTCTGGCGCCTAACAGAAGCCACTCTTCTATTCGACAACACACACCCAAACAATCCACCAAGGGAACCACAAGTGCATACCAACTACGCATCATAATCCACTCCAACATAAGGAGGATACAAATAATAGAACTCACTCCATACATCTTGGAGGCAACAAACACATAGTCCACTCCTTTCACAGGAGGTACAAAAGATCCCACTCCAAACATCTTGGAAGCAATAACACATAGTCCACTCCTTTCACAGAAGGCAACAAGATGAAACCACATAACAAAGTCACTATACAAGGAGACACGGATCCCATAATCCGCTCATAAATCAAGGAGGTGCAAACATCCCCGTTCATGAAAACTAGGTAAAATTGAGAAGACGCCATGCACTACCCAAGGGAAAACAACTGGATGGCATAAAGATTCAACAACCCTTATCCTCTAAGATCTTCTAGAGGACTTATAATTTAAGACTAACACTAAATCCCAAAACCAACAATGCAACTTGACGACATAGCAACAAAAGCATTCAAGTCATCAATCAAATCTAATATTTGGATTTCCTAAATCCATATTCATTCAATAGGTAGTGTAGAAAAGTCAAAGTCATGATAACTAGATCATCTAAAATAATCATAACCCCTATTTCCTTTTTCATTATTGAAAATCTAAACCAATTAAACTTACTTCCCTTTACTGAATATAGAGAATTAAATCTTTTAAGAAAGTCATGAGGAATATACTACTTTTGGATATACTAAATCCATATCTCTTTCATAATCCAATCACAATGATTCAATTAATCTAAATAGAAATTAATAAATAACATAATTGATTGCCTCATCAATAAAACAACTTCTTTATTTACTTTTAAATGGACACAAATCCATGCAAATAAACTCTTTTCATTTCTTAACCAAATCTTACATCTCATTCACTTTTCTATTTAAAACATTCAATCATTTTAATATAATAACATATTGTTTCTCTATCCATTTAAAAACATGAAATTTCATCAATGTATAAAAAATATCTTTTGGCTTATCTATTTGACCACGCATTCATATTGTTTCTAATTAAATCTCATTAATTAAAACAAAAATTTAAATATAAATATTTCTATAATTCTTCAATATATTTAAATATCTTTTTCCTTATCAATTTTGACCATACATTCAAAACTTATCATTTAAATTCTTCATGCAAAGCTGAATTACATGCACTTAAATAAAACAAGGTAAATACTGATTGAAAATACTCATGGATATATATATACATTTCAATATATTTTTTTCAATCATATTAACAAAATAAATGTTTCTTTTTAAATCAAGTAATTACTTCTATAAAAAAAAATATCTTTCTTTATTCATTTTCTACACATACTAATTATTTCTTTTAGAACACTAATAATACCCAATTTGCAAACAACAGAATAAAATAAGATAAAATACTATTTATTCTCTCAAATGAATATATACCTTCAATATATATATACTAAATATAAATTAATATATTTAAATATATTTAATCATTAACATATCTTCTATCCTTTGCAGAATATCAAATTGATTAATTCAAAATAAAATATCCCTTATCATCAATTTTCCAAAATATAAATATATTTTTTCAATTAAATCAAATTAATAATTGGACCTTTTACAAATGGATTTAAATTCTACAATTCAATTTTAAATTATGCATTCTTTAAATCAAATATTTAACTCCTTCATTTAAACTTTAACATGCCATTTTAAAATAAACAATAATTTCCCCATATGTTTATAATTTTAATTCCACTAATTTAATATACAAATTTTATTTAAAATAATATAAATAAATATAATACTTTAGTATTATAAATTATAATATAAAATATTATTAAATAATATTTTAATATTATAATAACAATACATAAAATATTAATATTTATAAATATCAATTTATTATTATTTTATTTTTAGAACAGCCATGGGAAAATAATTTAACAGCAATTTCATGTTTCAAGCATAACTCAAAAACTACGATTTAGGTATTTGAGATTTTTGGACAGGGGTTAGAAAATTGCAAAATGCAAAAACCCTTTAAATTTCTTGAAAACCCAGTTTGTGAAAGTAAAGTTATAGGCGACGCAATCAGACCATTTTACCATGAAAATATAACTATACTGCAGATTTTAAAATCCGTTTCTTTAATAACAAACAGAGGGTTTCATTTTCTACAAACATTCAAAATGCATTGTTCAATCTCTATGTTTGATTTCAATAACAACAACAACTATTTCCCCAAATAATTTAAATTCAACTAAAGTTTTCACAATTTTCACTCAAAAATTTTCACAAGCAAAGGCTGTAAATTTGTTGAATTCTTTTCTTCTAACATCAAATTTATTTTCTAAAACAGATTTAACAAACAAATCTTTAATCATTACTATTTTTTAAAGAAAAACAATCAAGAACAATAAAACACAAAGAGGAAAACCTGGTACAAGAAGCAACAGGAAGAGATGAATTTCTGATGCAAGCCTCCTTCAAAATTGTTTTGAATTTTCTTCAATCTTCTAATGAATCCAATCCAAAATCGAACAAATGCAAACAATCTTTCCTTCAATCAATTCTACAATCAAACTTTTTTCAAACCCTCGTGCAAATTTTCCAAAATTTTTTTCCTGCTGTAAAAATATATTTTTCTAAAAACTTTCTTGCCCTAAAATTAAAACATGTATTCTTTATAAATCAAAAATACCTAATTCAACCCTAATTCACATTACATGCAAATTCGATATTTCAATTTCAATTTCAATTTCACTTTCAATTCCCAATTTCAATTTCACTTTTCAAAAACCCACTTTCAATTTAAAATGCAATTTCAAATAATAAATTAATTTCCAAAGTTGCAACCAATTTCCCAAATAAATATTTAATTACAATTTCTAATTTAATTCACACGTTGGAATTAAATTCCAAAATTAATTTTAATTCTTTTATTTCCTTTCATTCTCTTGCATCACGTTTAATTAATTAATTTAATTATTTAATAACTAAACTCAACCCCCTTGGATTAAATTTAATTAATTAAATAATTTAAATATAATTAATTAATTTAAGTATAAACTTTTATCCACATTGCATTATTTAAATTAAATAACCATCAACATGATTTAAATGCAATTATTCTAAATATCTATTTCCAAATCAAGAATGCTTCAGAATTAAATAACATCAAAGCAAGACAGACAATGACTCGACACACACAACTGATGACACACTAAGGCTAGGGTATAGACTTGACACATGTTACCTAGCTACTATCTTCTGTTCAACTTAACCGTTGGATCGACACGCTCAAACCTATGAAGCCAGGTGGAGTCAATGTCATATACCTGCAATCCTGCAACTAAGTAAACAACATCATACAATATATCCAGCATATAATACACACCATGAAGAAGAAATTACGGATTCGTAGGGTGCTCGCAAGTGAGTGATGCGAAACCGTCCTCTTCACCAATATACTCATCGAAATTGACACTTCCATCATAATCCAATAATCTCATAATAACATCTCATGTTAACTCTACAACAACATTAATCTATAATGCATGTGAAACAATAATCAGATAACTACATCCCACAATAATAGTTGTCGCTCAATAGTAGCGATTAAAACATCATAACAAAATGTATCCAGTATCAAAGTAATTGCAACCAAACATAGCATAAAACAACTTGAACAAGAAGTAAAATGGAGGGGTATTACATTACCAATACACTCATTGAAACTGACACTTCCATCATAATCCAGTAATCTCATAATAACATCTCATGTTAACTCTACAACATCATTAATCCATAATGCATGTGAAACAAAATCAGATAACTACATTCCACAATAATAGTTGTCACTCAATAGTAATGATCAAAACATCATAACAAAATGTATCCAGTATCAAAGTAATTGCAACCAAACATAGCATAAAGCAATTTGAACAAGAATCAAAACGGAGGGGTATTACAATGTAGCACCCCTCCGATTTGCTTATGTTTTTAGACAATTCTTTTATTTTGATAGACTATGATACTTTGATGTTGTTATTTGATCGCTGACATCATAGCGATGATGGTTTTTATATTGAGATGTGATGGTACATTATATTGATGATTATTGATTATGACATACTCTCTGGTTAGCATAGTTGATTATGTGAGTTGATATTGATATATGTTCATCTATAGTTATTTAATGTTTTAGTTTCGTCAATTTTGATGTGACATTGTATTGGTGAAGGGGACGAGATTGCATCACTTGCTTGTGAGTGTCCTGTGATTCTTTGATTTTCTCTTCACAGTGTGATTATTCATGATCTATATACATGTACAACATATGTTTTGATTACAATATTGTAGGTACATGATATAGACTCCATCTGGATTCACAAGTTTGAGTGTGTCCATTGCCCAACAAAATAGTTGATTGGAAGGTAGTAACAGGATTTCCTTGTCAAACCACAACCCTAGTCACAGTGTGTCGTTAGTCCTTGTTTTGGTCATGCTTTGTTGTCATGTTGTCCTTGTTTTCCTTGTCATTTAATTATTTTGCAAGTTATGCTCAGTGGGAAATTAATGTTAATTAATGTTTATAATGTTTTAAATTGATTATTTATTTAATCGTGATTAATATTGTTAGAAGCTTTAAATTTGATTTAATTTATTTTGTAAAGTAATTTAATTATTTAGATTTAATTTATTTTACATAGTGATTAAGATTAATTAGATTAAATTTGATATGAAAATTGTTAGATTATAATTTTTTTATTTATTTAACTATTTAAATTAATTAAATAAAGTTGTGAATTTAAATGAATGGATAATTAAAATTAATATTTGATTTTAAGTTATTAAATAAACAAATATCTTATTAAAATATCTAAGAGGAAATATCTTGGAATTTGATTTGGAAAGATATTTGGGATTGTGACATGAGTTAGAAAATTAAAAACTGGTGTTGGGAAATAATTCTCGAGAGAATCATTGTGTTAATTGAAAGAGGGAAAAAAAGCCATTTCACGAGAATGAAAATAGTATTTTGTGGTTGTTGAAAATTGCAATAAGCTCTCGGAATATTGGCTTTGGTTTTATTTTCAATTTTCTGGAAAGAGGATTATTTTGGGAAATGCTTTGATAAATTTGAAATCTGAAGGCAAGGCTCTATTTCAAACTTCAATTCTTCAAGCATCAGAAATAGGTTATTTATTTATTTTATTTAAATACAAATTGGAAAAGGCTATTAGAATTATCTATTGTATTGGAAAACATTGTTTGTACAATGAAGAAAATTTATTTGTTTAAAAGCTTTAGTATGTTTTGAAGATTGGCAAAATTTCCGTGAAAGCTTTAGAGCCTCAAATTAAATTGTTGTATTCTTTTAAAAAGATGATTCTTTTTAAAACAATAGAATTCTCAAAATGATTATATAGAAAATTTGGAAAACCTCTGTAGGAATTGATTTCAATCTACCTGTAAAAATTTGTAGAAAACCTTTGATTGCATTGAAAAAGTTCTTCTTGTAGAAGATTATTGTTTTTTTTCCAAATATAATTATTTGGCTTGGGAAATTAAAAAACCTTTGGTAAATTTGTAAATATTTTCCTATAGAATTTTTTTGTGAAAAATTGCTCATCTGGAGCAATCATTTTGATATATATATATACATATATACATATATATATACATATATACATATACATATATACATATATATATACATATATACATATAAATATAAATATATACATATACATATATACATATATATATACATATATACATATAAATATAAATATAAATATATATATATATATATATATATATATATATATATATATATATATATATATATATATATATATATATACATATACATATATAAATATATATACATTTATATTTGATGAAGTTCCTCCTAAAATTTTATTCTGGAAAAAACTAGATTTAATAGTTCGTATGACGATTTTATTTATATAAATCACAGGTTTAAAAAAAAAAAGAGTTTATAATGGGGTTGGGGGCTACCCCACAATGACCCCTATAGTGGAGGCAGCATTGTGGAGGCAGCGCTAGGGCCACACACCCCCATATGGGGAGCCAGCTGTGTACAACCTGGTATAATGTTAGCTTCAAAGAACTTCGTCTGCCCTCTGTAATTCGATTTTGTTTTTAATTTATTTTTTAAAATATATAAAATATAATATATATTTTTATATATATAAATATATATTTTTATATATATAAATATATATTTAATATCGTTTGGAAATTGTTTAGAAAATTGAATTTAATTTTTTAATATATTCAAATATATATATATATATATTCAAATATATATATATATATATATACATATATATAAATGAATTTTATAACAAGTGCATGTAAATGCACGAATTAGATGTTTGTAAAATGAAATGGTTTAAAAAGAGAAATTAATTCTTATATAGATGTAAATTGGGAAATTGAGTTAAATAATTAGATTTAATTTCTTTATTGACTATAAATCAAATTGTATTAAGCTTGATTATTTTGAGCAATGTATTATTATTTTCTTGGAATGGAAATTGGATTAAGGAAATCATAATGATAGTTTTATCACTTGCCTGAATTGCTTATTTAATTATGATATCTTTTTTCCACGTAAGTTGGGAAATATGTTAGTTGTGAATGTGTAAGCCTTCCAAATGTAATATTATGTGGGGGTTGTTGTGAAATTTTGTTTGACCCTTTGTTTTCCTTGGGTAGTGCACCTAGTTGTGATCCTATTTACACATCTGGTTACTATGAACGAGATGTCTTTCCTCTTGTATTATGGTTGGGATTTAATATCCGTTTTTGTGCACTTTGTCTACCCTTGGTTTATGGATTAGATCCTTGTGTTGTCAATAGGGGAGTAGCTCTCAACGGGGGTTGACGCACAAAGTGGTGCTAGGATAACTCATGTGAGAGTTAAATAATTCAGTGGAAACTAAATAAAAGTATTAGGGGAAAGGGTAACTTTAAACACAACTTGTTAATTGTGCCTCACTCATTGGCTCAAGGGCTTGTTTAGACTTGAGATGAGACGAGAAGGCCTAGAATGACAAGGTCATTATCTTGTCCCTTTGAAAGATATTTGACTCTGCATCGGTTGGCATGTGGAACCAAGGATCGTGAGAGGTTTCCAAGATAACCCAAGATGGGGGTTGGGGCCTAAGAAGATCTGCCAAGATAACCCATGCAACTTTGTGATGACACTCCTCCTATGACAATAATTTGTATTGTTCAGTTGATGTACTTGATTCTTTTACTCTAGAAGCAATGTAACCTTCATGTTATGTATTGTACTTGTATACTTTAGTCTTGTGATTGCCTGTGTCTTGAGGTTGTTGGTTTTACCGAGGAATACCTTTTACTATCTCCTAGCATGGGGGGTGGTCCTTTGGATACCACATGGTTGGGTGGAATATGCACCTTACACCATTGGGTTTCCATTTCTTGTTCGTGATGGAAGGATCTTCCAGATTGGGGAGCTCGCGAGTTCTAGTTTCTTTGTACCATCTCTTATGTTCTATTGGATAATTTGGATGTTATTGTATATGTACTAATCCTCATTTGTATTCTAGGAGAATCTTGTTGATGGTGAAAATGACACAAACAACGTTAAAACAAAATATTTCTACTCTATTTCTCTTGAAAAAGAAAGACAACATATAGCAGCCTAACTCCCAAGGTCTTAGTAGTTGGTTCTCAACTGTTTGGTGTCATCCAATTGGTCCATGCAAATGTAATATTCAAGGGGCCTATGCTGGTAACAAAGAATGCAAACAATGACTCATTTTATCGAACTGTTTTAGTAAATCAAGGGGTTTTCAAACAAAAGAAAAAGATAGATCAGAGGGTAAACTAGTAAACATGAACAAAACTCATCTAGCATCTAGACATATATCTTCAAAAATGATTTTTTTTTCCAATCAGATCAAGAAAACCAAATCATGATAAAATTCACAGAATACTCTATACCATTGTATGCATCTAAGGTGCTTATTTTAATTCACCTATCACAACTATTTCAAAGATTTTTTTTTAAAAGAACACACATTCATTCATTGCCAAGATCATAGATCAACATACTTCAATAAATTTAATCCAATGATAATCTAACAAGATAATCCTTAAATTCGGTTTCTTCTAATGACTTTCATCACAAAAGAAACAATCATGCTTCAACACAATCATTGGCATACAAATAGATTATAACTCATCAGCCTTATCAAGTAAAACTTAATTCTAACACCATATTGCATAAACCTGTAATTTTATTTAATTGTAAAAATCAAGTAACAATGTATTTATGTAATCACTACGAAAAATTATATCTCCTAATATCAGGTGACCAATTCTATTCTCTATCAGCTGACCCTTACAATATGATACCCAAAGGGTATTTATAGATATAAAAAATTTAAACTCCACTTATATTTTAAGCCGATCCACCTTTTTAGGAACTAAAACTCTCTTGGAAACTCAGATCAATTTGATCTTGAGTTCTTACATTAAAAATTCAGTTAAACTGGAGAACAAAAAAAAGAAGTCATGCACTTCAAGAACTGCCAGTGCTGCATGCAACATGCAAAGAAGAAAAATCCATGCATGCAGGAGATTTATGCAAGTGAAGTTGGTTCTGCAATAAACTCGTCATAACTGGCTAAGACTTGTTGTAATACATCTAATTATGGCCCATCAACCCAACTGTCTTTGAACTTAATTCTTTCCAACTCTATTGCAGCAAACCCTCTCATATCCTTCAGCTTCATCAATTCTCTTTTAGCAACCTTTATCTCTTCTTTGATGTCCATCAGTCGATCTATCAGTAGATCTTCACCATCATCTCCTTTCTGCATGAGTCCTTTAAACCTTTTGCTCCATTTCTCTTTTATTTGGTAACATCTACTATGATTGCGATGACCACCTCTAACTCCTCAAATTGTTCAGTTAGATCCTTAACAGCATCTTGGACTTCATTTCTATGTTTGTATAAGAAATTTGTTCTGAATTGGAGTATAAGAGAGGTATTTTCCACAAAATCTTTATTATCCTCCTTGAGTATTGACTGTTCAAGAAGAGTAGTCAAAGGCAATGTACTAACCTTCTTCAATTTTTGACTATATTCTTTATATTCCTCTTCCTGCTTCTCCAATGCCTCAATATATTGATGCATTTCCCCTATCAACTCTTCTGTCCCTTTGTGAACCTCAAAAATTTTGACCAAAATTTCACCTACTTCTTGATTTAACTTGTCAACCCACCTATCTAACATCTTTGCTTTGCCCCTTACTTGTACTAAATCATCTACCTCCTTTTTGCTTAGCAAAATTGGAGTCTCAATAGCAGCTACCTGTTGTGATCTTGGAGAAAAGACACTTTTCAAAAAGGAATGCAATTGATCTAACTGAGCCTTAAGCTCATCTTTCTTCTGCTTATCCTTTAACATCCTTGACTTGGTTGTCGAAGCTACCACATCAATTAGATTCATTTGCTGATCTCTGGTAGGCCTTCCCAATTTAATAGTACTTAATTGATAATTCATTAACTGCATGTTTCCTACCTCCTTTTCTACCATCAGTATGGCACACTCAACAACAATTTATCCCTTGTCCGTGAGCCTGGTGGAGTGTAGGATCTTGGCCTTCTTTTTAGGCCTTTCTTATTCAATCTCCTTCTTTATATCCTCCCAATTAAGAGGTTGTGAAGGTGTTACTATTATTTTTTGTAGGTCCAATTTCAACCAAGTAGGAGCACATGGAGCAGTAGTCATCATAGTGGAAGAAGAAGCAATAGTAGTAGTAGAGGGTGGTTGCACATTTACTTGGGGTTAAGAATAAACCCTTGGTTCCTCTTGTTGCTCTTGCACCACATGCATCTATACAAGCTTTTCAGTCTGTTCCCTATCCTTTTGTTCTTGTATCTTCTTACCTTCTTCTTCCAATCGCTCTTTCTCTAGTTTTTCTTTTTCCAATCTTTCCTTTTCCAGTCTCTCCTTCTCTAATCTTTCTTTCTCTAAAGCTTCTTTCTCCAGTTTTTCTTTCTCTAGTCTTTTTGTTTCTAAAGATTTAAGCTTTTCTACCTTTTCTTCTTCTTCTTGTTGCTTTTTGATCAACTCTTCGACCCTTTTCTCCTTTTGTAACCATTCTGCTTCTTCTTCCTTTCTGTGAGCTTCCTCAGCAAGCTTTAACTTGGCTACCTGAACTTCTTTCTCCCTTTGGTGTCTTGCCTTCTCTTCCTCAAGGTCATGAATTTTTTGTATCAATTCTAACTTATCATTTTCCTCTTTAACCTTGAGTTCATGCTCTTGTTTCCTCTGCTACCTCTCTACTTCATCATCTCTTGACTTAGCTTCAATTTGTTGCTGCTGTAGTATGGCATCAGCTTGTGTCTTGGCATCCATTAATTTTTGCTTTTCTATTGCAGCAACTTTCTCTTCAGCAACCTTCCTGACTTCTTCAAAAAAAGCCCACTGATCCTCTTGTGTCACTACCTGCTCAGTGTCCTCCTCCAGAGGCATATTTTCTTGTATTCCTTTATCTGATAGAGTTTCATCTGAATCTGTTCCAACATCATGAATTTCTACCTCCACTTCTTTTCCCTTTGTAATTTCAACCATACTATGAAGAGTCCCATTTTGAACTTCTTCACTTTGCTATTTTGCAAGTGGGACTTGTGTATAAGATTCACCTAATGTAGGTGTTGAAACAAATTATCCCATTTGAGCATCCCCTTCTTTTGTTTCTGCTTCATCAACTGTTGCTTCAAGCTCTATTTCTTCAATGTTTGGAGGAAGGAACTCCAAAGGCTCCTTGGGAGGTGTCTTTCTTTTGAGCCTTTTATATCCTTTTCCCTTTTTAGGAGCTGGTCCTTGAGGAGCTTTGGTTCTTAGAACCAACCATTGAACACTTCTATCCAAGACTACTCTTCCTATCTGCTTAATATCAATAGTTTCCTCACTATCCCAATCAATTAGATCCATACTTTTAGTTCCAATGTTCAAAGCTTCATAAGATGGATCCAATACAACTCCATCATCCACCAATGTGTCAGGAATGCCATTTTTTACCCCAAAATCTGACATGAGTGTGATAGTTAATCTTTCATAATTATTCTTCCGCAAATCATACTCATTCTTTCGATCACTCCAGAAATCTTCTAATAAATTAAAATGCTTGTCAAACACAGAAGGAAACAAGGCATTCATCTTACCCTTTGGATCAAAATACTTACGAGTTGTATATAAACCTAGCTTTAATTGTATCAGCTCACTGCAGACCACCTTTGCTCCTACCAAATGCTGACAACTATACTCACCCAACTTCATGGGGAACTTGTGACATCCTGTCTTATGTTTTAATCCAAACTGGGCATTAACCCCAAGAGCTTGATATACAAATTCCATTAACACTATCATGTTATTGCAACACCTTGGCAACAAATGTGGATGGCCCTCAAAACCAGCTAGCCTAAAATATGTAAACCTAGGGTATTGAATATACCAACACCCCCATTCAAAAATAAATGCCATGGCCTCTTGGTTCAGTCTATACCCTGCATCTCCATTGATTTGGTTAATGACCACATATATGAATGCATCATTAACCCTTCTAAACTGAGTCTCAACAACCTGTATAGACAGCTGGTTATAATGCTCCCACACCTTCTTCTATCCATCTAACACTCCCATTATACCTACTATGTTCAAACCTGGGAAGATACCCAACCTTGCTGCTACATACACAATGTAAGAAGTCATGAAAAATCATTTAGTCTCCCTAATGTTGGTCAGTTGATCATGAATAACATCTAATACAATCATCGGCCAATCAAACTGATGGGTGCCATTTAAAATTATTTGGATAAAGGGAAACATCCACTCCTTGAAATGAAAGGTATCTCTCTTCCCAAAAGCCCTAGACAACATCATTATTAAATCTAATACCTCCTTGTAGAAATCTGCCCTCTTTGGTTGGTCTACAAGCTTGGTTAGAGACGACTTCTCTATTTTTAACCACTTTTTGTTTAAGTGAGACTTATTGGATTCCTTATACTTTTTGTATTTCTCTAAGGCCTCTACCTCATCCAACTACACCAAGTTCTTGGGATCTGAGAAATTAAATATACTTTGAAACATATGAGGAGTAAGATCAATGATTACATTATCTTGGGAATCCATGCATTGTCGGGTAGCTAGATTATAAGCTCGTGCAACTATCAAGATCAACTCCGAGCATTGGATTGACAAAGGAAACAGAGTGATATGGGCCAAGCCGGAATCAACAATTCTTTGTGTCCTCCTTGTTATATCTTCAGCAAAGGTTTCTGCATACAGCTCCTCAAAATTCTATTGGCCTAAATTTGTATCGGTGATGTCTAACTAATCTGATTCTACTTTGCTTACTCTGACAACAGGACTCCTGTGATTACACCTCAAGGTATAAGGTAACTGTTTTGGCTTGATCTTTTTTGGTTTGGCTATTGCCTTTGACATTCCTGCAGGCCAGTTCCTTTGGGAGGCTTCTCCTGATGTTCCTGACATCCTTTTAGCTTTCCTGCAACAAAAATTCTAGTTAGATCCTTGAATAAACATCTCAAAAATGTATCTTAAAATTACACCTTTCAAACATACATCGGAGGAAAAACCAGGCAAAAAATATCTTAAACAATCCTCTTTCAACATACTGTCGAGCTCGGAGAAAAAACTGTTATTGACATTCTACTAACTAGAAGCGGGCTCGGGGTCGGAAGTGAAACAGTGATCAGAACTAGAACCGGAATGGAAAGTGATTCAGTTTCCTTCAGATTTTTTGTTTTCATATTCTGTTTCGGTTCTGCTTCCGCTTCCGCCAAGGTTAACATTTTCATGAAATAAAGCTTCTTACTACAAGCGGAGTCGGAGACGGAATGGAAAATGGAATTGACACTAATCATAAAACACATCCAACAAAACCTAAATCAATTCTGATCCCACTTCTGGCTATGTTGACCATGATGTCATCAACGATTTTAACGACTTAATGCATAACTTCATGATTAAATACCAAGGTCATATTAAATGAAATGAGGCTTAAAATATATCATAAAAGAACCATGCCCATATGACCGTGGGGACAACTGTATTTTTAGGGCATCATATTTAATCATTTTTAAACGTGATCACAAAAATGCATGACCCTAATCTAGAAAATGCGATATAAAACTAGGGCACGGATTTAACGCCTCTATTTTAACCAGACAAATGTGTAAATAAAAATCCTAAGTAAAAACAAGATCTTACAAACCCTGACTCACTGTAAAACAAAATTTAATCTACATTACTGGCAAACCCTAATTAAATCTACGTGTTTAAAACCTAATGCAGCACGACGTGATCGTGACAAAATGTGAAAATGACCATGTCCCAACTCACTAAAAACCAGAAACACAAGCACAAAACGAAACCAAGAACAACAAACAAACAAAGAAAAAAAAACATGCCAACCTATTGAGACGATGAACTTGCCCAAAGATCTAAATCAAACAAACACAAACAAAAAACACGAAAGTAAAATAAAAGAAAAAACGAGAATAGGAACCCTACCTTGAATGCAAAACTTGGCAAACCTTCTAAAGAAATTCGCAAGCAACTATCTCCTCCTCCTTCAATTGATTCACTCAGATGAACTCCACAGCTGCTCTATTTCACTCTTTGATTTCTTAACAATGATAATAATAACGCATTTAATCCCTAATCAAGGTAAAAATCAGAGTTTCTACCTACACATGGCAGCTGTCATTAACACATTAAATGTAGTTAAGCGAAGTCAGAACTGGAGAAGAACAAACACTTCACTATAGTGCAACTTCAGTAAAAATTCAATGACCAAGAAACGACGAGAGCGAAATCGGAATGGAAAATGATTCAGAAACTTAAAGAATTTCCCAACTTCGTTCCCGTTTCGGGTCTGGTTCCACTGAACAAGCATAAAACAAAATCGACCACATAAGTAAAATAAAAAGAATGACATAATAAAACTTAACACAAGGACTTAGTCTAAAACCAAAGTTGAAAAAGTAGAGGCGGAGACGGGATGGATTTTGATTTTGCAATTTTGAATAAATACCGACTTAACGTCCACTCCGGCTCCAGCTCTGACAAAGACAAAACAAAAGGTCAAAAAGAAAGACTATCAGGATGGGGATCAAAACGAGTTTTGAAAGAAGTTTCAGAACCCGATTTGGTTCCGGCTCTGATTCCGACAAACTAAACCAAAGAAAAACAAAGTGTTGGAAACAAAAGATAAAAACACAAAGGGGGACCCATTTTGACCAAGGAAAAAGATGGGGTGGTTATGCAAGGCATAACAAATCTTTGTATCATTGTAATTGTAATATTGTTTGTTTGATCTACCTCATTTTGAAAATGAGCCTTATAACTGCTATATTGAATGAATACAATCTATGAATGATTTTAATATGAACTTTGTAATATTATGTAATGAGTTTAATATTCTTGGATCTATGTTCTTTATTTCATGAGTATATTTTATATGCTATGGATTAGTTTAATTTTGTATGTTATGGGTTTCAAATGTAAGCGTTGTCACATACCTTAGAGTATGTATGCGTTAAGAGTAGTTCACTTTACTTATTCTTGATTGCACTTTAAAAAAAATAATTTGTTACACTTCTGTTGTAATTGCATCATCCTCTAGGGTTACGTGGTGGGGCATTACATACAGGGTTTGTTTCTATCACACATTATTTGCATTCGTGCATTTTATCTATCTCTATCCTATTTGGTTGTCTATGAACATGGAAACACCAAACCAAGGGGTTTGACTGAGGCAATCCCTAAAACAACCCCCAACATTTTTCTTGTTTTGTTTATGTGCAGATGTATAGATTCAACAAGTTGGAATTCTTAGATTTTTGACTCGTATTTTCTATTTAATTAGAGACAAGATCAAGGGGCACAAATGTCCCTACAATGTGCTATCGTCCATGGCGGAGGGTTAATCCTTGTGAGGGTAGAATTTGTGATTTATGCACTTTTTGTTTCTATATATTTTTGTAATTAATTGTTTTTGTCATTAGTAGTTTAGCATTTAGTTGATTAAGTTTTGTAAACACTCCATTCTTTATCTCATCACTTGAGCTTTGATCCCTAAGGTAATTGAGGGTTATTTGCTCCTTGATATCCCTTTGTTTTGAGGGTAGTGAATCTCCTCCTTTAAATTTTGGTGAACCTGACATGATTTAGATCTTTTTCTTCAAATTTTTAATGTTTTTGATAATGCTTTTTCTATACAAGATTTTGATATTTTTGATGATGCCCTAGATGATTTCTTAGAGACATCTCATTCTACTCAAAAATATGATAAACAAAATTCTTCATTAAAACCTTCTTCTTTGCAAGTCAAAGAGTCTATAAATGAATTAATAGAATCTTCCACTCCTCAAAGGCCTAAGAGAGAAGTCATTTATGTGACTTTGATTAGCCCATCTCCTAAAATAATTCATTCTTTTTGTGGGGTTCCTATCAAAAGTGACACACCAAACCTTTACATGAGATTCATACAATTTAAAGCTCCATCTTATAGAGTGGTAGCCCATACTTATAATACTAGAAGGAACCAACAAAATATTAATCAACCTACTTCTTGACCACCTTTTTAACCAAGCCTTCCTCAAGTACCTAAACTTGCAGCCAAGGCACTAAGTGAGTATGATATTGTCAAGCAACTTCATGTTACTCCCACCAAGATCTCACTTTGAGATTTTCTTCATATTGGTAAGGTTTACCAAGGTATGCTTTAGGAAGCCTTGCAAATTACCCTCTTTCCTTTTCCCACTAGGCCGATGGATGTTAATGCATTGATGGAACATATTGTGCAAATTCATTGAATATTATGTTCCATCCACATGAACTCCCACCTCCAAAAGTACAAAAGCAAACAAATCCTTTAATTCAATAATAATATAAAATAACAATATGGGCATTAGATGTGCTCTCATTGATATTGGTTTGACACTCAATGTATGTAGCATTGAATTGTTACCAAAAATTAAAGTCAATTCAATTTCCCTTGCTACTTATTCTTTGTATATTCATGGATTCGATAATACCGATCGAAAAGCCTCAGGCATGATACCCACCCTAGTATATGTTTAATGAAATTTAGAAGTTTAAGGCATTAGTTGAAAAAGAGTCTAGATGTGAAACCATAGCTATTAGGTTAGATGATGGGGGTGAGTTATATTCCAATTAGTTTACTGACTTTTGTACTAAACATGGTATTAAGCATCAACTTACCACACCCTATACCCCTTAGTAGAATGGTGTTGTCAAGTAGAGAAATCGTACCATCACAAAAATGACCCATTGTATGTTGGAGAACATGAATGTTCCCAAGAAGTTTTAGGATGAGGCAGTGTATACTATAGTATACCTTCTTAACCGATCTCTCACACAGTTCATCAAGAAGATGACCCCAAAGGAAGCATGGTTTAGGAGGAAACCAAGAATCACTCATCTTAGAGTGTTTGGTTCGACTACCTATGTTTGGATTCCAGATACCAAGAGGACCAATCTCAAATCTTAGAGCCAAAATTTGATGCTAACAGGATACAGTGATAATCATAAGGCCTATCAACTAATTTATATGGCCACTGATCATTTGACATTCAATAGGGATGTTGTGTTTGATGAGGAAGGTGGGCCCTTTTTGCTCTTTTCTCCCATTAATAGTCCTAACAATCATCCTTTGAAGACTAAGGATTTGGGAGCTAATCGTTTAGTAGCTCCACTTATAAGGAGGGATTCTGATGATTTTGACATTGTAGAATCTCCTAGGCAAGATCCTCCACCAACAGGGCCGGACTCTGATTTTGATATTATGGAATCTCATAGGCAAGATATTGTACCAATAGATTTTCCTCAAGATAACTCGGATCAACATTTAGGTGGTATTATTCTAGGCATACCAATTCATGATGATTCTCATCCTGATATGGAAGAATATGCATCTACTCCTTGCCCTAAGTGGTGGGTAAAGATCATCTAGAGGCAAAAGAAAAAAGAACACAGTAAACTTTGCTCTTATGGTCAACATCCAGAGTGTTTGTGAACCCTAGTAGCATTACGATGCCAAGGGTAAACTTGAATGGGAAAAGGCTATGGGTTCTAAGCATCATAGTATTTTAAAGATTTTTGTACCCCAAATTAATTTTTTTTGAAGAAATGAGTCAAAATACTGTTAAATTTGTGAAAAAAAGTCAAAATTGGGGTCTGCATGTCTTGCATGAGGGTCAAAAACTTAGAAATTTCAAAATCAGGCAATCTGGATCAGTTCAAAACGATCAAACCTACAATACCCAGATTTTAGTTTTTCATCTCCAAATTTTAGGAAAATTTCTATTTTTAGCAGTTTTCTAAAAATAGAAACTTTTTCTGGGTTTTTCTAGGTTTCTTAAGAAACAAATACTTGTAAATTTTTTTAAAAAATTGAAAATTTCTAAAAATAAAGAGTTTGGCTTTTTGGGTTAAGACTGATTTTGATTGGCTTAAAATACTCCCTCATTAGGCTGGTCTAGTCAGAGTCACAAATAGATCAATTTTACCCTACTGGATCTATTCTGCTTTTTCAGAAGCTTTTTCAAAGATCCAAGGTCATCAATGGAGGTCAGCCAATTGCTAGTTATCAGAATCAGACGTTCGAGCATCAAACATAGGTTGTTAGCGAGGAACGTACACAAAAAATGGAGGAAGGAGAGTAGAAGCTGAAAAAGTTGGAAAAGGCAAAAATTTGGCCAACACTGGTGAATTTAGGAGCCTACAGTCAAGAAGGGCGCCCATACTTGAATGCCTTAGAATATTTTTGTTTCCGGCAATCAAAGACAAGGAAGGCATGTTAAACAAGGTGAAAATTTGAAAATTACATAAAAAATGGTTAACTCTGCCAACCATGGCCGCCCCTGAAGGAGAAAGGTGCCTAGCTTTTCAAGAGGTTAAAATTTAGAATTAGTGATCCTGCTTCCAGGTTAACGTTGCTCAGAATCTTCCCGCCTCTGCAACAAATTAGTCACCACAAACATCCGATCAAGCATTCGAACAAAATCTCAGATCAAATAGAGTTCACAAAGAGAGGTGTTTCAGAACTCTGAAGTTTGAAGATCATAAAAAATGGCTAAGTCTGGAAGAAATGGGCACCCCCGAAGGAGAAGGGCGCCCAAGCTTTTGAAGTGTTAAATGATGAAATTCGAAGAAGGTACCTCCAACATAACTTTGTTAGAATGGGTCAAGCTATCCAACACAATCATCATCTCATCCGTTAGAGTTAGCAGCCATCAGATGTCGCAAGCCGAATAGAGGAGGAAAAGTGTATAAAATGACAAAAGTTGGAAGCAACAGTGGAAAATTCGAAATAAAAACTAAGTCTGGAGGAGATGGGCGCCCCTGAAGGAGAAGGGCGCCTAGGGTTTAGAGCCATCAGAAGTTAGTTTCCATAGATCAGGTATCTAGAAGACCCCTTCCAAAATCTTATTAGCTATCCAGTGAATCCGTCAGCTAGTCAGTCCGATTAGTACAACGCCCAGAATCATGAATTCATTTGAAGGTAAGAAGATAAGAAAGGTTTTGAAAATCATGAAAATGGCTAACACTGGAGAAAATGGGCGCCCCTGTTAGAGATAGGCACCCAACAATTTGAAGGGTCAAATGAGGTTTTTGACAGTTGACGTCTCTAGAACAATGTCGTCAAATTTGATTAGGCTCCGTAAGGAAATGTTCAGTTTGTTCGTCGGATCAATCTAGAAGGCGACATACAAAGTCAAATTAGGGTTGAAAATTGAGCAGAAGGCAAAAATGGTGAAAAATTGGCTAAGTCTGGAGAGACTAGGCACCATACCTCAAAAAGGGCGCCCAACTTCTCATGCCTTAGAGAATTTTTTGAAAATTTCAAAATTTAAAAAGAAGGAAAAAATGCCTTAGGTCAATGCATGAACTAAATTTAGGGTTTTCAAAATTAGGGTTTGAGAAGTTGTTTCTCAAGACAAAAACTTATTTAAGGACATCTCTATGTATTATTTTTCATATTTTCTTGCAGGTGTCTTCATAGAGAAATAGAGCTGCAACTTCAAACCTATATTTTTCAGGATTCAAGAACCTAAACTTGCTGGTTTTTCATAAATTTTCAGATCAGCACTCAAAGAAGGCTTGCTTTTTCATATTTCTTCATAAAAAAACATCAATTTGTTTGTGAAGAAAGGCCAAGGCCATTTCAATTTTCAAGCATCACAACTTTTTCAGATAAACTTTTAAAGTGGTTTTTTTTTTCAGTTAGAAGCCAGGGTTTGCAAAATTTGATCAACTGGGTTCATCCAGAATATGCTCATGAACAATACCAAGATGCCAGCTTTTTGTGCTTTTTTGGGAGAAATTTAGGGTTTGTTGCTTTTTCAGTCTTCACTTCAAATTTTCAAAAACGGACGATCTGGGTTGGCTTGTAACAAAATTCTAATCAAAACCCATATCTCAGAAAAAAATTCAAAATTTCATCTGTTTGACGAAGAAAAATCAGCAACCTAAAATTAGAAAGTTTGTCAAAACTTGTCAGAACCTAGGCGTGTTTACTGTCAATCTTCAAATTTTGCAAAATGGAGTACATTCCTACAGAGTTCAAGACCAAATCAGCACTATACCATGATTTCATAGAGACAACTGAGATTGACTTACACCATATCAAGCCAGTATTCAATCTACGTCCTTTGGGAGATGCAGGTAACACCACAATCAAGCATCTTGGCCATTCAGGTCTTCTCGCAGTAGCATCCATACCTTTCTCAGTACAGAGCTTAGAATTCATAATTGCTTGTATCAAGCATTATAATCCAGCCACAAGGGAAATCCAGTTAGTTGATGGAAGAATCATATGCAACTTAAAGCTAGACATGATTGAGAAATGCTTCTTCATCCCACCATGGCCTATAAGTGTTACCATCAATATAGAAGAATGTGAAAGGATATGGGAAGAGCATCAAGAAAAATATAGCAAGAAGATTGCACACAGGTGGCTGAAAGATAAATACAGTACATTGTCAAAGAACATCGAGAGAGGAGAGTTCAAGGACAAATTTGCTATAAAAATCACCCTACTCAACTAGATTACTGATCAAACAGATGCAATGAAGTTTCACCCTTGGATGTTCTAAATGATACCTCACATAATGAAGAAGACAGAGTTCTATGACTGGCCTACATTAATCAGTGATTGCCTTCACCATTAGATAACTGAATATTTTAATAGACATGCATTCCACATGGTCTCCTACCTAGTCTACTTAGTTGCTTATCAGGGTAAATTCAGAGGGTTAAACATAGAGGGTTCTTTAAATGTTCAACATGTCTACAATTAATACACTTAGTTGGAGTTCACTGCGACATCACATCATTACAAAAGAGTGAATGAAGCATTCTTAATGTACACAGTGTGTGACCTAGACAATGAACTACATGTTCACATCTCATCTATTGCCAAGGCAGCAATGTCAGAATGGGCTGATTGGTTTATTTAGTTTGCCACTTTCACTTACCTAAGGGTGTACGGCTATTCAGGAGCTCCTCTTATGTTACCAAGGTATCCATTAGATGAAGTTGTGTGTATGGAATTTCTTAGATAGGTATCAAATGTTCAAACTTGCCTGCGCAACAAAAAGAAACCAGCCTTCAACTTTCCTTTTGCTTTAGGTATTTATAGGTGCAGATCATCCACAGATGCTAAAATAATGGGTAATGAGTTAGATAAACTTGGTCTCATGCCTTTCACTGAGAGACGATCATATGAACCCCATGGTGTCTATGTAGCATGACTTGGTCATAACTATGCTCATGTGCTCGCACTTGAAGAATTTTGGGCTAAATGTAGAGATGAGTACGAGATGCGAAGGCAAAGTAATAATAGGCTCACTCTTCATCAAATGAAAGATTGTTTATCCGAAGACATTGAAGGGTTATCAGATGATGACGAGGATGTAATTCTCCCAGCCTATACTAGAAATCAGTTTGAACAAGAACCTCTTCCATAGGTCAATCCGGCTAACAAAGCATGCATTATAGTAGAAGAAAGGACATGACAAGTGGTAGAGCACTACAAGAATTTCTTAATCCTCAAAAGGAGGGAGTCCATTCTGGTAGCAGAGCCACCAAAGAAACATTCATCTCTTCCCTCTTCTTCAAGAGTACAAATGAAGATGAAAGAAAAAGTTCAGTCTCAAGAGGTTACAAAGGGAAGTAGGTCTACAAAGAATGCCAAGAGGAGGTTGGACTACATAGGAATTTTTATACAAGAGCATCCTACAACTGAAGAAAAATTTCCTCCACTCGAGCCCATACTTCAAGAAGAAGTACAAGATGAGCCTTTGATACAAGACCCTTTACCATCTCCTAGGTCTTTGCCAATTCACATTGATTTGGAAGACGAGGAGATAGAGGCTGATGTTGCAATTATTCCTCCCTTGGATGTTAGTAGAGATACCACATCTTGGCTTGAGAGATCCTTGGGAAGGACAAGAAGAAAATCTTCATATCAGGTGAATGCTGATGACCTCAATATATATCAAGAAGCACCCAAGAAGAAGGCCAAGAAACAAATGCATTTTGAGAGGAATCTTGAAGGTGAAATGGTCATGGAGACAGCTACGCCTCTTGAAGATAAAATCAGGGATGAGGTGGATGTTGATGATTTCATAATGGTCAAAGCAAACCTTGGTAAAATTACCTGACATTCTGATATGAGTTTGTTTAAGATGGTAACTGGAAATATTCAAGAAAGAGTGCAACAGGATGGAGAAGACAAGGCAACCCTCAAGGTTGAAAATCATCAACTCTAGTTGTATATATAAAATCTTATTCAAGGCACCTCACAAATAACACAGTTGTTGCCACTAGTTTCACAAACATTAGTTGATCAACATCAATTGAGGCAGTTGGTTATTTGTGGAAAACAAAATCAGGAATGGATTGAAGAGTTCATCGTCAGAGGAAAAGAGATTCTAGCACAAGTCTTTCAACTGAGATACAAAGCTCATGACTTACGTCAAGGTATCCAATATTTTGAGCAGTTGATAGCCGAATTCAAGCCTATGCACGAAATCATAATTGCAGATTTAGAGATGGCTTATGGCTCTACAATGGAAAGATAACACAAAAGACAAATCCTGGAGTGGAAAGAAGGTCACATTTTCAAGGTAAATACATATGTTAGAATATCTAAGGAGTTTGCAGTGTATAGGCAAAGAGTCATTGATACTTTTAAGTTCATTAGAGAATTTGTTGGAGCAGTTCCTTGTTAGTATTGCCTTGAGGATGGTTCATACATTGGTCTCGACATAGTCCAAGTAGAGTTTCGGAGTATCATGCATGGCAGCAATGGCACTGTTGAAAGAATGAAGATGATTTCCAGATGTCACAACAGTTTGAGAAAGCGGCCAATGAGAGTGAAGATTTCTTGAGATCTATTGCAGATGGCAAAGAAATCTTGGAAAAGCAACATTTTTCTATTAATAGTATCAACACTCCCACCACAGATGAAGTTGCCTGCTTTTTAGCGGATGTGATCAAGATTTAAATTAGATTTCTTTTAGAATTTTCTTCCACCCTTTCTTTCTATTCTTGTCTCAATTCCTATCCATTATTTGAGGATAGAGAGAAAATAGTTGTAACGAGTTGGCACTTTCCATTTTTAGATGATTTCTAGGGTTTAGATGTTTTATCTTTTCTAGGATTAGAAATAAAGCTTGCATGTTGGCAAGCAATAGTTGTACAAGCAAGGAGATTTTAGGGTTCCCTACTCGTCTGCTTAGTTATAAATAAGAGCAGTGTTTGCTCATTTTTCTTTAACCGTGCTTGTGATAACATAATCGCTGAGCTTATGCCTTCATATTTGTTATGGTTTAGTGTCAGTTCACTTTGTGTAAAGAGAAAGTTTGCATGCCTCCTTAGCTGCAAATCCTTGTTTGGTGCATGTGTTATGTGTCAATTGTAATACTGGTTGATCGCATGTTGCAAGTATTTTGCTACAACTTGTTGTCTCGGGATTGTAATCTTTGTGCTAGAAGTTTGATTAAATAAAATCCTGAACGTGATTTTCTACCTCAATATAAATATCTCAGATTTTTGTTTATTGTTTTGTGCTAGAAGTGTGAGGAAATAAAATCTTGAAGCTTGCTTTGTTGCCCTTGAAATAAAGTCTCATATTTCCGTAATACTTTTATGATCTCCTTTTTCAGCTTGCATTGAAATTTAGTAGATTTATGTTGAGGAAAGTTTATTCAAATATTTTTGTCATAAAATCAACCTCGTCCATTTCTAAACTCTCTTGCTATGTGTTTACTTGAGAGGACATAAATGTTTTAGCTTAAGTTAATGATGCAGAGGCAAGGAGGCGCAAAACCAATCAATCTGACAACTTTCCTTTAAGAGGCTTCCAACAAGATTAATACAGCCTACTTGAACAACCTTAACAACCCTCAAAGCCTCATAGCCAACAAAAACATGATTTCACAATTTCACTCCTTCAATCCCTAGTAGCAATGGAAACTCAGTTTCTTCCCAATAACTCAAATGATCCCCAAAACACTAGACAAAATATTGATGGTTTCAGATACCCATTTCAAGGTTACAACACATATGTCAAACTCAGATACAAGTCCTTTGGACCAACTATGAAAAACAATAACCTACCCCTGCCTTGGGCTAGTCAATTAGCCTCCTTTTACAAAGGACCCCCCTCATAGACTTATGAAAACACTTTGAAACTCTAGGGCAGCACTAGGCAGGTCAAAAAACGTCAAAATACACCCTTCTATTCCATTAGTACGGCCTCCATCATGGAAAACCCAAAAACCCCTTGTTTAGGCACCTTTTAATGAGGGTTTATTGAATATGATACTTCCACAGCCTCCTAGACCATTCCACCAACTCAAAAACTCATATTTTATCCCAAATATGCTTAAGAGTTCATAAAATAGCCATTCCTAACTTCCCATTATCAAACTCAAGACTATCCTTACCAAATCACACACTTTTCCAATGATTTCCACCCTACAAACACCCCCAAAGTCATGACAATCATCTTCCCTTGCACAAACAAGACATAAACATGTTTAATTAACCTATCTAAGACTTTCCACCGAGTTACAGACCTTCACAGTGGGTGGAAGGCTTAGATCACCATTTTGACACCCCTCAAAACCTTAACTCAAGAAAATACAACATTCTTGAGTTTTGGTTGTCCCACTCTCAAAGGGTGATTCACGACCTCCAAATCAGGTGTAGGGAAGAGTAAAGTCATACACAAGTAATTTCCCATAGCCTCAACGCATGAAATTTTTGTATGAGCCTGTGCAAGAAGGAAAAGTTCAAGGAAAAATAGTGAAAAATCAGAGATCAACGTTCACAAAGTGCTATAAATCCTCTTCAAAACTAAACTATCATCCTTTTCACAAGGGATTACATTTTATTTGTATTGTTTCAACATCCAAATGCCTCTTAGAACCGACAAACCACTTTAACCACCTTTAGTTATACTCTAAAATGTTAATTTTGCTAATATTGTTCCTAATCACGATCCCTTTACAACTTGACTTTAAAGATCCCTCTTAACTGACCTATTAAACCTTTTCAATACATTTCAAATGGTCATTGAGACCTTATGCATAAATAAAACATGAAACCCAAACTATTATATTACCTAGGCTTTATTGTCACCATGACATTACATGATAACTTATTCTATTTTGACATATTTTGCAACTTCCTCATTGCATAATGACTAAAAGATATTCAATCCACTTCAATGAACCTTCAAGGCTCATTCCCTATCTTTTCAAGGTCAAGGTATAGGTTCTCTTGCACGATACACCCCCCCATAGAAAAACTCTTGTCCCAAGAGTAAAAATCTTGTTCTTTGACCTCACTTTATTGCTTCAAGCATCTGCAGACTTGGTACTGGTCTCTTTAGTCCTGGATCAAAATTTGGTGTTGCTCTAGGTCTTAGACCTGCAAAAAACAAACATTAGAATCATATAAACCTGCTTTCTTCCTTGCTCCACCCATACATGGATAGCTCCTCGCCATTCCTTGCACATTCTACCTTACTGACTCTATGATCAGACTTGTATGCTTATGTTGAATCTGTTCTTTTTGTAATGTCCCTAGACCTTCCATGTCACCATTCTCATGTGCCCCTGCCTTAACAACTTTATCCTCCCTCATACTACCAAACTTCATTTCACTTGCAGAAAATTTCATAGTAATAGGACACACCATGGTCCCATCAACAACTTCACCCTGTCCTTCATACTCCCTTGCACACTTACCATTTCCCACTTTGTTTACATCAGACTTAAACACAAGTCCCTTCTCCATACTCTGCACAACTAAGCTCCCTACTGTCCCCTCAACATTTACCATGATCAGATCAGACTTAGGCCTGAGTTCTCTCCTTGCCCCTTGCAAAAACAAAGTTCCTATTGTCTTAACACCATTTGTAGGTGCTTTCCTCACTGCCACAACACTACCAACCTGCTCTAAACCTGTAACCACATCAAACTTACTGTCCTTAGGCCTTAAAGGCTCCTTCTTTCCAAACAACACTACCTTGGACTTACTCTTATCCCTTACACTTGTTTTCAAGGGAATTAACTTAAAAAATTTGTCCTCATTCTTGATGGTGTATGTGTTCTCCCATCCATCGTATATAGACCTCCTATTAAATTTCCAAGGCCTCCCTAAGAGCACATGACAACAATCCATTGTAAAAATATCACATAGAACCCTATCCTTATACTCTCCAATCTGGAAATCAACATATGCTTGCTCTTTTACCATTGAAGTTTGACTATCATTGAATCAAGAAACTCTGTAAGGTGCTTCATGAGGTAATTTTTCCAAACTCAACTTATCCACCATCTCCCTAGACACTAGATTATCTTGAGAACCAAAATCAATGAAAAATTGACACACTTTACCTTTGATTTTGCATGTAGTTATGAATAGGCTCCTTCTTTGACTCAAATCATCCCCCTTGGATGCTTGCAACATAGTTCTTCTTATCATGAGTGCCTCTCCTTCTTCTGATGTAAGGTTCACTATAGGTGAAGTCATACTCTCTTCATCTTCATGCACTAGTTGATTCCTCCTTTCTCCACCATAAGAGCTTGAGCCTTTCTTTTTAGGGCATTTAAAGGCTAGATGCCCAGGCTGATTACAAGTGTAGCATCTCCCTGAGAATTGATAGGAACCTCTTCCTCCACTAAATCTTCCTCTTGAACCTCTCAATCCACCTCTGGAATCAGATTGTTCTTGGTCCTTCTTGTCATCTCCTTCGCCCTCATTGTTTGACATTGAATTAGGATTTAATCCTCTTCCCCTAGAAGTGTTGCCTCTTCCTCTCATTGCCTTCTCTTGTCTCCTCTTTAGCTTTTCTTCTACCCTCATTTTCATTTTGAAGCATTGTTTAACTAATTTTGGTGCCATCAAGCTGATTTCATCCTGAATATTGAATCTTAAACCATTCAAGTACCTAGCATTCATTTCTTCCTCATCTTATTCAAGTTTAGCCCTTATACTTAGCCTATAAAACTCTTCAGTATGTGCTTGCAAATCTAGCTCATTTTGTCTAATATTTTGCAAATTCTTAAGCAATTGAATATTGTAATCAAAAGGAAGAAATTTACCTTTGATCTTTTCTTTCATCTTCTCCCAAGAAATGATCTTTCTCTTTCCTTTTCTCTCCCTATCTTCTTGCACAAAATTCCACCACACCAAAGAATGTCCTTTCAGTTTTTTTCTTGCTCTCTTCACTTTATGTCCTTCATCAGCATCTTCACTATCGAAATAGTTCTCCAAAGCCCCTATCCAATCCAAGAGCTCTTCACTATCAATTTTGCCTCCATACATAGACACATCCATTTTTCCATTTCCATCCTTCTTCATAGCTTTCAGAAGCTTCATTTTTCTCAAATCATCTAGATCCATTTCCTCTTCTTCACGAGAGGTCTCTTCCTCTTCAGGCTCACTTTCATCCAAAAGGGTCTTGCCCTTAACCTTTATTGCAGCCATCTCACGCTTCAATGTCTCTATATCCTTGTCTTGATTATCAAGTTTCCTTGCAACAACATTATTTTTAGGAGGAATATTGTTCCCTCAAACTACCTTCTTTTTCCTGCACACAAACTTCAATCTTGATCTCCATAAAAGACCTACTCCCTTGCTCTGATACCACTATGATGCAGAGGCAAGGAGGCACAAACCCAATCAATCTGACAACCTTCCTTTAAGAGGCTTCTAGCAAGATTAATTCAACCTACTTGAACAACCTTAACAACCCTTAAAGCCTCACAACCAAGAGAAACATGATTTTCACAATTACACTCCTTCAATCCCTAGTAGCAGTGGAAACTTAGTTTTTACCCAATAACTCAAATGATCCCCAAAACACCAGACAAAATATCGATGGTTTCAGATACCCATTTCAGGGTTACAACACATGTCAAACTCAGATACAAGTCCTTTGGACCAATTGTGAAAAGCAATAACCTACCCCTACCTCGAGCTAGTGAATTAGCCTCTTTTTACAAAAGAACCCCCTCCTAGACTTATGAAAACACTCTGAAACTCTAGGGAAGCATTAGGTAGGTCAACAAATGTCAAAATACACCCATGTATTCCATTGGTATGACCTCCATCATGGCAAACCCAATAACCCCTTGTTTAGGCACCTTTTAATGAGGGTTTATTGAATATGATACTTCCACAGTCTCCCAGACCATGCTACCAACTCAGAAACTCATATTTTATCCCCAATATGCTTAAGAGTTCACAAAATAGCCATTCCTAACTTCCCATTATCAAACTCAAGACTGTCCTTACCAAATCACACACTTTTCCAATGATTTCCACCCTACAAACACCCCCAAAGTCATGACAGTCATCTGCCCTTGCACAAACAAGACATAAACATGTTTAATTAACCTATCTAAGCCTATCCACCAAGTTACAGACCATCACAGTGGGTGGAAGGCTTAGATCACCATTTTGACACCCTCAAAACCTTAACTCAGGAAAACAAAGCAGTTTCTGGAGTTTTGGTTGTCCCACTCTCAAACGGTGATTCTAGACCTCCAAAGTAGGTGTAGGAAAGATTAGAGTCATACACAAGTAAGTTCCCATAGCCTCAAGGCATGAAATTTCTTTACGGGCCTATGCAAGAAGGAAAAGTTCAGGAAAAACAACGAAAAATTAGAGATCAACATTCACAAAGTGCTAAAAATCCTCTTCAAAACTGAACTATCATCCTTTTCACGAGGGATTACATTGTATTTGTACTGTTTCAACATCCAAATGCCTCTTAGAACCAACAAACCACTTTAACCACCTTTAGTTATACTCTAAAATAGCAATTTTGCCAATATTGTTCCTAATCACCATCCCTTTACAACTTGACTTTAAAGATCCCTCTTAACTGACCTATTAAGCCTTTTCAATAAATTTCAAATGGTCATTGAGACCTTATGCATAAATAAAACATGAAACCCAAACTATTCTATTACCTAGGCTTTATTGTCACCATGACATTACATGATAACTTATTCTATTTTGACATATTTTGCAACTTCCTCATTGCATAATGACTAAAATATCTTCAATCCACTTCAATGAACCTTCAAGGCCCATTCCCTATCTTTTCAAGGTCAAGGTATAGGTGCTCTTGCATAGTTAAGTTGTAGTTGTCAAGTTTCATTAAAGGGAAAACCTCAGCTGCAACATCTAGAGTTCTATAACCTTGTGTTCTCGCGGGTGAATAAAAAAGATAAGCAAAAATTAGTTTTAGTTTACTTACTTTATGCAACTCAGCAAAAGAGGGAGCTTTCCCTCCTAATTCAAAGAGAGGTTTACTGCACATAGCTGTCCATTTCCAAAATGCATTCTAGAGGTGCGATTTGAAATGCCAATAGTTTTTTGGCACCCACCATGGGGCACGAGGCATAGAACTTCAAGAAAGATTGCACTTTGCAACACATGTATGACTCTTTGGCATCCTACTGCTCTTGTTCAACAACCTGATCTTACACCTCCAGTTATCTAGCCGAATCATGAGATAATTGAAGGAGAGAAAGCAGACATTATCAATAGCTTAAGGAGTTTCATCTTTGAGAAGAGGGAGACCCCTGCTCAGTGGAGAAAAGCTACCAAAGTACTAGACAAAGAAGAAAGGAAAGCCGACATTACAGCCGAAAGACCCATATTGCATGATCCTGCGTGGGATTAGTCAATCCAGGCTCACCTAGTCTATACAAGAAGAAGGAGGAATCCTCTCTTTCAAGAAGACATCAACGCTGGTCCTTTCATATGACATCCCATTCAAGTTGGAGAGCCATCCAATGAAGCTCCTGAAGTCATCATCATACCTAAGATCAAAGAAGAAGAACTTAAAATCAAGTTAGAAGAACCTGCAATTCAGCCAAGAGCAATGGGTGATAATAACAACAATCACAATCGGAGGCGAGAGATCCCGCTACCTTGGGGCAATCAAATTGGACCTTTGGCCTTGGCGGTAAATCATGAACTACCTAAGGGATCAAGAAAGAATTTCCCACGGTTCCATGGAGATGGAACACAACATTGCGACAAACATTTTTTAGCCTTCTCAACAGCTTGCGGTATCTTGCACGTCGCACATGAAGATGTTGCAGTACGTCTCTTCATTGAAACCCTCAACGGTGCTGCAGTTGAATGGTTCCACCACTTAGAACTAGGTTGCATTAAAGACTAGGCTACCATGAGTGACAAATTCTTTGCAAGGTTCAAGCCTGCATAAGATATTCACCAATTGTTCGCTCAGCTATCCAACGCAAAGATGGAAGCTCATGAGCCAATGAGAGAGTTTGTGGCAAGGTTTAATCGCCTTGTTACGCGTATCTCACATATGCTTGATCCATCACTTGAAATTCTGATGAGCAATTTTGTTAATGCTCTTCCATCTGAGATAGCCTTCTTCCTCAAGTCAGCTAATGAAATAGAATTATAAAATGCACAACAAGGCATGATAGAGATCGAGGACAACATGACCACTAGTGGAAAAATGAAGGGTGATTCTATCAAGCCTTTAGTTCAAAGTTCTAGTGATCCATTATTGCAAAAGGTGGTGAATGAAATGACTATTCTCAAGAGGCAATTTCCCACTCAGCCTGCCCCACCTGCACCACTTGTATTACCAGCACCACCACAATATCAATCTCTACAGCAATACCAAGCACAACAACAGGCATTCCAACCAAGGAGGAACAACTTCCAGCCTTTCAACAACTTCAAGCCGCGAGGGCCACCTCCACCAAGGCAAGCGACTAATAATACACATAATATTGTGTTTTTCTCTTTTCATGATACCAATGAACATACCGGCTGTTCATGTCCTAAGAATTTGAGGATGACTCAGATCATGGGTTTTGCCGAAACTACACCAGAATCGAACTTTGTACCTTCTCCTAGTTTGAATGTTGTCTTACCTCAAACGAATAACTTCAATGGAGACTTCGCAATGGGATACTTAGAAAGTGAACCCGATGAAGAAGAAGAAGAAGAGGATCCCCATCATTACTCTCTTGCCATGAATCCTGAAAATCATATATCTCTTGTGTTCACATGAAATCAACATCAGAAAGCACGAGATGAAGAGAGACTAAAGGTACAAAGAGAAAAAGAAAAAGTGAAGGAAGTAAATTTTTCTTTCAAGTCTTCTCAAGAGAATGTAAGTACTCAAGATTAAAATTTTGATATAGTAGACTCCTTGATGAAGAACAAAGTGCAGATTTCTCAACTAGAATATCTCCAAGATCACCTAGAGCAAGTCGACCGACTTCTCAAGTTTGTAAAGAAAGGACCAGCCAAGCAACCAACATTTCTCGAGTCATCTGTTCCAGTGGGAGACAAACCCAAGCCATTCTATTTTTCTCTATACATGGGAGGTTACAAATTGAGCAATTATATCATTGATTCAGGAGCCTCAGATAATATCATACCGCTTCAAGTGATGAATGCTTTAGGACTATCATGCACCAGCACAAAAGACAAATGTTACTCACTAGAGTCCAAGTCGGTGCCATTAGTCAGACAGTCAAAAGATGCTCAAGTAAGGCTGGCAGCTTGTCCAGAAAAGAAGATTATGATGACCATCTTGATAGTTGACATCCAAGCTAGCTATGGGATTCTATTAAGCCAAAGTTTCTACAAGGACCTCAGTGGAGAAATACAAATGGATTGGTCTTCTGCGACCATTCCAATAAAGAAAGGAACTTTCAAGTTGGAACCGGAGCTCAAGTCTAAATTTGCGGTGGTGAAGTCTCAAGATCCGCAAGCACAAGTTTTATTCCAAGAAACTGGTCCTGGGACTTATGTGTTGCTGGAAGAAATAAATGATGAAGCAGATCAGAATAGTGAACTCATCAAAGGGAAGTTCACAAAAGAAGAAAAAGGAAAGAACAAGATGTACCCCAAAGTAAAATTCAAAGAAAATCCAAAAATGTGGACCATGCAATTTGATGGGAGTTGCTCGACTGCTAGTTTAGGGGTGAGATTTGTCATAATTTCTCCCAAAGGAAATCTATATCCGTTTGCATATTGCTTGAAATTCGAATGCACGAACAATACTGTTGAATACAAGGTGCTTTTGTTAGGCCTTAAGAATGCCCGAGATATGGGTATTAAGCAACTCAAAGTTGAAGGTGATGCTGAGCTGATCATCAAACAAGTCAAAAATCAGTATCAAGTGAAGAAAGATCACCTTCAAAGTTATAAAGATAGGGTCTGGAATGCAATTGATTGGTTCGAAGCATTTGATATTAAGTATCTTCCACATGCGGAAAATAGAAAAGAAGATGCTCTCGTAGTTTCTGCTTCTCTTTTCATACCAAATGCTGATTTTTGTTAGAGTGCATTTGCTATCGAACTCATGCACATGCCCGCTATTCCTAATAACAATCGGAACTAGTAGGTTTTCAATGATGATGATCACATCAAGGAATTTCTCACTATGTCAGACAACTTTAAAAGATTATTCTTTGAAGGGAGTTCATTTCCTTTTAGAAAATTAGTAACAGAGGATTCTGAGGTAACTGAGTCAGGCGTTATCTAGTTGCAAGGAAATCAGATTTCCAAAGAAGAAGTTTCCTTAGAAGATGTTTTTGATAGATAAGGTATACATAAAGAAGATGTTGAATCTTCCAAGGAAAAGGATTTTATACAGTTGAAAGGAGACAAGATTTCTAAAGGTTTAGTTTCCTTGGAGAATCTGTTTGATAGACATGACAAACACATCCAAGATCAAAGAGATTAAGGTGATAAGACTTCTGTTGAATATCACTCAGTAAACATTGGCACTGAAGACAAGCCTCGAATCGTAAATTTGGGCAATTGTTGTACACCAGAAGAGAGTGAGAAGTTGATCGCCTTATTCAAACAATATCAAGATGTTTTCGTTTGGTCCTATGAAGATTTGAAAGTCTTCACTCCTATAGAATTGTCTCACACAATTCCTTTGAAACATGATGCTAAGGCTTTCAGACAAAAGTAGAGGCATTAAAACCCGCTCATTCAAGGTACGATCTATGCTGAGATTCAAAAGATGGTTGATGCTAAGATCATTTTTCCGATACATCATTCTACTTGGGTATCAAATATAGTTCCTGTACGAAAGAAAAATGGAGAAATCAGAATCTGTGTTGATTTTAGGAACCTAAATCAGTCTTCTCTGAAGGATAATTACCCACTGTCGATCATGGATCACACCCTACAAACTGTCACTGGGTCAAAAATGCTATCATTACTTGATGGTTTTTCTGGGTACAATCAAATTGCAGTTGTTGAGAATGATCAGCTTAAGACTGTATTCACCACCCCATGGGGAACATTTGCATATGAAAGGATGCCTTTCGGTCTTATTTATGTAGGTGCAACTTTACAAAGATCCATGGATTTGGCATTCAGAGATTTTGAAGAACAAAGTCATTGTGGTCTATCTAGACAATCTTACTATTTTCTCAAAGAAGCGGAAAAATCATTTCTCCCACTTATTAGACATCTTCAAAAAGTGCAGGTGTCATCATATCTCTCTAAATCCTAAGAAGTCTATCTTTGTAGTGACTCAAGGCAAGCTACTCAGTCACATTGTTTCAAAGGAAGGAACCCGAATTGATCCAAGCCGGGTTGAATCTATCAGAGATTTGTCTCTTTCGACCAACAAGATAGGATTTCACTCTTTGTTCGGTAAAGTGAACTTCATATGAAGATTTGTAGCAGATTTCTCTGAATTGACAAAGGAAATATCTGCCATGATGAAGAAGTCTACTTTCAAGTGGACAGAGGAAGGAAAGAAAGCTTTCATTGCAATCAAAGAAGCTATCAGCCAAACACCAGTGTTGGTTCGTCCTGATTTTGAGAAGATTTTTATTCTTTATTGTTATGCGTCAGAGCACACTATGTCGGTAATATTAACAAAAAAGCTGAATGGAGAGACAAAATCTCCTATCACATTCATGAGTAGCAATTTCAAGGCCAATGAAATGCGGTATTCTCAAATTGAGAAGAATGCATATGCGGTGGTCTGGGCTGTCAAAAATTTTAGGTTCTACATCTTGATCTCCCATACAATAGTCTATGTCACTGATCCAGTAGTGAAAATTGCGTTAACACAATAAGAAATGGGCTCTAAGAGAGGCAACTAGGTTGCAAAGGTTCAAGAATACGAATTGGAGATTCAACCGACCAAACTCATCCATGGGAGAGGTCTATGTCAACTGATACCTGAAGATGGTGATAAGAAGCTTCAAGAGAAAGTTATACCAGAACTCGAGCTCGAAGAGAAAGAAGATCTTCCTATGGTCTTACTGGTCAAATCTGCAGGAGAATGGTTCATGGAGATTTTGTATTACCTGACATATGGTTATTGTCCACATCACTTGGATAAGCAACAAAGGAGGACATTAAGGTTGAAAGCCCAGAATTATGTGATAATGGGCAACGTTCTGTACAAGCATGGGATTGATGGAACATTTTTGTTATGCGTCACCAAAGATCAACAACAATGTTTGCTGGAGGCCTTTCACAATCAAGCATGTGGAGGTCATTTTTCTTCTAGGGTGACAACTTTTAAAATTTTGCGAGCAGAGTTCTTTTGGCCGACTATGTTTCATGATGTGTAAGAATGGGTGCACAAATGCCAGTTGTGTCAGCAATTCGTTGGCAAGATGAAGTTGGCAGCCATTCCTCTCAGGCTAGTTATTATAGATGCTCCATTTCAGCAATGGGGCCTAGATTTTGTTGGTCCTATCAACCCATGGTCTACTAAGGGTCATATTTATGTCCTTAGAGCTACATATTACTTCACTAAATGGGTTGAAGCCATTCTAGCTAAGTGAACTATTTCCGAAGTGGTGTGTGACTTCTTAAAGGAAAATATTGTTTCATGCTTCGGAGTACCTCAAAAGATTGTGACAAACAATGCATCATGTTTCTCATAAGAGGAACTACTAGAGTTCTATTTTGATCACGACATCACATTAGCTCACTCATCCGACTATTATCCACAAGGTAATGGATAGGCCGAGTCATCAAACAAGAATATAGTCACAATAGTGCACAAGTTAGTTGACGCTAATCAACGAACTTGGCATAAGAAACTTTACGATGATCTCTGGGTTGATCAAATTACTCCCAAGAGAGGCATTGGTACTTCACCTTTCATCATCATGTATGGTGCAGAAGCTATATTTCCCATCACGCTAGAGTTGTCCGCTTTGCAGCTAGCGACCGCGGTAGAGGATGGAGAGTTTGCAGATTCGATTGAAAAGTGCATTATGCTCCTAACAAAGCTTCAAGAGGAAAGAGTGGAGGTGGTAGATAGAATCACCTAGCATCAAGAACGAGTGAAGAAATTTTTTGAAAAGAAAGCTCGCTAGCGAGATTTAGAGGTCGATGATCAAGTCTTGCTGTGGGATAAGAGACATGAGCCCAAGGGAATGCATGGAAAATTTGATTCGTTGTGGTTGGGGCCATTCAAGATCCACGAGTTCGCGGGGGAGAATACTTATGTTCTCTCTCATTTGGATGGAAGATTCCTACCACTGCCTCATAGCGGACATTACCTGAAGCACTTTATCCCTTTGGGGGTGGAGTGAAATTTCTATAAATAATATTTTTATGCTTTAGTAATGTGTTTCCCCTTTCTATAATTTTTCCCTTCGTAATGTTGTGTTTCCCTTTCTTGTAACAGTTTTGTCATGTTTTAGGTGATTAAGAGTCTTGTTTTAGGTGATTCTTAGGGAAATTCCAACTCTTAGGTGATGTTAGGAAGTCTGGTCACAGGTGATTCTTACGGAAAGTCCAACTCTTAAGTGATGTTAGGAGGTCCGGTCACAAGGGGATTCTTAGGGAAAGTCTTGCAAATAGGTGATTAGGATGTAATGTCGACTCTGATACCCAATGCACAAGGCACTGGTCTAGCTTGAAATCTAGAGATTCTACGATTCTCCTATGTCCCTAGGCGAAGCCAATGTTGTACCCCAAATTAATTTTTTTTGAAGAAATGAGTCAAAATATTGTTAAATCTATCAAAAAAGGTCAAAATTGGGGTTTGCATGTCTTGCATGAGGGTCAAAAACTTAGAAATTTAAAAATCAGACAATTTGGGTTGGTTCAAAATGATCAAACCTACAATACCCAGATTTGAGTTTTTCATCCCTAAATTTTAGGAAAATTTCTATTTTTAGCAGTTTTCTAAAAATATAAACTTTTTTTGGGTTTTCTGGGTTTCTTAAGAAACAGATATTTGTAAATTTTTCTAAAAATAGAAATTTTGGCTTTTTGGGTTAAGACCGATTTTGATTGGCTTAAAATACTCCCTCATCGGGCTGGTGCAGTTAGAGTCACAAAAAGATCAGTTTTACCCTACTGGGTCTATTCTGCTTTTTTAGAAGCTTTTTCGAAGATCCAAGGTCACCAATGGAGGTCAGTCAGCTGCCAGGTATCAGAATCAGACATCCGAGCATCAAACAGAGGTTGTCAATGAGGAACATGCACAAAAAATAGAGGAAGGAGAGTAGAAGCTGAAAAAGTTGGAAAAGGCAAAAATTTGGCTAACATTGGTGAATCCAGGCACCTCCAATCAAGAAGGGTGCCCATACTTCAATACCTTAGAATATTTTTGTTTTTGGAAATCAAAGACAAGGAAGGCACGTTAAACAAAGGTGAAAATTTGAAAATTACATAAAAAATGGCTAACTTTGCCAGCCATGGGCGCCCTTGAAGGAGAAAGGCGCCCAACTTTTCAAGAGGTTAAAATTCAAAATTAGGGTTTATGCTTCCAGGTCAACATTGCTAAGAATCTTCCCGGCTCCACAATGAATCAGTCAACATGAACATTCGATCAACCAGTCGACCAAAATCTCAGATCAAATAGAGGTCATGGAGAGAGGTGTTTCAGAACTCTAAAGTTTGAAGATCATCAAAAATGGTTGTCTGGAAGAAATGAACGCCCCTGAAGGAGAAAGGCACCCAAGCTTTTGAAGTGTTAAATGATGAAATTTGTAGAAGGTACCTCCAACATAACTTCGTCAGATTGGGTCAAGCTATCCAATGCATTCATCGGCTCGTTTGTTAGAGTTAGCAACCATCAAATGTCACAAGCCGAGCAGAGGAGGAAAAGTGTATAAAATGTCAGAAGTTGGAAGCAATAGTGGAAAATTCAAAATTCAAAATAAGTCTGGAGGAGATGGGCGCCCCTAAAGGAGAAGGGCGCATATGGTTTAGAGCCATCAAAATTCAGTTTTCGGATATCAGGTATCCAAAAGACACCTTCCAGAATCTTATTAGCTATCCAGTGAATCCGTCAGCCAGTCAGTCTGATTAGTACAATGCCCAGAATCGTGAATTCATTTGATGGTCAGAAGACAAGAAAGGTTTTGAAAATCATGAAAATGGCTAACACTGGAGAAAATGGGTGCCCCTATTAGAGATAGGCACCCAACAATTTGAAGGGTCAAATGAAGTTTTTGATAGATGACGTCTCTAGAACAACATCGTTAGATTCGACCAGGCTCCGTAAGGAAATGTTCAGTTCGTTCATTGGATCAATCTAGAAGTCGAGAGACAGAGTCAAATTAGGGTTGAAAATTGAGTAGAAGGAGAAAACGGTGAAAAATTGGCTAAGTCTGGAGAGTCTAGGCAACATACCTCAAAAAGGGCACCCAACTTCTCATGTCTTAGAGAATTTTTTGAAAATTTCAAAATTTCCAAAGAAGGAAAAAATGCCTTAGGTCAATGCATGAGCTAAATTTAGGGTTTTAAGAATTAGGGTTTGAGAAGCTGTTTCTCAAGACAAAAACTTATTTGAGGACATCTCTATGTATTATTTTTCATATTTTCTTGCAGGTGTCTTCAAAGAGAAATAGAGCTACAACTTCAAAACTATTTTTTTCAAGATTCAAGAACCTAAACTTGCTGGTTTTTCATAAACTTTCAGATCAACACTCAAAGAAGGCTTGGCTTTTTATATTTCTTCATCAAGAACATCAAATTTGTGAAGAAGAAGGCCATTACTTTCAATTTTCAACAAGCTAGTACATATTTGTTCTATCTTCTAGATAAATTGTTGAAGAATTTTCTCAAAGTTGAAGCAGTTGCTTTTATTTTGCATGTTAGAGAAAACTTCAAATTCTTCCATTTCTAATCTTCTGGATTTATACTAAACCTTCTTCTAGACAAAACCCATATCACAACTTTTTCAAAGAAACTTAAAGTGGTTGGGCTTTTCAGTCAGAAGCCAGGTTTTGCAAAATTTGATCAACTAGGTTCATCTAGAATATGCTCATGAACAATACCCAGATGCCAACTTTTTCTGCTTTTTAAGGAGAAATTTAGAATTTGCTATTTTTTCAGTCTTCACTTCAAATTTTCAAAAACGGACGATTTGGGTTGGCTTGTAACGAAATTCTATTCAAAACCGATATCTTAGAATTTTTTTTCAAAATTTCATCCATTTGACGAAGAAAAATCAGCAACCTAAAATTAGAAAGTTTGTCAAAGCTTGCCAGGACCTAGACGTGTTTACTGTCAATCTTCAAGTTTTGCAGAATGGAATACATTCCTACAGATTTCAAGACCAAATCAACACTGTACCATGATTTCATAGAGACAGTCGAGACTGACTTACACCATATCAAGCCAGTAGTCAATCTACGCCATTTGGAAGATGCGGGTAACACCACCATCACACATCTTAGCCATTCAATTCTTCTTGCAGAAGCATCCATACCTTTCTCAGTACAGAGCTTAGAATTCATAATTGCTTGTATCAAGCATTATAATCTAGCCACAAGGGAAATCCAGTTAGTTGATGGAAGAATCATATGCAGCTTAAAGCTAGACATGATTGAGAAATGCTTCTTCATCCCACCATGGCCTAGAAGTGTTACCATCAATATAGAAGAATGTGAAAGGATATGGGAAGAGCATCAAGAAAAATATAGCAAGAAGATTGCACATAGGTGGTTGAAAGATAAATACAATACATTGACAAAGAACGTCAGGAGAGGAGAGTTCAAGGACGAATTTTTTATAAGAATCACCCTACTCAACCGGATTACTGGTCAAGCAGATGCAACGAAGTTTCAACCTTGGATGTTCTACGTGATACCTCACATAATGAAGAAGACAAAGCTCTATGATTGGCCTACATTAATTAGTGATTGCCTTCACCATCAAATAACTGAATATTTTAATAGACATGCATTCCACATGGTCTCCTACCTAGTCTACTTGGTTGCTTATTAGGGTAAATTCAGAGGGTTAAACACATAGGGTTCTTTAAATGTTCAAAATGTCTACAATTACTACACTCAGTTGGAGTTCTCTACGACATCACATCATTACAAAAGAGTGAATGAAGCATTCTTAATCTACACGGTGTGTGACCTAGACAATGAACTACAAGTTCGCATCTCATTTATTGCCAAGGAAGCAATGTCGGAATGGGTTGATTGGTTTATTTAGTTTGCCACTTTAACTTACCTAAGGGTGTACGGCTATTCAAGAGCTCCTCTTATGTTATCGAGGTATCCATCAAATGAAGTCATGTGTGTGGAATTTCCTAGATAGGTATCTGATGTTCACACTTTCCTGTGCAACAAAAAGAAACCAACCTTCAACTTTCCTTTTGATTTAGGTATTTACAGGTGCAAATCATCCGCATATGCTAAAATAATGGGTAACGAGTTAGATAAACTTGGTCTCAAGCCTTTCAGCAAGAGATGATCATATGATCCCCATGGTGTCTATGCAGCATGACTTGGTTAGAACTATGCTCATGTGCCCACACTTGAAGACTTTTGGGCTAACTACAGAGACGAGTACGAGGTGCGAAGGCGACGTAATAGTAGGCTAACCCTTCATCAAATGAAATATTTTTTATATGAAGACATTGAAGGGTTATTAGATGATGATAGGGATGTAATTCTCCCAGCCTATACTAGAAATCAGGTTGAACAAGAACCTCTTCCACAGGTCAACTAGGCTAACAAAGAATGCATTATAGTAGAAGAAAGGACACGACAAGTGGTAGAGTACAACAAGACTTTCTTAATCCTCAAAAGGAGGGAATCCATTCCGGTAGCAGAGCTGCCAAAGAAACATTCATCTCTTCCCTCTTCTTCAAGAGTACAAACAGAGATGAAAGAAAAAGTTCAGTCTCAAGAGGTTACAAAGGGAAGTAGGTCTACAAAGAATGCCAAGAGGAGGTTGGACTACATAGGAATTTTTATATAGGAGCAGCCTATAGCTGAAACAAAAGTTCCTCCACCCGAGCCCATACTTCAAGAAGAAGTACAAAATGAGCCTTTGATACAAGACCCTTTACCATCTCCTAGGTCTTTGCCAATTCACATTGATTTGGAAGATGAGGAGATAGAGGCCGATGTTGCAATTATTCCTCCCTTGGATGTTAGTAGAGATACCATATCTTGGCTTGAGAGCTCCTTGGGAAGAATGAGAAGAAAGCCTTCCCAAGGATGAGGAGATAGAGGCCGATGTTGCAATTATTCCTCCCTTGGATGTTAGTAGAGAAACCATATCTTGGCTTGAGAGCTCCTTGGGAAGGATGAGAAGAAAGCCTTCGTATCAGGTGAATGATGATGACCTCAGTATATGTTAGGAAGCATCCAAGAAGAAGGCCAAGAAACAAATGCATTTTGAGAGGAATCTTGAAGGTGAAATGGTCATGGAGACAGCTACGCCTTTTGAAGATAAAATCAGGGATGAGGTGGATGTTGATGATTTCATAATGGTCAAAGCAAACCTTGGTAAAAGTACCCGACTTGCTGATATGAGTTTGTTTAAGATGGTAACTAAAAATATTCAAGAAAGAGTGCAAAAGGATGGAGAAGACAAGGGAGCCCTCAAGGCTGAAAATCGTCAACTCCGGTTGTATATATAAAATCTTATACAAAGCACCTCACAAACAACACAGTTGTTGCCACTAGTTTTAGAAACATTAGCTGATCAAAAACAATTGAGGTAGTTGGTTATTTGTGGAAAACAAAATCAAGAATGGATTGTAGAGTTCATAGTCAGAGGAATGGAGATTCTAGCACAAGTCTTTCAACTGAGATACAAAGCTCATGACTTACGTCAAGGTATCCAGGATTTTGAGTAGTTGATAGCCGAATTCAAGCCTATGCACAAAATCATAATTGCAGATTTAGAGATGGCTTATGGCTCTACAATGGCAAGAGAACACAAAAGATAGATCCTGAAGTGGAAAGAAGGTCACATTTTCAAGGTAAATACATATGTTAGAATATCTGAGGAGTTTGCAGTGTATAGGCAAAGAGTCATTGATACTCTTAAGTTCATCAGAGAATTTGTTGCAGAAATTCCTTGTCAGTATTGCCTTGAGGATGGTTCATACATTGGGCTCAACATAGTCCAAGCAGAGTTTTAGAGTATCATTCTTGGCAACAATGGCAGTGTTGGAAGAATGAAGATGATTTCCATGATGTTAGCATAGTTCGAGAAAACGGCCAATGAGAGTGAAGATTTCTTGAGATCTATTACAAATGGCAAAGAAATATTGGAAAAGTAGTATTTTGCTATTAATAGTATCAACACTCCCACCATAGATGAAGTTGCCCACTTTTTAGCGGATGTGATCGAGATTTAAATCACCTTTCTTCTAGAAGCTTCTTCCACCCTTTCTTTCTATTCTTGTCTCAATTCTTATCCATTATTTGAGGATAGAAAGAAAACAGTTGTAATGAGTTGGCACTTTCCATTTTTAGATTCTTTCTAGGGTTTAGATGTTTTATCTTTTCTAGGATTAGAAATAAAGCTTGCATGTTGGCAAGTAGTAGTTGTAAAAGCAAGGAGATTTTAAGGTTCCCTACTCGTCTGCTTAGTTATAAATAAGAGCAGTGTTTACTCATTTTTCTTTAACTGTGCTTGTGATAACAAAATCGCTGAGCTTATGCCTTTATGTTTGTTATGGTTTAGTGTCAGTTCACTTTGTGTAAAGAGCAAGTTTGTATGCCTCCTTAGCTGAAAATCCTTGTTTAGTGCATGTGTTATGTGTCAATTGTAATACTAGTTGATCACATGTTGCAAGTATTTTGTTACAACTTGCTGTCCCAGAATTGTAATCTTTGTGCCAGAAGTTTGAGTAAATAAAATCCTGAGTGTGCTTTGTTGCCTCGATATAAATATCTCATTTTTTCATTTATTGTTTTGTGCTAGAAGTGTGAGGAAATAAAATCTTGAAGCTAGCTTTTCTACCCTTGAAATAAAGTCTCATATTTCTGTAATACTTTTATGAGCTCCTTTTTCAGCTTGCATTGAAATTTAGTAGAGGAAAGTTTATTCAAGTATCTTTGTTAGAAAATCAACCTCATGCATTTTTAAACTCTCTTGCTCTGTGTTTACTTGAGAGGATAGAAATGTTTTAGCATAAGTTAAGTTGTAGTTGTCAAATTTCATTAAAGGGAAAACCTCAACTGCAACATCTAGAGTTCTATAACCTTGTGTCCTCGTAGCTGAATGAAAAAGATAGGAAAAAATTAGTTTTAGTTTACTTACTTTATGCAACTCAGCAAAAGAGGGAGCTTCCCCTCCTAGTTCGAAGAGCAGTTTATTGCACATAGTTGTTCCTTTCTAAAACGCATTCCAAAGGTGCTATTTGAAACACCCACAAAGATCAACACATGGGTTTTGTTAGATATTCCACCAAGGAAGAAACCAATTGGCTTTAAATGGGTATACAAGGTAAAATACAAGGCTAATGGAACACTAGATAAATAATTAAGGCTTGGTTGGTGGCTACGGGGTTCTCGCAGAGAGAAGGTATTGACTATGAGGAATTATTTGCTCCTATAGAAAAGATGATCACTATCCAAATTTTCCTAGACATGGCAACACATTTTGTCTAAAAGTTCCACCAGATGGACGTGAAGAGTGCCTTCCTCAATGGAGATTTAGAGGAAGAGGTATACATGATGCAACCTCCTGGTTTTAAGGTTTCTAGAAAAGAGCATAAGGTATGTATTTTGTTGAAGGCTTTTTATGACCTAAAGTAGGCACCTAAGGCATGATACTTGAATTTTGACAAGTATTTGGTTGCACAAAGGTTTTAGAGGAGTCCCTCATATGCAAATTTGTATGTTAAAAACACTAGAAATGATACCATCCTTGTCATTTATGTGGATGATATCATCATTATAGGTTGTAGGTTATATTTGATTGAACATATCAAGTTGAATTTGTGTCATGTATTCGAGATGACAGACTTGGGTCTCCTACACCATTGTCTAGGTGTAGAAGTTTGGTAGATAGGTGGAAATATCTTCATTTCTCATTCAAAGTATGCCAGGATTTTACTGGAGAAATTAAGGATGGAAGATTGAAAAATCTCATCCACTCCTATGAAGAAGGGGCTAAAATTTTTAGCCAAATCAGACTCACCAATAGTGAATGATTCTACATTTAGGAAACTAGTGGGAAGCCTCATCTATCTTAATGCCACTAGGCCTGATTTCAGTTTTGTTTTGAGCTACATTTCTCATTTCATGATTGCCCCTAAGGTAGAGCATTGGGTTCCAGCAAAGCGAGTGTTCAGATATGTGAAAGGGACACCCGACTTTAGTATTTTGTATAATAGATGTAAATATCTTAAGATGGTTGTTTTTACAAATTCAGTTTGGGCAAGTTCAGTTGATGATAGGAAGTCCACTTCTAGGTATGTTTTTTTGTCTTGGTATGAGTGTAATCACATGGACAAGAAAGAAGCAACATACAGTCTTCCTCGACAGAAGTAGAGTATCAAGGAATAGTTAAGGCCGCATGTGAGGCAGTATGTCTTCAAAGGATGCTTGCTGACACGCAAATGTCTCAAGCAGGACCTTCACCCTTGTTCTGTGACAATCAAGGGGTGCTAAATTGCTAAGAATCCAGTCTTCCATGAGAAAACCAAGCATGTTGAGCTTAATTGTGATTTCATCTGCCAACTTGTTGAAAATGGATTTGTGATGTTGCAGTATGTTCCAACTGAGGATTAGACTGCAAACATTCTCACTAAGTCTCTCAATCTTGATAAATTTATAAAATTTTGGGATAAGCTTGGTGTAGTTAGTAGGATGACCATTAAGGGAGGGTAATAAAGTATTATTGTAATGTTTAAAGGTCATATTAGCTTTTAGTTAGTCAGTAATTTACTTTTAGTTAACTTAGTTTGCTTTAGTTAGCTTTTATTTTCTTTTTGTTATTTGCTTCAATTTGCTTTAGTTAATGATTGTTTCTTTTTAAAAATGTTGTCTTTTAATTCTTTATATAAGGATTTTTTCCTCTCCTTTGTAAATAATGAATATCGACTATCAATTATCATTTCAACCTCAACATTTTTTTTTATTTTCATGTTTCCTACTAAGAAAATCTTGATAAACCATGTGTTTTATTCTCATTGGCCTTGAGTTTGGTGGCCTTATGAATAGTTTTCATTCACCCAACTCAATGAACAATGCATTAGTCTCCACATGCTCATTGTGATCGCTTGTTAATTTGGTCATCGAGCCAAGGGTTGGTCCCCAAAAGCCTTTGCCTAGAATAGGTATAGTTGCATTTTTTTATCACCAAATATATTCTTATACATAAAAATTACAACTGTACATAATTATTTTCAAAATGCCTTTATTATTTTCTTAGAAATCTATGAAATTAATCATGCACAAAAATCTACTCATTCCAAGTGTTAACAATATTAAGGTGATCTTCACCCACAACCTAACAACTAGGCTTTGATACCAAAAGAAGAAAAATTTGCATCAATATAAAACTATTTCCACAAAACTTCATGAGTGAAAAATATGCAAAATAATAGACAAACATACAAATAAGATGACACAATTTATTGTATAAAAATTTGCACGAGAAAAAAACCAAGCCTCCAAAACTGTCCACACAATGTATTCTCATGAATAAAGATTACAGTACAAATACCTAGTCTCCATGAATATGTCAAAAACACTAATCTCTCTACTTGCACCCCATGTGAACAAGTAAATAAAAATTATGTGACCTACAATAGATGCTCAATCAACCTTAACCAACAAGAAAAAGGTTATAGGAAAAAAAAACTAACAAAAAAATAAAAAAATATGATAAATAGAGGGAGAGAGAGAATGAAAAATCTATATACAAAGAAAAAAAGAAAAAAATGACAAAATAAATGAAAAAAGAGAAAGATAAAAGATGGATGGAGAAAATAAAACAAATAGAAAGTGAGTGAGTGAGTGAGTGAGTGAGTGAGCAAGCGAGAGAGAATAAAGAGAAAGAAACTGAGAAAATATAAAAATGTGAAAATATAGAAATGGGAAAGGAAGATAGATAAACAAAGAGAGATAATTGAGAGGATGAGAAAAACAGATAACAAATAAAAGATAGAAAGACATATGGGGAAAGAAAAATAAAAAATAATTTTGATTGGTGAAGCCATGGTTTCTAGATTTCAATCCTATGACAAAAAAATTCCTTGGTTTTTACCTATTTTGGTTCATTTTTTTCCATTTCTCTTTAGTTTTGGGTTGATTTTATAGAACACATATCTTCCCCTTTGTAATATTGGTATGTAAATGTCATAAAGGAGGATATAAGTTCTTCTAACGAACCTTTGATCCAAAGGGAAAAAGAGAAGGATTCTATGTTACATAATACATATAGATTGTTCATGTATCAATCAATAGGTACACTAAAATCACATTATATTTTTTTAGTATATCGACTTCCAATTAATCAAAATATTCTAACCCAAACCCCTTTCAAAGAAAAAGAGGTATGGAATCGTCTTTCTTTTTTCTTTTTTGGTTGACTCAGAGGTATACCCATGACCCAACCCTACGTCCAACCTGCCTTACCTTGGTCTTATATTTTGCCAAGTTGGGATAAAAAAGGGGTGAGATGGGTCACAGGGATATAAATTCTTCTAAGTCACCTTTGATCCAAAGGGTAGAGGAGAAATATGTTATGTTACTTAATTTGAATGGATTGTTGGTGTATCAATCAACCTGTACACTAAAATCACATTATGATTTTTTTTATAAATTGACCTTCAATTAATCAAAATATTCCAATTCAAGCCTCTTTCAAAGATGATAAAAAGGGTAAGAAAAAAAAGGTATATAGATAAGGAATGTGATAAATTTATAACAAAAATAACAATTGAAAGTAGAGACATATAAATAAAGAAAAAAGAGAGAAATAATAAAACAAACATGAGACAAAGAGAAGAAAAAACGAAAGAATGAGTAAATGAAATTGAGAGAAAACAAATAAAAAATCAATAGATAAATAATAGTGAAAAGAAAAAGTAATAGGATAAATGAAAATATTAAATGGTTAGTGAGAGAAATAATAAATCATAGAAAAAAAAGATGAATAAAAAGGAGAGAGTGGGAGAGAGAAATACAAATAAACA